>OZ010586.1:111010899-111015899 GCA_963932145.1 Acanthosepion lycidas
ATACCTACATATACATCCATACGCATCCACTCCTTACACATTTACCCACACATATACATATGAACATACGCATTCGTGCGCATAAACATATATACCTAAAACCCTACATTTCTATACAATTACATACACCCATTTAAACAAATAAACAATGTATCCCTGTATCTATCCGTCTAGCTATACATGCATACATATATACGCACATATATGCCCACATACACACACACACACACACACACACATATATATATATATATATATATATATATATATATATATATATATATGGGGACATATATACCAAAACATATGCACATATATATATATATATATATATATATATATATATATACACATCTCTACATATATATCCATCTACATATACCTACATTCATATACGTATACACGAATATACATATACACACATACGCATGCATATACATATACATCCATACATATACATACATATACCTATACACACACACCTAAATATATACCTATATATACATACATACATATATACATACACATACACATATACATCCATATACACACACATATATATATATATACACATATACCTACATACATACATATACATACATATACATACATATAAATTAGAATTTAAAAACTAAATAAGTAAAATTTCAACAATTTGGGGGTAAAAAAATATTTATATACATAGCGCATCACATAAACATACATAATGATCTATATAGAGATAAACAAAATAAACATAATAGTCATTCCATTAAAATGTCATGCCCGATGTTTTGAACCAAGATGGAACTGACATAAGTGACAGAAAGTTACAAAACGGTGTTTATGTTTTGAATCGTTTCTTATGTCTACATTTAGAAAATATCTCATTACGAAGATTCAGCAGTTCATATTGATTCTTATCTTTGATAATAAATTTTTTACCGCCATCCACAGATCACACCGACCGCGGAAGTTATTAGGTGTTCTGGCTCTTGATAGGTATCTCCATTTCAAAAGTGGGATTAACCCCTATCCACCAGATCCCAGTAGTGTTTGAATAAGGAAGTTTGACTTCTGAGGCATCTATATCTAAAAGAGCGTCTATGGTTGTATAGACGCTGCTTCCAATCACCGGCGGATATACCTATATATCTTTTTTTCTCGTTTATACGTTTGAGGCAACAAATAGTCGTTTTGTATTTTAAATAAGAGTAAAATATTATATATGGTTAAAAAAGTGAGACATGATTTTTATCAGAAATATTTTATTATGACAAAAAGAAAAAAAAAATATGATTACTTTTTGATCTCGTCAAAATATCTTCCTTTAGTCTTGCGTAATGCTGCACATAGTTTGGGCATTTGTTGCAAAATCTTCTCAAAGTATAAATTTGATAACTGATTCCATTCTCTTTCAATGACTCTTTTTTTCCACTCTTCTATCAAGTTCATCCCATTCTAATAATTCTGGAGAGGGTTTCAAACTTTTGAACTGCAGTCTGTATATATATATATATATATATATATATATATATATATATATATATACGTGTGTGTGTGTGTGTGTGTACACAACTGAAAACCATTTTTAAACAAACAAATAAAAACGCTGAAATAATTTGCACACGGTATATTTGTCTTTTTAGTACGTAGACTACCATGGCTGGTCATAGATTCTGTTTTTTTTTAGCTGCGAATTGTGATGACATCTCTGGAAAGATATGTTAGCGTTTTCCCATTCCCTTTTCCTTTTTCCACTTTTTTTAAATTCGTACTTGTCTTTCTCTTAGACCAGGGGACCGCAGCCTACGGCACGCGTGCCACACCAAGCAATTTCCAATGGCACGCAGTCGCAAATGGCATCATGAAGTCCGAACCAATAACTAATACAACGCAAAGACAATTTAGCTGCTTCAAAACTGCACATTCGTTAAACTCCCATTAATGATAAAACCTTTTAAAAAAAACTTTTAAAAACAGTTTATTTCTATTAATGTGGCTTACATATTATTATATATATTACTATATAAAATATATTGTAAGATCCAGAGACAGATAAGCAATATGGTTGGTCCTGATCTGGCATCTCGTCTTCAGTCGCTCTCTTACAGACGTGCCGTCGTCTCCCTCTGTCTTTTGTACACATACTTTCACTGTAACTGTTCCGAAGAGCTACTTTTGCTAGTTCCCAGACTGCGTGAATTTAAGCGTGCTACTAGGCTAACATCACGGTCCCACACTTTCACTGTCGAAACGGTTAAATGTGGCCGTCTCTTCTACACCAATAGCTTCATGTCTCGCACCTCCCGTCTGTGGAATTCTCTTCCTATGACTTGTTTCCCTAATAGCTATAATCGCCAACAATTCAAATGTAATGTCAATCGACATCTCCAGATGCCCTGAACTATCAACTGCCCTTCTCTTTTATCCTTTCATCTATCACACCTCTTTACTCTCGCTCCCACTCTGTAACCCCCTGCGTACTAGTGGCATCCCGCTTTGTTTGGGGTGAAATGCTTAAAAAAAAGAACAGGTATATTGGCAATGACTTACATAAAAATACGTATACTTTTGATTTTAAAGCCTAAAGTCAGCACATAGCCAGTAAAAGGTTGCCGACCTCAGGTCTATTCTATATTCAATTTCCTTATCTTCTCAACTTTTCCAAGGCGGGATCTTAATAAAAATTATTACATCGTGCACAAAATATCCCTGGAACTTTCATCAATGTTCCCATGCAAAGGTTATCCTCTCATTAATAATAAACACTTTAAAAAACTTTTAAATAGATTTTATTTTTATTAATGTTGTTTATATACTATTATATATATTACTATATAAAATATATTGTAGAACAGGTATATTGACCTTGACTTGTCTAAAAATACGTAAGCTGTTGGCACACTGAATGATTTTAAAGCACTAAGTCGTCACATAGTCAGAAAAAAGATTGACGACCCTTGTGTTAGACTATCTTCTAGCCAAATCTAGAGAGTTCTGTCTGTCCTATTATCTAACTGCTAGCTGAGAGCTATTGATTATTTACCCCGGTCTCTCCATTGAGAAGAGATGCAACAGAAAGTTGGCTTTAATATGAGGAACCCGAGGTCGTACAGTCGCGCCAAGGACAAAAATTGCCCAGACCCCGCAATCCTCAGTTGCGCTGGCATCGCTATGACTAACGTTCCCTCCATTTCGGGGGGCATTTGTATGAACTGAATGCAACGGGCTTAGTTAGAATTTGGACACCTTTAAGGATTTCACTTTTTGCACTGATATCTGAAATATATTATACCTACTCTTGTTTGGTGCTAAAGATTATATGGATTCGTTTTTATCGACGAAAGAATGTTCTTTCTGATATAAGAATGGAGAATGCAGTAAGAATCGAACAAGCCATGGCGTATCCTTAAATGCTAATCATTTATTGAACACACAAATGAACGTTTCTTTTTTTTTTCTTTCATTCTTTTTTGTTCCCATTCTGATGGAACGTCGCTGCAAATACCAGCGTTATCGGCACTCTGGGATTAACTTCTTTTAATATAATGCAATTGAAGATGATTTTCTTCTTGTGCGCATACTAGTTTATGGGTGGAGTAGACTTCCATTATTTTCGATTAATTTCTATCTACTTATGGAGTAAGCAGCGACTAATTCGACCTAATCTTGATAGCGGCAAGAAATTCCTATCTTAGGTTCCTCCAACTCTCACTACTAATTTGGTTGATGGCCATAAACTCGTCGAAAAGGGTAATAAAATTACAAACACACCCATATACACCTCTCTTTCATTCACTGTCACTCCCCCTCTTTCTTTGTATCATAAACACAAACACACACATATATAGTGTGTTTGTATGTATACAGGCATATATGTATAAGTTAGTATATGCATGAGTGTGTCTGTGTATGTGTGTACTCACTCCAAACACAAACGAGCCAAAAACGTTACTTGCTTGATGAAATTTCGAAGTTTTCCCGCCTGTCATTTTTCCTTTTCTTGTGCTGACGTCGGCTACTCTGCGATAATTTGGTAATTAACTAAAACACAACTTCTACGGCAGACAAAGCGAGGCCTGCAAGGTAAGCGCAGAAAAGCTGCCCGTTGCCTCTGCCCGCACACCCACTCATCCACTACACTGCCCCCTCCCCGCAACTCGACCGCCCCCTCCTCCTCCTCCTCCTCCATGAGTAAATCCAGACAATCAATACTTTGAAAGTAACAAGCTTCTAAGCAGACAGGCAGAAGTATATTGGTTATCGTTCTTTGTTGGAACTCAGAGAATGGGCCATTTTTCTTCTTTTTTTTTTTTTATTTCTTTTCTGTAGAAGAGTAACGAAGCGAGAAAGATGGCGTCGGAGGAAGAAATTGAAAAGGCAAGAAAAGAAATGTAAAAATTGACAAAGAAAGAAAGAAAAATTGACAAAGAGGAAAATAAATGCGCGTCAATGAAGAAAAGAATTTAAAGATAAGCGAAAGAAAGACAAATGAACATAAATCGAAATAATAAAGAAAACAAGGAATTTCGAAAAATAAGAAACACAAGAAGAAAAGGAGAAAGAAAGAGAAAGCAGAAGGGAAGAATAGAAGATACGAACGGGAAAAGAAGCCAAAATGAAGGAAAATGGAATTGTGAGCGAAATCGTAACAGAAGAAAAAAATGAATGTCGGTACAGTGTAACCCGGATATAAGAGAGTTGTCGGGACCGGAGAAGAAGTCTCTTATATCCGGGTTTCTTTTATATCCGGGTTTGGTCAATTTTGTTTAGGTAAGTATGGCTCTAATTTGGAACCAGAGAAATATTCTCTTATATCCGGGTTTCTCTTATATCCGGGTTACACTGTATTTAGTAAAAATATATGAAGAAAGAAAAGAAGAAAGACAGAAAAGAAGAAAGAGTATGAAAGTGAACAAAGTGTTATGTTATGGCTGAAGGAAAGTAACAAGCGAGAGGAGGATTCAAATAGAGAAAACAAAGAGAAAAAAAAACAGAAATGGAGTAAGTTCGAAAGC
>OZ010586.1:111020899-111060899 GCA_963932145.1 Acanthosepion lycidas
AACTGGTCCTCGTCGTAATGATAGGCAATAGGCGTCCGTTTGTACCTCCACATCAGTCTGTATTTATGGCTGACACCAACCAAGCATATTACTGTGAGGGAGAACCCAGGTGTAAGTATATTCATTACATCAAGTATTTAACACATTTACATACCTCGCAATTTCCTCTTTAACATTATGTGGTCTATTTGCTAATCTATCACTGCGCTTCAATTGCTAAAGACAATGTATCAAAATTTTCAGTTATTTGATCTCCAGAGAATGTTACCAGATACTCTTCTTGTGAAAGAATACCGTATTTTTCTGGGTTACAATACTCACTTTTTTTCCTAAAAAAAATACCCTGAAAAATACGTGTGCGTCAATCAAAACGAATTTATGGCTCAATTAAGCTTGGACGGTCACCCAATTGGCTTTACAGATAGGGACGTGGATTTATATGTTGAGTCATTACACTACAATGTTAGCTATCTCAAATTAGACTTTTATATGATGTGACCTCACTTACAAGTATTTCCAAGACTATAAATCTTCCTGGAGCCGAGTCACAAGTTTAAACCTACTCTGTTTACTATCAGTGGCGGGAGCTTTTCTGCTCTTGACTAGTATGATGACATACTAGTCAAGAGCTATACAAACAAAATCGGACGACTGATTTATTTAAACGGCACATGACGCCAGTATGTGACAGACGTATGATGAAGGTGATGTTGGATGAGAATTTTTTTTTTTATCTTAAAAATTTTTCTACTTTGTTGCTATATTTATCAAAACGTTTCGGCCGTTGTATGCTCCAGCCTTCTTTAGGTGGTTAGAATGACGAACTGAACCCTTTATTTCGCTCACTGGAGTAGACTGTTCTAGTTCCACGTGCCATGTCTAATGGATGTCAGTTATCAGTCATCACCTGTTAATTCCCCTCTCTAAGTTCTGCACTCCCTTAACCAGGTATTGAACTCACAACTCTTTGGTTCCTGTCACTGGATTTAACCAAAGCCTTTATCCACTGTGCTATGTGTCCTTAAAGACATATGGCATGTTTTTTTTCCATTGTACGGAGCGTACAACGGCCGAAACGTTGTGATAAATATGGCAACAAATATGAGGACAATAGACCAAATAATGTAAATAGTTTACATAATACCTTATCTCATAAATTTAGATACATTAGAAATTTCTATCCAATATTAAGGTGCGTCTTCCAAGACTCAACGTCTTCCAAGCCGGATAATACGGTACCTAATATTGAATCAGAATATTGAGTCGATTTGTTTTTCCTTGCTCTTCAGTGACAACCTCCAGATTCTATGGATGTGAAATAATACTCAGTCGAGTAGTGGAAAGATTTGATCTCCTTTGATCGCCAGTGAAATATACCAGATATTTTTGTGGTGCCTTGGCCCTTCAGAAGATAGGGGATAAAGGTACCCAACAGTTTTCTATTTTTTCTTTAACATCTCTAAATTGATATGTCTTCTTGGAAAAAAAAACGGATGCTTTTCTCATTGCCGTCCCAGTTTTGAATTCAGATATGTCATTCTCTTTGATTTGCTGTTAATCAAAGCTAGAAAAACCAACCTACCTTATTTAATTCAGTCTACCCTACCATTTTTATTCCTCCCAGATATGGGATGAATAATAATGGATTCCTGACTTTCTCATGCGAAAAAATGTACGTGAACCTCGCTGGCTAAATGACCGTTACGGTAACCATTAGTTCGACATGATACTGTGTCAAGTGCTGGACTATTGAGTTAATTTGATGCCTTTTGATCTCTGGGTAGAGCTAAAATATATTTCCGGTGTGTAAATCTACAAATACTACAAATACATATAAGAAGATAAATTAATAAATGCGAGATTTACTTGCATTATGTATTTTATTCGAACTGTTATCCTCATCTTCATTTCCATATTCAAAACGTTTCAGACGTTTACGCTCCAGCCTTCTTCAGTTGATTGGAATTTCCTATCGAACCCTTTATTCCGTGCCCCGAAGTAGATTGTTCTAGTTCATGTGCCATGCCTCTTCCGAATGTCTCAGCTATTTCCATTTAACTCAACTTGCCAAGTTTTGGTTCACCACTGCTATGACCTGGTCCAAATCTTTGGGTCTAGTCACTGGATAACCAACCACTTTATCCGCTGTGCCATCACCTGTAGAAGGTCGGATTGAAGGTTGACACGTTGTGAATATGGCAATGAAGATGAGGATAACCGTCCGAACAATGTAAATAAAGCAAATAATTATAATACCTCATCTTAGAGACCCAATATACATGAAGAAGGCCGGAGCGTACAACGTCCGAAACGTTGTGTATATGACATTGAAGATGATGATAACAGTCCGAATAATGTAAATAATGCAAGTAATCATAATATAATATCTCATATCAGAGATATAGACACAGATACAGACAGAGAAATATGACATAAAAACCATAGCGTACAAAGGCCAAAAAGTTGTGAATATGGCAATAAAAATGAGAAAAACACTCCGAATAATGTAAATAATGCAAGTAACCATAATATCTCATCTCAGAGATGTGAGATTTCATTGAGAACTTTAATATTTGTTCATGCATAGATCTGATTTAACGTCTCAAAATATCTCCAATTTACCAGCTACAACAATTCACACGAATTAAATCTATCAAAACTTTCCAAAAGTAAATCCTATTCTCCAGTGTATTTTAATACTTGAAATATGGCTGCCTTTTAGAGTCTAATGAAACATGAATGCAACCAACTTTCGACAATTTCGCGATTTGCGCTTTGTAATTTCCTTCTCTCCTTTCTTTTTCTCGATCTTTTGTTTTTTCCGAGTCGATAACACAATTTGTTTTATTTTCAAATGGAAAGCTTTGCGTTCGTTAAAAGATTTACAACTTAGATCGGGGAACTTTTTCATTGATACTTCCAAATACGCAACAATGATCATCGAATTCAACGAAGGCGAAAAAGATTTGCTTTCCATGTCAGATAATGCAGGATCCTGTAAAGAATTAAACATATAAAGATATATCAATAAGTCCACAATATAATTAACGAAAAACATTTATTTTGTGCTGTAAATATTTATTATGAAGTACAATATCTTTCTTTGTCAATGTTCTTGATTCAAAAGTCTATATTAAACTCCGAGGTACACATCGCATAATGAAAACTTAAGATTATATATATATATATATATATATATATATATGTGTGTGTGTGTGTGTGTGTATGTGTGTGTGTGCGTGTGTGTGCATGTATATACCGTAATTCCGCAAGTATAATACGCATTTTTCTAAATATATTAAGCAAATCAGGTATGCGTATTATGCACAACTACAAAAAATCTTTTAAAAATTGCGGTAAAATAAAATAATAGTTATCATAAAACTAAATTAGAATAATATTATTCTGTATTTAAAACACATTTTAAAAAATAATAGGAAAGGCTTGCCGTAATCAAATTGGGGGGGGGGGGGTAGAATTTATATGGTTTGATTAACAAACAATAGGTGTGTATTATGGATAAGTAGAAGCATTTTCCCATACTTTCGACACAATTTTACGTGTGCGTATTATGGATGAAGGCGTATTATACATGGGAAATTACGGTATATATATATATATATATATACATATATATATATATATATATATATATATATATATATATATATACACACAGACCAAGTGCACTACGTGCCAAAATGTCCTCAATCGACCCACCGCAGGTTTTGAATTCAGAGTTGTCCTTCTCCTAAACCAGTTGTCATCCAAGGCTATAGAACCCAGTCTACCCTGTTATTTAACCACAGCCTTCAGGAAGGAGAAGAGAATTAATACTTTTCCCAAGGGTAGTAAAACGTAAATGAATTTTATCGATTTGAAAGTGGGCAAAGAATGTACCACCCAGAGACAAAAATGTGTTTCATGCTAAACGCAATTGATGTCATAACGATATATATATATATATATATATATATATATATATATATATATATATATATATAATAGTTGCTACATTTATTGTATGAATTTTAAATGAAAATTATATAAATATAATACGACAGATTAAGACTTAAGTCATACCTCTGTCCCATAATGTCTGCTACATTCAGCATACGAAATTAAAACGAACGTGATATAAATATTATGGGACAAATGTACGACTAATTAATAGCCACGATAGGGGCTTCAAAAGGTTCGTGGTTATGTTCAGTATTTTTCAACCTATGCTTCATTAAGGTCAATACACTTCTTCAAACGTTGATACCAACCCTTAACCCTAGAAGACTAACCATTAATTAAAGTTACACAATTACTAACTAACTATGGGTATATCATACCTGATTTTGAAAATATCAATAAAAAATATTAAATATAAATCTCCATTTGAAATATTTTACAAGCAGGCATTTCAAACTTTGTACTTTGAGACAACATTAATAGGAACTGAAAAAACATATTATTTAGGTAAGAAAATCAGGTACTGAAAATTGTAATTAAAAATAGGAAAATTTGCGCTGGGTACTATATATATATGGTTAGTGTTCTAGGGTTAAGTCAATCTGAGAGTCGTGTGTTCTGAAGGATGCTCTTTTTGCATCATGAATCGATGGAAAACTGTCACCTTTCAATGATGGGGCTAAATCGGGGCCGTAAGTTGGATGTCAGGCGATATCCCATCCGAATTCACGTAGCACAACTTTTGTCTACCGAGTGCTGTGAGCGGATGCATTTTCGTGGAGGAAGAGGACATGTTGCTGCAGCTTTCTAGTTTCCAGGTCCTTTTCCTAAAACATATTCATAATAAGCATATGTAATTGTTTTCTTGCCCTCAAGGAAGTCAACCAGCAAAATAACCCTCTGCATCCCTAAAGTGTCGTGACCTTTGCTCTTGAACACTCAAATTTTGCTTTGACTGCATTATTAATTCTCATAAATACATTTTGCGTACCTTAAAAAATATCACACTCATTTAATACTTCCTAAAAATATCTTTCTATCGCCCTGATAGACATGGAATATTTAATCTTCCTCGAAAATCTCTCTTGTCATTTTAAACTACTTTAAAGCTATAAATACATATGTACTGTGTTTTGTTCAATCAAGTTATTTCTAACGCCTCATCTACTCTCCGCTTCTGAAATCTCTTCCTGGCGAAGACTAATTAAAATTGTCTTCGTTAATATAAACACCTAAATTTCTATAATGATGTAGAAAGCATGTTCCCCATTTTCTTTATAAATATTAGGTTGGTGCAAAAAATAATGACGTTATAATGTCGTTTTTTGACGTTAAAAAATACGTCAAAAAACGACATTATTACGTCATTATTTTTGCACCAACCTAATACATATATCACTCACGATAAAAATTCCTGGTATTTAGTTCTCTCATATTGATATATACTTTACTTTTGTACAGTTTTATATTTCATACTTTCTGGTTTTCTTTCAAACAATGTTAAATTGAAATTGACTATTTTTATTTATTTGCTAATGCTAGTAATTCTGCTAACATATTTAATTATTTTTAATAACCTTATTATCTTTGTGCTATTTTGAGTATTATTCAAAGAAAATCGATCCTGTCAAACACCTTTTGCAGATCGAATACTGGGTGCCTAAATCCAACCAAAGTAGATGGCCTCTACTTGATTAGTAGCATTGCTCCCAACTCAATAATTTGAAGCAGGAAATTGACCTTTGTCCTTAACTCAAACAATGGCAAGGAGGTTCACTTCATGACACAGCTGTTTACACTCAGCTGAACCACTGAACAACAGAGCTTTCTCACTGTGATGTAGCCATCTTAACAACGTGAGTCTCTCTCTCTCCCCTCAAACCTGGCTCCAGTAATGCCTCTCTCTTCTGATCCTACCTAAATCACCTCCGAACAGCTGTTTGTCGCTGAAGAGCCAAACAGAAATGGAGATATGCTACTAATTTTGAACCCAACCGCCAATACAGGCAATCTCAGAAATATGGAGCATCTTCTAGATTGCCCCAGTCTTGAAGATCCATGTACACTTAATGATCTTGTAGACTTAACACTCCAGGGATGCGTGTGGTTTAGCGACGCGATAAGTAGAAAAAGAGTGTTACGAATTCTGAAAGGATATTTTATTCATTTTAAAGCTAAAAATAATTTAGCGGTTCTATAGAAATTTCACCCAAGCTAATATCAACCTTAAAAAATCCACCCATCAACCATCGCTAACAGAAATCTTTACCTGTGAAAATCCCACGCAGACGTTTTTTTGTTTTTTTAAATAAGTCTTTTTTTAGTATGAACCTTTATTTTAATACTACTTTAAAATCTGGAATCCCTCCGGACTTTTAAGCTACTTCTTGCGAAGAGCTAATTGGATTTTGGTCCAAAATTAATGATACCTCTGGTCCAGCTTAGAAAACAGCAATGATAATTTTGAAGGAATATCTTTGAATCCCTGAACTCACTACATGAAACATAAAATGTTCTCTTGAACTCTGATTTGAGCTATAAGTTCAATTCCGTCCAAAAGACCGATTTGGACCGAAAATCCGATTTGGACCGAAAATCCGATTCAGACAGAAAATTCAGTTCTTCAAATCACAAACACGGTGGAACTTCAATTAAGTAGATTTCTACAAATCGCAAACACCGTGGAACTTCAGTTGTGTTGAGTTCTTCAATTCGCAAACACCGTGGAACGTCAATTGTATAGAGTTCTACAAAGCACAAACACCGTGGACTTCAATTAAGTAGATTTCTTCAAATCGCAAACACCGTATAACTTCTGTTGAGTAGAGTTCTTCAATTGACAAACACCGTGGAACGTCAATTGAATAGAGTTCTACAAAGCACAAACACCATGGAACTTCAATTAAATAGATTTCTTCAAATCGCAAACACCGTGGAACTTCAATTTTGTTGAGTTATTCAAATCACAAACGCCGTAGAACTTCATTTGTGTAGATTTCTTCAAATCATAAACTCTGCAGAACTTCAAAATTCCCCATTTCTCAGATGTTCTGCAAATGGAATTCTTTAAATCTCGTTCCCATGTGTGAGGAGATTGTTCAGTATTCAGTGCCTCTTTGAATCCTTTGCCTGCTTTCCTCTGCGAGTGTTTCACTAATTTCATTAGAAATTGTGCCTGAATATAGGAAATTCCGACTGAGCTGCTCCTGAAGCTTTTAACGAGTTAACGATACAATTGGAAAGAAGATAGCTTTGTCTCTTGTCCAGAAAACCAGTGGATAACACCGGAAATAGTCTTAGAACGAGGTTGGGAATTTATTTTACATGACATTCAGTTAAGTGCTATACGTCATACACTTGCGTGGTCATTTCTTTATGACTGACTAGTTGGTTGCCATTTCTTTCTGCGATGGAATATCCTGTAATTCAATCCATGTCTTATGGTAGAATCGATAGATTCTTAATTTTGTCATGGTTTTTTGCGCGTAAGTGAATGCAATGAACCCGCCAAAATATGTAAAAAAAAAAAAGTTCAGAACTATTCAAACTCGGTATCAGTGTTTGACCATGTTGCACGTAATTGAGCTAAAATGTGGTGGCAGTTTTGCGAAAGCCAGGAACTTCGATTGGTAACTGTTGGTCCCTTTTTGTTGTAGTATACCTTCGGATGATAATGGATATGTCCTCATTCGCATAAATACAGTAGTAATTACTGTATGTTAGCCTGCAGTCGGAGATTCGTCTCCAGCTGTCCTGGTCAAATTCTCTGCCTTCGATCGAGACGATCCCCAGACGGGGCTATGTCGAAAGGCAGAGTCTTGTCTCGTCTCGGGAAACAGCTACCCTACCACGTTTTATACGGAGTCTAAGAGGAAGTTTTGGTCGAACATATGGGCACGGATACCCTACATTAAATTCGGCCTTGTGTCACATCTGACCGCTTGGGGCTGTTGGTAGATATCCTGCAGTTAGAGATTCGTCTCCAGCTGTGCTGGTCAAACTCTCTGCTTCCGTCCGAGTGGATTCCCAGAAGAATCTATGTCAAAGGCCAGATTCTCGTCTCAGGAAACAACTACCCGACACCATTTTATACGAGGTCAACGGGGAATTTTTGCCGAGCCTACGGAACTACCCGACATTACTCGACATTACATTCGGCTTTGTTCCACATCTGACCGCGTGGGGTGGTTGGTAGATATCCTTCAGTTGGAGATTCATTGTGGAATTCACTTGAATCATTTTTACCAATTCTACGCGCCGCTGGAGAACCTTATATGTGTTGTTCTTGTCCTAAGTATTATTGTTCATTACCAACCTTCTTTTGATTATTCTATTCAGAACTCTTCCCTGGGTTACAACAATTTTCAAACGTCCAAGCATGGTCAAGAATCAGATGAGACCAAATATAAAGCATTGCTCTTAGCTAAAGCTGTACGATCCTCACTTTCCAGCTTCAGCAAAGTTCAGAATCAAGTACGGGGCCTTGTAAGTGATGAAGTATTTTACTTACAAGTTCTTTCCAACAATACTTTTTGATCCGACCTCAGAAATATATGCAGGCAGTTCAGTGATCAGCTGAAAACGCTAGATGAATGGGGGCTTCCTAGCCTAAAGACAAGGTTCAGTGTGGCCGGTACCTCTGAAGAAAACAAGAATGTTGCTTAACTGTACGAGAACTGATCTTACAACATGATACGACCGTAATCTCTAAAAGATTCCAATAAGTAAACTTACTACGATACATTATTTTTTATTTTTATGATTTTGATTTATATATATTTTATTCACCCATCTTCCAAGAAAATAAAATTAAACTGTAAAGGCATGTAAATGTTATCTGTCGCAAAAGTTCATGTTATTGTACATAGCGGTTCTCGTGCGATTACCTAAGTTAAGCAACGTTGAACCTGCTTACTACTTACATGGGTGACCACTTGGGAATACCAGGTGCTGAAATCTATTGTATTTATCTGAATCTACAACAGTGGAAAAAAAATCGTATTTAAAGAGCTCTTTTAAGGATTCGTCACTCCACATATACGCAAATACTCTTGGGAAAGGCATGAATCTTAGCAGCAAGTTTATCGCTTTTTGGATGCTATAAGTTCACACGAGTTCCATTCTTTAGTTCCACCAGTTCAATCTTTTAAAGTTAGTACAGGCCATTCTACTCACGCGTGGTCAAATCATCCCCATTACTTTGCTTTGTGGAATAGACTCCTCAGAGTATGCTTCTTCGATCACTAAAATCCCTGCGTCTCCTTGGGCAAAGGTTTTTCATTAACATGATTTGAAAGATTTTATTGAATCAATTGCTATATCCTTTGATAGGAAGGTTGGTTCACTGCATCATTCGACGATTTTTTCTCGGCAGAATCTATCTTACACTTTTATAAGTCTACCATTCACCCATGTATTGAATATTCCTGCCACATCTGGTATGATGCTTCGGCTAAGTATTTAGACATTCTTAATAAAATCCAAAGAAGAATTCGAGATGTTACTGGTTATGACCCGGCATCTCGGCTTCAATCACAGCCGTAAGGTAGATTTTCTATAAATATTTTCACGGTGACTGTTCTGATGAGTTCTCCTGCTTTGGGTCTTCGCCTTTATGATTTTCAGTGTAACACTCGACTTAGACTAGCAGAAGATCTCATCATTTTATAGTTGAAATTTCTAGATGTAACCACAAGTTCTATGCTATCAGTTTGTTCTTTCGCACTTCTCTCTAATGGAATTTTTCCAGCCTCTTGCTTTCCAGTCAAAAGTAATCTTCAAAAATTTAAGTCGTTATTTGCTGTTTTCTTAATACATGTGTCTTTTATTGTTGTCTCTCGTTAATAATATTTTCTCATATATTCTCACACACAGGAACTGCCTTACGTCTTAGTGGTTTTATTGCCTTGATTTATGTGAAATGCTTAATGAATATTCTTACCTCTTCAAGTCTGCAGTCCCAGACAAAAGGGCACTCCAAAATGCGAGATACGAATAGGAGACGTCACCATCAAGCAAATATAGAAATTTTATTATTTGGGAACTGTTATTACTGTTGGATTACCGCCCCCTGATTAATAAATTCTCACTACGGCGAGATTTTGGAATTATCACCCACTGTCGATTTACAGGTGTTACAAAAGTTGAAAGACGCAATCTTTTCTCGTTGATTTTCATCGCGAACAGCCGTATTCTTTTCATTCCTGCAAAATGTGAATAATCAACTTAGTCAGTTACGTGCCATACGTGATACACCCTTAGGCAATCAGGTATCTTTAGATACATGACTGACAAGGCAGATTTTTTCCGCAATAGGTTGCCATTTCTTTCTGCAGTAGACCAGATGCCGTACAAGGCTAGAGTACATGGTCTGTCCTGCTATTTACACATAGCTGGGGGGAAAGAACAGGATTCATACGTCTCCCAAGGTTATTAGCACGTAAGTGAATGTAATGGATTCGACTGGAATTCGAACTCGTCTCTCCGATTCCTCAATCCGAGCCGCTATCCATCAGCGACACTTAAAGTTGCTTTGAACTTTTCACATTTTATTTCTCATCTTTTCTTTTGTAAAACGTCCTTACAATATATTTGTTAATATTTCTTTGTTCAAATTCTGTGTTATTATTCCTTTGGATTTATATGAGTTCACCAAAAAGCTTATAACTTCTCATCAACCGCTACATAAAAAACAGACGACATAACAATAAAAAAAAAATGTTTAGAAAACAGGACGATTTCATTGAAACTGTTCTGAAATGCTATTTAATATTAATCCTTCTATAAGGTTAATTCTGAAGGATTAAAGAAGGGACTGTAGTCGAAATTGCGGTCACACAAAAGAATATTGAAAATAACATGGACGAAACATCTGAGCAACTATAAAACCTTAAGGAAAATAAAAATGAAATATGATAATAATAACTATATGCCCTTGAGCAAATGAATTGAAACAAAATGAATAATTCTGTTATTATTTACTTTTTTCCTTTTTTTTTGTGTGGGGGGGTGGTTATTTTGGTGGTTTTTTGTTCGTGTTTTACTGCATAACTACAGTGTAACCCGGATATAAGAGACCCGGATGTAAGATAAACCCTGATATAAGAGAGATTTTCTCCGGTCCCAAATTGTTCCCATACTTAACTAAACAAAATAGACCAAACCCGGATATAAGACACTTCTTCACCGGTCCCGACAACTCTGTTATATCCGGGTTACACTGTAATTTCAATCGGTGTTTCGGTATTACTTACAGATTTTGCGAATCTAATATTTAGATAATTTATTCTAACTTTAAATTGTTTCGTCATTAAATCCCCCATCACTTAATAATATAAAACCCTTATTGTCGGAATAGAATTTATTTTCAATCCTATTAAAACATATATGTTATTGGTATAGTTTGGTATCACCTAGCAGGAACCTAAATTCATTTATATGCAACCAAATGCTTGGGTCATAAATAAACTCCCATTCCGGCCGATCTCCCCTCAGAGAGATACCTCACGCCCTCCCCTTGTCACCAACCCAGGTCACTTATCTAAACTAAGCGTCTCTTTCAATAGGCCTCTACCTTCTCCCCGTCTGCTTTCTAAATCAAATTCAAAACCCCCGTTTGCGAGACATGTGATATGTGTTACATATAAAAGAGGAGACCGTATTTAATAGAAATGTAGTCCCACAAAAGAATGGACGAAATATATATTACTTTCTCTTCTAACGTCCTTACAACAATCTTAACCATTATCCCTCTACCTTGAGTGGCTGTCGTAATGTGTTTGGTTAAACTGAACACTTTCAGTAACATCTTCCACTGCTGAACTGTTCGAAAATATGCCGCATACGTTTTGTTAACGCAGATAAATTGGATACATTCCCTGCATATCGGTAACACGTAGTTGTGAAGGGAGCGATCACAAAATGGAGGAGGGAAGTTAGTTGAAAGCAAAATAGTTCTTGTGTTGATCGAGTGAGCTACCGGTTCAATAACTCTGGCTAAACACAGTTGATCCGGGTAATTACCACAAACTTTCAAGGGAGGTAAGCGTCGAATACCACAGAATATGCATCTATTGTATTGATCCGTTCGTGAAAAGGATCAATATTTGCGAAATATAAACAACAATTCTCCATCCTCTGTTATTTCATTCTTTACTTCGTGATTTCTTCCAGACTTACCAATCTCCATTCCTTCATTCTGATGTATGAATATAAATTTATAAAATGTTAAAAAGAAAGAAAGAAGACGACACACATACAGTCGCACACAAATACCTCTCTCTATCTCTCTCTGGCACGACAGATGTGTATAGGTAGTTTCATGTCAATTTATATGAGAGAAAATAATGAACAAACGAATAAACATAAATGTATCTATTTACTTAGATAGATAGATAGATAGATAGAAAGAAAGAAAGAAAGAAAGAAAGAAAGAAAAAAGAAAGAAAACGGACGGAAAGAAAAACACATACATAGAAAGAAAGAAAGAAAGAAAGAAAGAAAAAGAAAGACAGAAAAACAGATGCAAATAAAGAAAAACACATATAAAGAAAGAAAGAAAGAAAGAAACAGGATGGAAAAATAGATATAAAGATAGATAGATAGATAGATAGATAGATATAGATAGATAGATAGAAAAACAGACAGAAAGAAAGAAAAACACATACATTGATAGATAGAAAGAACATATATAAAGAAAAAAAACACAGGGAAAGAAACAAAAAAGAAAGAAAAAAAGAATAACATAGATATAAGGAAAGAAAGAAAAACATAGATATAAGGAAATATAGATAGATAGATAGATAGATAGATAGATAGATAGATAGATAGATAGATAGATAGATAGATAGATAGAAAAACACATAGAAAGAACATAGATATAGATATAGATAACTAGATAGAAAAATCAGAAAAAATGAAAAACACATAAAAAGAGAAAACAGCTATAAAGAAAGAAAAACACATAGAAAGAAAGAAAGAAAAATATAGATAGAAACGAAGAAAAAACACAGAATAAACACAGATAGATATGAACTTGTGAATATTAACGTGTAAAACTATACATCACTAGTTGACCATAAGACTTTATTTACTACACACTTTTTTTATCGATATCCACCTATCCCCTTATCACTTTACCCTTTTTTTCCGTCTTACCTTTTCTTTCTCATCCAACTTTTTTTAATTTCTCTTTCTCTTTCTTTCTCTTCTTATACACAGGGGAAAGCATGTACGTGTTAAAGAAAATAAATTTTGTATTTCGCTATATCGCACTCTTTGCCTTTCTGCCTGACAATATTTCTATCTATTTATGTCTGTCTGTATGTCTCTTTCTACCGAACAGTTAATTGCTCTGGATCATAGCGATAAATGTACAATCGAAATATGAAATAAAAATGCCTCCCAATTAAAAACATTTCCCATTTGTTCTTTTCCTGATTCGCGTGATTGTCCTTTCTTCTCGGCTTTGCTTATTGTCTCTCTTTATTTTATCTTCCATTATTTGTTAGCTCTTGTCGGGTTCTTTCTTCTGGAAGCTTATTCTTCTAGCTGTCGTTTTCCTTTCTTCATGTTCTTTGTAGTTCATAGCCAGGTTTGTCTTTCTATTAACCCCGCCCCTATTCCCTGTACTGCAATCCATTTACAAAAGGTCTTCAGGTAAGTTACTCGTTGTTTGTCGATGTCCCCTTTTGCCTTCACTATGTCTTGTGGGTGTTCAATTCTCCAAGCCTTCTTTTCTTATTACGTGCCGTAGAAATTTCAACTGTCTCTTTCTGATTTTAAGTATAAGCAATTTTTTGTAACTATTTTCCTTAAAACTTCGTCGTTGCTTACACGTACCGTTCATGGTATTCTCAGCATCCTTCTGTAGACTCACATTTCTGTTCCATCTTCATCTGTGAGAAAATTGTCCAGCTTCATTGCTCCATGAAAGAATTGATATTACATAGTTGCTCAGCAATCTTTTCTTTGTTTCGAATTAAATTTCTTTGTTTCTTTATACTTTACTTTGCTTTTAAAAAGCATCATTTGCTGTTTAAATGCATATTCGCTTTTCAGTGTCGATATTCACTCATTTTTAAAACACTTCTCACATATTTGAACTTCTGTATTTGTTTGAATTTAACATCTCAAATTCGTAGTTAGCATTTTGGTCTTTTTTTTCATTTGACATATATATTCTAGCTTCATACAAATTGATGGTTAGTCCTTTCTTTTCGCTTTCCTTTATTGCTTTGCCTAGGAGATCTGCCATCAACGTAACCTCATATACATATTTTATCTTGTTAATATTATACCTACCGGTAATAAATCCGGGTAGGATATCTAGTTCTCTTAATATTTCCTTGTTGCAGATAGATCCTGGCCTAACATCACTTTCTGAATTTTACCGTTGGTTAACCCTATCCATTTCATACCAAGATAGCAGGGTAACACGGCATAGTCCAGGTTTTAAATAATGGGTAGTATCTTAGAAGATTTTTAAATGAACAAAACTTGTAGCATAAAAGTCTAAAACACATAGAACCGCTAATTTTTTTCTAAAAAAACTTATGATAATTTATTTTAACTCTTTTAAGAAATCCGTGGCCTATATAATACCATGACAAAGGAAAAAAGACAGAATGTATGGTCGTTAGTAAAAGGGGCACTCCAAGATCGATTAAATCCCGATCACTTAATAATATAAAACACTTTTTGTCGGAATACAATTTATTTTCAATCTATTTAAACATATATGTTATTGGTATAGTTTGGTATCACCTAGCAGGAACATAAATTCATTTACATGCAACTAAAGGCTTTACTTATAAATAAACTCTCATTCTGAGCCATCTCCCCTCGGAGAGAAGCACCTCATGCCCTCCCTTTGTCACCAATGCAGGCTCCTTATCTAAACGTGCCGTTCCTTTCAGTAGTCCTCTACCTTATCCTCGACTTCTCTCTAAATTAAATTCAAAACCCTCGATTCTGAGACGGTCAGTCTAGAGCTGAAGAAGATTGGCATAAGCTTGTGCCGTTTTAAAATAGACATGAGGTCATTTTGGATTTTTGCTGTATAATATATATGCCCTGTTATACTAAATTCATTGAGCTCTCTCTGTGGATCAGTTTTAATATTTGATATTACTAGAATCAACCTGGATTATATACCAACGGATCTATATATATATATATATATATATATATATATATATATATATATATATATATATATATATATATGTGTGTGTGTGTGTGTGTGTGTGTGTGTAACACTTAGGCCGACATTCTGTTTCATCCTAGACGCAATGGTCAGGCCATATCCCATAAATATAGCACACCTTAAGACTATATTTTTTCATATATATATATATATATATATATATATATATATATATATATATATATATATATATATATATCCTGCCTAAGGAATTCAGTATATAGAGCCACCACTTTATGTTGATGGCAGTCGAATTGGGGCAGTAGACAAATCTGTACACCTTCGAAGCACCGTCAACCGCCACTGCTCTATTGACGATGAGATAGCGTTACGGATTAAGAAGGTCTCCTATGAATTTGCAGTACTCAAGGTCCGTTTCTATAGTCAGAAGGGCATAAAAAAGCAGACATAAATTAAAATATTAAATGCCTGCGTTATTTCATCCCTGCTCTATTCATGCAAGACATGGTTAGTCTATCGCAGACATCTGAAGGCACTGGAACATTTTCATCAACGCTGCCTTCGGTCTGTACTTGGAATCCAATGTCTCTAACCCCTGATACTCTTGTTATATATATAGCCAATTCACTCTCTGTGAAAGCACTTATAAACAAGCACAGATTGCGATGGACGGACCATGTTGTTCGTATGGCGGATGAAAGAATTCCAAAACAAATAATGTCTAGAGTAATGAAAATGGTAAGAAAACCGGAGCACAAGCTAAAACTTCGTTACAAAGATTCAAGCGCAATATTGGTCTGGATAACTGGGAGATACTAGCTGAAGACTGAGTTTCTTGGAGAGCTGGTATTGCTGATGGCGTCAGGATCTTCTATGAGCCATCACAAAAATATGAACTGAAGAGAGGGTATCCCTGAATTGCCTTGAGTTGCTAACCTGGCTCTGTGTCCACTGCAATCGGATAGGTCTGTCCAGGGTCTGCTCAGTCACCAGCGGTCACACCAATACAAACAGTCTATTGTAAATGACCATTTCATTAAGGCATGCTTTGAATGCTCGACCTGCAATAGGGTGTGCAAGTCCATGTCCGGCCTGACAAAGCATATGCAAGTACAAAGTGGAAGGGATGGTAATCAAAGTCGCCACCACAAGATTATTTGATATGCCAAATATGTGACAAGTAATGCATATCGATGGCTGGCTTTATGAGCCACTATCGTTCACACAACTCGTGAATGCAATGTTGTTACGGGGAGTTTACCTGAAGGGCTGAACATGTCAGTGGTGGTCATAGTTGCTTTGACAGACGACAGCAACTACATATACATATATATGAAGGAATATAGTTTTATGGGTTGTTATATTTATGGGATAAAGTGCACAATATCAGAGTAGAGCGTATGTAAATATAAAAGTGAATATTGAAGTCAACACTCAGAGGCGATAGTCTCTTTCATGCTAGATGCAATCATCAGGCGGCCTGACAATTGAGTCTAGCATAAAACAGCCTGTCGCCTCTGAGTGTTGACTTCAATATTCACTTATGTATGTATGTATGTATTTATCCATCCATCCATCCAAGAACAAATGGAGTAAAAATCCACAATTCGTAGCACTTACTTTTTTTAAAAAATGGGCTCAATAAAAAGTAGACCAAAATATTATAATATTTTTTTATTATAGTAAATCAAAATAAAAATAGTTACACCAATTACCAACCATCGCCTGATTAGATACAATCATAGTATTGAAGCATGTAAGCTTTTGTGTAGTGATTTAAAATGTTTTAGTATAATCTCCTATAATAAAAAATATTATAATACACACACACACGCACACATATATACATATACATATATATATATATATCTATATATATATATATATATATATATATATATATATATATATATATATATATATATATGAATAAAATAATATTCAAGCAACAAGAAGTCCTAAAACTGTTGCAGTATTGTTTAATTCAAAAGTATAGAAAAGTTGAAAAAATCGATGAAAGAACGGTTATATGATTTTAAAGAATGCATGATACATAAACTAATAAAATAATTAACTATTTGTTTATACGGAAGATAAGTGTTAATATAACATGTATTTTATTAGTCGATATCTGTCCGATTTATTTATAAATTGCAATTTATTTTGCAATTTGTTAGCATAATAAATTTGACACCCGCACCAAAAAGACATGACCAAATGTGTTTATCAAATCGGCCATAGTACACAAAAGATATGTGGTGTGGTGTAGTGAGACAACAACACTCGACACAGTTTCCTTCTATGTATTTTTATATAAACAAAAGGAATGATCGATAAAGTTATAACCTAACGTGCATGCGCGATAAAGTTGAATGTCCACCAGTCCCTATACTTTTTGATCGAACCAAATATGATTTATGCTGAAAAGTTCACAGCTAATTGGTATTTAATGATGTACTAAAAATTCGATTATTTCCAATTTGTTCTATTGATCTTTGTTACATATAACGAATATAAAGCACGTAACGTGACGCGGGAAGATTATGCCACCAAATAAATTATTTCAAAATCAATCATATCATATATGGTTTTAAATACTTTTAATGCCACGTCCTTTCAAAACATAAGCGGTTAAGCCTCTCCACAGCTTCCTTTTCTGTTAGTCACACCTTCCTGCTAAATATTTACGCGTCTATTTCGCTGTAGTTTTGAGCTCAGAGTTATTCATCACTCAGATTAGCTACCCATCCCAGACTAAAGAGCCCAGTCCTACCTTATTATTAGGTTGGTGCAAAAATAATGTCGTTTTCTCACATATTAACCTATGTGATAAAACGACATTATTTTTGCACCAACCTAATACTTATCTACGTGAAAGGTATGAATCTTCTTCTCTCCCACCGCCACCATCTATGGCTAAGTAGCAGGACAGACCGGATTCTATTGCATTGGATGGCGATTGGTCTACCGCAGAAAGAAATGGCTACCTACTGCGTGAAAAAATCTGCCTCGTCAGTCATGTATCGAAAGATACATGATCGCCTAAGCGTGTATCACGTATGACACATAACTGACTGATATTTAAAGGAATATTAAATAGATTCAGGTCTTTGCTTAATACTTTGAGACTAAATGAATGGAACAGCCTCGTACGGAATCTGAACTCGCCCTGCCTATAGCTGTATCACCATCCACACTTCTTTTTAAATTGTAGCTTCTTAGTTTATGCATTTATATAGAAACTCATTTATATAAACGTCTAAAAACTAAACCATAACAATTTTAAAATCCGTATGTGATAATTCATTTCAATAATTTTATGTAATTAATAAATTATGTACATGCTTTTCTTTACTGTTCAGTTTACTGCAATGAATTATATAACGGCATATTTCATTTAGCAGAAAATACTCTAAGTTAATGTAATTTTGCCATAGTGAAATTTTATTTTATTTTTTTTTTTTGGTAAAAATAGTATTTAAAATTAAATGGAAAATCATGTATTACCGGATAATTTATTAACTACTTTTTTGAAAAAAAGTATTATTTTTTTAAACTGAAATATCGACATTTAACAAAAATGAACCTGTAACTAGTAATTTATATAATTGCTTAAATGATGGATTTTTCTTCAGTTTCAGAGAACACAAATCAAATAGTAAAATCTTTCTGCGCAAAAACTTTGTCTCTTAGATTAGTCTTATTATCTCATATATCTCATAATAAGAGGTTTATCATTTTATTATCCTTAATATTATATTTTAAAAAATATCGACTTCAAAATTTATGGCAGAATATGGACCATTGTTTCTTGACTCGTCTTCTACCCCTTATCAACCCTTTGCAGGTTATTTAAAACTAGTAAATATTTTTTTACTCTAAGAATTCTTGGTGTGAGAGGATAATAATGGTTTTGTGATACAAGTTTAATAATTAACCCATAGCTCCGGGGAAAAAGAATTATTGCATTTATAACTGTCCGCGCCATTATAAATTATACCACCAGCACATTCTAGCTTAAAGCATTTTGTCTTCCCAAGCGATCACCCATCTAGTTACTGACCACACTCGACTCTGCTTAACGTAAGCCTAGAATATGGACCAGTACATATCTATATTATAAATGGGAGTTGTCTGTGTATGTGTTCTTGATTTTCTAATAATCTCGATCTGTAAATCAATATATTTAGTTGAAAAATACATCCCATAGCATTTTATTTTAGACTAATGATTGACTTTGTATTTCATTATCTAATTAAAATAATCAATCAATATAATAATAGTTGATAGCATAATCGTCGCGAGCCGTAAATTTATTAATATCTCCTTCATAAAATTATTTGAGTTTAGAGATTCGCAACATGGCTACATATCTTTTTCAACATCTTAATAATCAGGCAGGTTAGTTTTATATCTCCAATGTCACTAGAGCAATGGCATAGTTGACTAAAGCGTTTCTTTATGAATTTGCTGACAGTAGCGATTAAGAGTTTCAATCCCTGGTTCGGGCAGTGTGCACTTACACTGCATGGAAACGTACGAACCATAATTGCGCGTTACTAAACAAACAATAACAACTAAACTATATGTCCCTAGACACGAACAGTGGAAGAACAGTTTATCCTCGTAGATTAAATAAAGTGTTCAATAGAGAATTTCCTGTACGTTACCCAGATCTATATAAGTCGGAGTGTACAACTACGCTGTGATAACAACAACAAATATGAGGTCATTATCCCGAATATAAATAATGTAAATCATCTTAATTATTATTGTAGTGCTTCTTTTTATTCACCCAGTGCAAGGCTTGAAAGTCACTCACGGTAAAGATTAAAAGTCAAAAGAATGCTAATGTTGAATCAGGTGCGTAAAATGAACAGAACAGAAGGTAGTAAGAGGAAAGATTGCCTTGAAGGGGTCAAAGGTGAGGTGTTCGACAAAGCAACCCCGTAGGAGTATACTTCATAAAATTTTGTCAGAGTCTAATTTTTTTCTTAATTTTTGAACAGGTAGAAGATATGGATGATTAATTTTCCTTGAAATGGCATGACATATCGTTGCTCTAAAGAGCTGAACAAGTGGAATTATAGAACCGTGCTACTCTGAAAAGTTGCAGTGAAAATAGCAAGAGAATAGCGGTAATCTTGTAAATTTAGTCTGTGAGAAAGATGCTGCAAGATGGAAAATAAGTCATCAAACACCTTGCCGCGAAAACGACAATGAATGCTATCAAGGCTGGAAAGTGGCGATCGGGCAACTATGGCAGCAATAGTCCACATTTGGTCTAATCTGATTCTTGTAGGGATATGCCACGTTTGAATGTGTTAGGTATTTCTAGGAGCAGTAGAATAAGCCAGCTATTTTTCCAGAGTCTTTGGCAATATATTGAATATAAGAGTACTGTTTCGAAAGTGCTATCACCTCTAAACTGCATCGCAACAAAGCATGTGGACCTGAGGATATCCCTGCAAGAGTCCTTATGAAATGTCCTCCCGAATTGTCTCCTGTTCGTTATAAACTGTATGACAAATGCTTCGCTGCCTCTTGCTTTTCTACTTGCTGAAAATCCTCATCTGTTGTTCCTGTCTTTCAGAACACAAGTGAACAAACCGAGCCTTCCAACTATTGGTTTATTAGACTTCTACCACATTTTGGTATACTACCAGTGGCACTAATCAATGCTGAATTAGTCAAGCATCTCACAGCGCAGGGCTTTCTTTCAGACAAGCAATATGGCTTTCGTTTCTCTAAGTCAACTGCTGATGTATTGAAGATCATTGCGGAAAGAATCTATCAAGCTTCAATTTTTTAACTGATTCATTCTTTTTTATCAAATCGTGAAAATTACTCTGAACGGCCATTCTTAAGAAGAGTGTTCCCAAACAGGCTCCTTTTCCCTCTAAACTGTATAATAAATGCCTCGCTTCCTCTTGCTTTCTTGCTTGTCGGAAATCCTCATCTGGTCTTCTACTTAGTCTTTAAAAATTCAGGTGAACTGCCCGACACTTCCAAATATCGGCGTTCTACCTCTTTTTGGTAAACTACTAGAGGCCCTACTCAATGCTGAATTAGTTAAGCATCGCACAGTGCAGGGCTTTCTATCAGACAAGCAATATGGCATTCGTTTCTCTAAGTCAACTGCTGATGGATGGACGATTATTGCGGAGAGTCTTATTTAGGCAAGAAAGATGTAACTCAGGCTGATTCTTTGCTAGGTATCTTCAATACTTCGCTAAAAAAGAGAATACCCCGAAGAAAAAGGCCCCAAATATTATAAACAATTTTTTTATTGTCTAAATGTTTGTTATTATTACGAGGAAAGACCAAAGTATTTTGGGACTATTTTTTACATTTTTAAACCTTCCTAGCACGTCCGAAATTTTAGTTAAAAATCTTTTTTTTTTTTGAGTCGTCAAAACTGCCATAATATCGATCATGACCGCCATTTTTGACAACTTTGTAAACAAATGTGAAATTCTCCGTTTAAAAATCTTGTAAAATTCAATTATATTTTTTAAAATGATATTTGAGGATAATGGAAAAATTTAAAGTTAACTTATTGTAATTGGAAACAAACATTACTTAATTTTTTTAGAAGAAATAATTTAGTTGTAAATAAGAGAAGCATGTCTAACCGTGGTGATTTGTTTTGGAGGTGTGATTTGACGGAAAGAAAGAAATGACAGTATTTTCGAATTTTATTTAACAATAAATTATTTCTTAAAAATTAAATACTTTCACAACTCTAATATTTTAATTTTTTAGATACTTTTTAACGAAGATATGTCCAAAGGCTACTCTCTTTGCGTCATTAAAACTGAATCTAAAAAAAGAAAGCAATTAATAAGTGCAGTATGTTTATCACTGAAAAAAATAAATTAATCATATTTAAAAAATGAAACTAAAATATTTAATGAAATAGGATGTAAAAAAGAAAATTTTGAAAATGCGACGGTGATGGTCAGTCAGAGAATCTGATACGCGCTAACCATTATGAAAGCAAAGCAATTGCTTATGATTTCTCTCTCAAAACACATGACCTATTATTTCTGAATTGTGCATCCATAGTTTTCGAGAAAACATTTTAATAAATTTTGCATATTAAAACATATTTGGAAAATATTAGGTTGGTGCAAAAATAATGTCGTTTTCTCACATATGTTACGATGTGAAAAAACGACATTATTTTTGCACCAACCTAATATTATCCTGCCGCAGATTGTAATAAACTTTCAAATATATGAACTGTAAAAATGGATCATTTTAATAACAGTATTTTTTTAAAAATGCACAGATTGAAACTTAATTTTAAATATTTAACAAATTTATCACACTTTATATTTAAAATTGGAAAAAAGAAAATAATTCTTGTAAAAATTCATTTTTCATCGGAAAATATTTTGGTTTCAGACAATAGTGTCCTTAATGTATATTAATGTATTTCATTTTGTATTTTACCATTCAGAGCTGAATTTTGGGTAACATCGAAAATGAATAAAAAAAAATCGATGATTTATATTCTTCAAAGTTTTCTGCTTTTAACTAATATAATCACAAAATTGCACAAATTCGAATTAAATAAGGAGAGTAACAGATGTAAAAGAAATATTTTTACCTTGCGTTTAAACAAACATTTATAAAATAATGTCATAAATCTGTGAATAAATTCTGTAATTTACACTTAAAATCCGACAATTATTTGATTTTTGCAAGAATTTCCAAATTAATGTTTTTCAAAAAGGGGCTAAAAAACTAATAGTAAATATTACGCGATCGCTAACGTAAAAAGCAAGATTTTAACCAAAATTTCGTATATGATAGAAAAGAATAAAAAATAATTAAAAATAGTTTAGCATTTTCTCTTAATAATAACCTAAACAGTTTGACGATAAAGCTTTGTTTTTATTAAGCTTAGGCATTTTTTCATGATGCTATGCTGATATTTAAGAAAATTATTGAAGACACCTATGCTTTGGACAACTCGAAAGTGTTCGAATGGATTTAGCATACAGGTCTTCTTCACGAGTTGTAAAGTTACAATGTCTTGGGTAAAATGTTTGAACTGATTCAGTCTTTCTTATCAAATCGTGAAGGGAAATTTACCCTGAACGTCCACTCTTCCAGATCCTGTTCTATTAATGCAGGTATTACCCTAGGTCTACATCGTTGATCCTACTTCGTATTGAATTTCCATCAACGACATTTACGATCGCATCAGCTGTCAACTTTTTTATCTATACTGATGACACAACAATTTACGCCTGTCTCGAGAGCAAGTCTGACCAGTTGCATGAGGTTAAATTGGCGGCTGAAGTCATAAACGACCTTCGGTTAACTCGGCAAAGTATGGCTTATTAATTTTAACGCCTTCAAAATGAAACTGATCACTATTAATAATCTGAGAGACCCCTCTCTGCCTTCCATCGGCATGGCTGATGCTAACCTCCAGGACAGTAAATCGTTGCACTTTCAAGAGCCGACATTCTCTGCTGATATAAAGTGGACAGGCCATATTGAACCCATTGCTACATAGCTGCCAAGAAAGCTGGTTCACTATGTCGTGTTGACATTTTTTCTCTCCAGAATCTATCTTACATATCTATATATCTATCATTCACCCATGCTTAGAATACTGCTGCTACATATGGACCGTGATAAAATCCAAAGAAACAGCAATATTATTGGTCGGTCCTGACTTGGCCTCTCGGCTTCGCCTACTTTCCCATCGCCATAAAGTTGCTTCCCTGTGCCTTTTCTATAAATACTTGCATGTACGAATGCGTTCTTTGCTATGGTACCTTGACTTTATGAATTTAAGCGCAGTACTAGACTGGCAGTGAGGTCTCATCAATTTACAATTAAGTTGGTTAAATATATCCTTAAAATCTATGCCACAAAAGTTTCTTTTACCGCCCTTCCCGCTGCTCCATACTTTCCAGTCAACTTTAATCTTCAAAAATATACATGCAATGTCAATCGCTATCTACTATCATACTGATTACTCTTGTATTGTTCTCGCTCATTAGTAATCTTTCTGTTTTCTAATTCTTCCACACTCATTAATCCATTGTGTCTTAGTGGCTTTACTCTCTTTCTCAGAATTAATTCGATTAAAAAATAAATAAATAATTAATTGAAAACTCTCAGGATAATGTGCCAAATAGCCGGATGGTAAAGACATTCCAGTTATTGGCTTATATAGTCAGAGTCGCAATTAGAGAAAGTCTCAAACAAGCCGGGTGTTAGTGAGAATTAACGTGTCGTCTTTCGAAAAGTAGGGAGACAGAACCAGAAAGCCTGTGTTGTAATACAGAGATTGGTAGAGAGACGGAAAGAAAGAGTTAGTAGAAATAGAGATGGGAGTGAGACGGTTAAAGCAAGATATATAGAGAGTCGGAGGTAGCAAGAAATATTGCTGTCAGAAGGTATTATCTGGTTCCTTAGTCTATCGAAAAATAAGATTTAAGTAGAAGCTAAGGTGTCCGAGGCGCCATCAACCTACTGCCTAGAATCCATGAATAAATAACACAATGTATGGAAACAGGATTCATGCTTCCTTTTCTAGCCGTGGCGTTAAATCAACTTCCGTTCATATTAGAAAGTACAACGGGACTTCCCCAATTGTTGTTCATACCGATGTAAATGGGAACCAAAACACCTCATATGGTGATTTGTCCTGTTAGGGAAATATATTTGAATTATTGTATTCTTGCTTCTGTTTCTTGTTTTATTTTGTAGGGATTGTAAATATTGACTCTTTTGTTGAATTGAACAAGTTTAAAAAGAAGTCACTTAGCATTTGTGACAATCCTTTCCATGCTTTGGTAGCATGGCTAGTCCTTAATAACAGCTGTTGATTCTCTTATTAAGGTGAGAACCTGTCAGAGCACGTGAAACAACTGGCCAAGTTTTGACAATTTTATCGAGTTCATGGAGGTAGGTTTTGATTGTTGTATATGATTCATTGAACTTTTGTCCTATTTCTCGGGCTGTCATTTTACCGTTTCATTCAATCCCAGTTAGGAGTGCTTGATTGCCGATTGATGTCAGTTATCCCGAAAGAGTAGAATCTCTGAGGTTAAGATTCTTCGGTTGGAACTGTGTAACACCATCACAGGCATTTCCTGACACTTAAGGCTTGATTCCCATATCGCAAATATTTCTCGTTGCTTCTGAAGTTGACGAGCCCTTTTTGAACTTGTAACGCATGCAATCTCTCAAATGGATCGTATACGCATTCATTTTCATTAGACACATGCGTTCAAAAATTATTCAACTTCACATTTAAAATTCATAAAAAGAAAGAATATATGACTTATGTAACTATACAAAAAAAATTGTCAGAACAAAACATTGTTTAACCTATTCCGTTCATAAACAGTACCCTGAAAGAAAGATCTTTATAACATTTATTTATCTCTATAAAGATATACAGTCGTTTGCTAATGTTTAAGACCACCTAGCGATTTTCATGTAACATACACAGTACAGCAATATAAGTTGTTCTATAATATAAATTTATTATTCAAAATCATTAAATCACACAAAAATCCATGGTGCTTCAAAAAATAAATCCACAAATTTGAGAAACAGTCATATTAGGCAGTTTTTTTCTCGTGTGGTTTCGGAATGTTCAGTATTTGGTATATCAGCCTTTGTTCTTTATTGCAACGTTTAAACAATGAAGCATGCTGTGCACCAGACATCTCCTGTACTCAACAGTTATATCACCTATCCAGACATGTTTTATAGCATTTCATGTCGTTTGGCGCTTGTGATTTTTGTATCCGTCTTATGTATTTTGTATTTCATTCGTGTCTACAGGTTATCAATCGGATTGAGATCAGGACAGTGACAGGACCAATCGAACCTTTTGACTTTCTTCTTCATTAAAGCACTCACTATCATTGAACGATGACAGGGAACCCCGTCCTGTTTAAATGTATCGCAATCATGAACAGGCAGGTTAAGTTCAAGCTTGTCCGTACGCATATCAAAGTATCTGGGGCCGTTTATTGTCGTTCCAGTGGGTAAGAAGAATCCACTAAAGGAATATACCCCACACCTAAATCATGAAACTGGGATGATTTTTCATCGTTGCTTAAGTATAGTTGTTATTTTATCTTGTGCCATCAAGCCTTTTCGTTGAACAAACTGCTGGACAGTGTATTCATCCCAAAAAAGGAATTGCTCCAACTTTGCTTCAGCAAAGGCTATCCACTTGGCTTTCATGGCTTCGGTTAAGCGAGGTTTTTTAGGAGGTTTACAGGCTTTCAACTTAGAATCATGAACAAGGAGCCTACTGACAGTGGAACGATGAACATCTTTACCTTGATAGGTAGTGGTGAGCGTATTTTCTTGCGGGAACTAGTTTGAGTTCAAACAATTATTCATCGGATCAAATTGTTATCACGAGGGGACTTTTTTCGTGGTCTACCGCTCGGTAACGTCACCTTCCGCAGCTTGCAACTCGCTAACGAGTAGTTACAACTCTTTGATTTTGCTTATATAAAATAGCGATCGGAACGTCCTAAATTCCAGAGAAGTGTCACTTGCTCTTAAAAGTTTTTATTCATTGTTTTTCATTACCTTTTCGTCAGTACGTAGTCACTTTGAATCTCCCATTTTTAGATTTGACTCTGTACGCAATTATAAAACCATGTCCAGATAAAATCATTTGGGGCCCAAGTAATGACATGCCTGTTCACTCTGTGGCTTGGTTCCATTTTTGATACACTGTTAACTGAGTATTGTGAGTTCAGTAATTAATTATAATGCTGGGATTAGGTGCTTACGTGCAGTAAATATGTAGCATTCATTCAGCCTTAATCTCGGTTAAAATTTATAAAATATTTCCATTAAAATAGTCCACTAATTGTTATTACTTTTTCTAATAATGACTGGGGTTTTCTTACTAAGCCTTTGCCTTAGATTGTGTAGAAAGCCAGTATGTTGATTATATTATTTTCTTTTCTAGTTACATGTGCTACTGATAAGCCATAAAAAAAAAAAAAATCAATCGATCTAGAAACTTATTTCTGTCGCTTTATATTTTGCTTAGTTTCTGGAAGAATTCTTTCACTATTCAACTGAGCCTTCAGATGTCTTTATTACACTTTCTGATATCTATTATTCGCAATACACATTCAATGGTTCTCTCTATAGCACGTAGGAGTTGATAGCTCTCTACAGATTCCTTCATTTTATTTTCTGAGATTTGCTATGAATTCATGAGAATGATATGAGAACGGTGTCATATCCACGATTTCCAATTTAAAAGTTTTCCTTCTCTAAGACTAATTGCCAGAGTGCTTCAATACGCTTTACAGGTTGATCGCTTTTTTCCTTACAATGGATGGTGCAATGTTATCAACACAGTTGCATAATAGAAATCAAAGGTCAAGATAAGATTTTACGCCAATCAAAGTCTTAAGGGAGCCAACAATGTTCTACTTATCGTTGTACAGGGTGACATAAATCTAAAGCTTTACGGGGAAATGTTCCGCACGATTTTATTCGTAAAGGGAAGATTGGATATATTATCTTTCTTTTCTTGCTATATTTTTGTAAGAATCAACAAACAGAAATGGTAATGATAATAATATCCGTTTCTTTATTAGGAAACATTCGGTATTCAGTGAACGAACAACAAATACTACCAATTCCATGTCGTTATCAATTAAACCACGCTTAGAGCACCTGGTATTCCCAAGCGGTCACACATTTAGGCGCTGACCCGGCTCGATGTTGGTTTACTTTGGTGGTGGTACAAGAACCGCTGTTTCACCATGATGTGGTTGTAAGCTAGATGTGTGTGCATCAGCGCTAACCTCTTTTCCATATAGACGAACATATGGGCAAGTGACAGAAACTGCACATAGTCTTAGGCGCATGCATATGCACGTACACACACATGAACAAAACATCAATCAACATACAGATTCGAAGACACTAGGCGTAGCCAATAGGCGTCCTCCATGTACCTCCACATCAGTCTGTATTTATGGCTGACACCAGCCAATCATATTACAGTGAGAGGGAACCCAGGTGTATGCATATTCATTACATCACATATGATTATATATTTTTACTAGCAGGATAAACGTAAAGGAGGGAATTAAGTTGATGCAGGACTGGTAGATTTTGTTGAACCAATCTCTTAAGATGTGAGAAACTGTAATGAAATTCACTATCCAAATATTAGCTTTTACCTTGAATGAAGACGAATCAATGAATCATCAGTAATGTTCAAGTCCCATTTGGTACTAGATGTTCTTTTGACGCCTCCTTCTTTGATAAAGACCAATAGAAGCTACTCTATACATTTTCATACATGTCAATATCGGCATTTATATTCAAATCAATTTACACCTAATTTGGACTCTTTCCAAGTGAAATTAAAAGCCACAGTATTATCTAACGAGGCTATTCACACACTTGTGCAAATTAATTGAAACAACCGCTTCAGTTTCCTTTCGTTCACCAGTTTTAGATCCACTGAAGGACAGGATGTAATTGATTTCTATATTTTCCTCAGATTATGTCATTTGCAAAGCTGTGCACTAATATGAATGTATTTTCGATATGGATGATGAAATTTATTTGGCTTCGAAAAATATTGCGTCATCTGTGATTGCATCAGATTTTTTCACTCCCAGACATTATTGTCTCGACTGTCGATTAGTTGTCCTACGGCTATTGTCTGCGATGAACGTTACTCTAAGGAAGAGTATGAAAAGTATAACACTGCACGAACACACTGTCAAGCAAATCAAAGTACTATAAACTGGCGCAGAAACTCTCCGGATTTAAATCCAATCGAGAATCTGTAGTCAGTCTGAAAGGAACGACTTCGTGAAATGGACATATGAAGTACGAACATGCGCACTGGATCATGTTTCATTGGGAAAATACCAAAAAGGTAAATAATAACAGAATTATTCGTTTTGTTTCAATTAATTTGCACAAGGGTGTATGTTGTTGCGTTAGTTTCGCTTAAAACTTAGAAAATCTCATGTTCACTATCTAGTAAGGGTTTCTTTCCTGTAAGGGTTATTTTCTAGACTTTTGTTTGACATGGTGTGGAAAGGACGTCAGTATTGGATTTAGTCATTATTATCACTTCCATTTGCAAGTGATATATATTTTAGTTACTTCGTTAGAGTCGCTTAAAATTTATAAGACGTGAAAAATGTTTTTTTTCAAAGAAAGCATGTTTCTCAATATCATTATTATCCCTATTTCTATTAATCGGAGAGTGTCCTTGCTGAGATACGTTAAAAAAAACAGCATAATATATGTCAAGTACGAGGGATAGTTACTAGGTGGAGGAATTTGAAATAAAGAGCGAGTGACTTGAAGAATGAGAGAATGTGAGAAAGAATAAAAAAAAACAGTGAGAAGGTAGGCTGTAAATGAAATAAACCTACCTTACTTATTATTCATCAATTTCCGACAATATTTGCTTCAGAACTTTTATTACATTTCGAAAGAAGCTAAAGAGAAAAACTTTTTAAAGAAAGGAAGCATTTCTTTTGCCGCAACCCGGCGCTTTCAGTATAACCTTCACTCGTTTTGTTTGACATGACTACACGATTAATTGAATATTGAATGAGCAATGCTAAGCGCTCTGAAAGGTTGAACAGACTTAAGGGCTCTAAATCTATTACTATTATTTAGCACTTTTCACTTTTATATTTTTACTACATTTTGTATTATGTACATGTTATTTTGGTTTATATTGGTTTGTAGATTCTTTAGTTTACACGTGTGTGCAGATGTCTATATGCATGCCGCAGAAGTCTATATTTGACTAAAACTTGCTTGTTATTTCTACAATGATTTCTCTTTACGTTAAGTTTACCATTTAGACGGACCTGGGTAAGACGATAAACTACATCCGACAGCAAGGTTTCTGATCGGGAGGTTTTGAGGAGCGTGGAGCCACCTCTTAACTACTGGTGTTCTCAGGTCCACCCACGTCCTGGGTAAGACGATAAAATACATCCAACAGCAAAGCTTCTGATCAGATTTTGAGGTGCGTCCAACCACTTCTTAATTGCTGGTGTTCCCAGGTCCACCCTGACCCGGGGTGGTAGCACCTGTCAGTATTCCAAGTATAGACAAATAGGTGACACCCCAAAGTGAGGTCAAAACACTATGAGAGTGTAAAAATAGGCTTTAATACCAGGAATACTTTTTGTAAAAAATTGTTACCAGCAATGAAACTTTGAAGGAAAAATTATTACAAGCAATACATTATTACTAGCAATCCATTTTTGAAAAAAATAATATATTACCAGTAACATATTTTGAGGAAAAATATTAGCAGCAATACATTTTTGAAAAAAAAATATTGCTTGAAATAAAAAAAATAACAATTGAGTTTGTATGCCTTAAGACAAATCAAACCAAACCAAACCGTTCAGAGTTTCTTAAAAGTGTTTCAGAAATCCTAGTCTTGTTTATTTTCTGTCTTAATTTGTTTGGGGTCTGGAGTTATCATTATTAGCATCATTTACAATTGTTCTTTTGTTTTCATGAATATTTTTTCGATCATTGTGTCCTATGGTCTTCAACAAATGTTTGTCGATCGAGTAACCTTCAGGGTATTTCAAACAAAATCATCTATTTAATCGAGGTACTTCTCTATCCGGATAACCTTCAAAGAATTTCGTAATGAAACGGGGCGTGGCAGATTGAACAAATTTATTTGCTTCTGCTCAGTTTTTGCTGCCCGAGTCTTCGAACCAAGTTCGAATTCTGACGCAGTCTTTTGCGTCCACGTTTACACGTGCACATTGAAAATGCATAAGTTGATTTCTTCTCCACCTCCAGTTATAAATGAAATAGCAGGGTAGATTGGCATCTATAGCATTGGATGGTAGCTCGTCTAAAATATCTACTCTGAGTACGAAACCCTTCCAACATCTTTCCCAGTAAATGAAGAACCAGACCAGATATCCCTTGACATGTGTGAACAGGACAGGAATATTCTACCCTGTAGATTAAATGAAGTGCGGTGTTCGAAATGAACGTTGCCCGGAGAAGGCCGGAGAGCCCCACGACTGAAATATTGTGATAACAACAACAAAGATTAGTGAAATAGTACGTGATTAAATAATATAAATATCAAGTTTTGGGCAAATATAAACACTTTTGTTGCGTGCCCACAGATATCTACATACAGTTATACACTAAAGAACCTAAAAAAAAAACTGTTTTTCTTTCAAAATCACTTAGACGAAGCATACACGCTTTTAATTAAAAAAAGATAGATTTAGTATCTGTCTATAGATGGGGTATTATGTACACTATTTAGATTATTCAGACTAATATCCACATCTTTGTCGCCATATTTATTACAAAGTTTTGGCCGTTGTACGCTCTGACCTTCTTCAGATGGTTGGAATATCGAACTGAACTCTTTATTTCACTCACTGGGGTAGACTGTTCTAGTTCCACGTGCCATGTCTAATGAATGTCAGTTATCAGTTTATCTCCTGTTAATTTTCCTCAAGGACACATGGAACACTGGATAAAGACGTTAGTTAGATCCAGTGACATGACCCCAAAAATGTGAGTTCAAAAACTGGTTAAGGGGGCAGAGAACTTGGGGAGGGAAATTAACAGGCGATAACCGATAACTGACGGCCGAAACGTTGTAATAAATATAGCGACAAAGATGAGGATAAAGATAGATTTACTACAAGGTCATATTATTCCTTCTTTGTATACAGTAAAAATCAATATTTGCCAAGTAGATACCTTCTTAATCAACGTGAGATATACTATATAGCATTCTCTTCCATTTCCTCTATTGGAGGAGACAGTGTAGGGAGGAAACTGTTCGGCTTACAGCCAATAACATTCTAATATTTACCCTCAAAACATCAGTATTTTTTTAAAGTCTCTCAATGTAAAAAAAAGAAATCTTTAATACTAAAATGTTCACCTAATACAAGGCTCAAGATACATTGATAGTATATGCTTACTAAATAAGATGTGTTATAGGGGATAGAAGGAACTAATAATTACGTGAAGAAAGTTGATAGATTGGCGTTGAATTTAATTTAGTATCCAGGGAAGCATCAGCGCAGGGGTTTGTTTCAAAACGTAGATCTTGGGGGGAAATATCTCTGGTTGAAAATTTCTCCTTACAAATGGAATACGGAGTGGATGATTCACTTCTATGGACCGGCCTTTGCTAGGGCTCGAACACCAGCTGCTAAAAAGAGAGATAAACTTCCTTTGTGACATGCGTATAGACATTAAAAATAAAAGCAAATATAGCTTAATATGGTACACGACTACACAAGTAAAAACGCAGCGAGGAGGAAGATCTCTAAAATTATCTCACACCAAGAAATACTTTATGTAAACTTTTCTATTAAAACAAATATTATCAAATAAAATTCAGAAGATATATTTATGATAAACCTATATAAACTATTTACTGTCTTCTTTATTGCTATGCTCACGACGTTTCAGTCAGGGTACGATCCTGCCTTCTTCGGTTAATATTAGCTGGAATTTCATTTAGTCCACGGGGGTAGAATGTTCTAATTCCACCTTCCATGACTTTAGATGTTTCAGTTTCAGTGAATTTCCCTTGATAACTCCACTCTCCATGTTTCGCTTTCCTTTGCTGTGGCCAGTAAATAAAAACTCTTGCAAATCTTTGTTCGGACTGCTGTCCTTATGTTTATTGCCATTTTCACGACGTTTACTAATAACTTTCTTAAGGTGATATTAACTAGAAATTCGAACCGAAATCTTTATTTAGTCGACGGGGGTAGATTGTTCTAATTCCACATGCCGTGCCTTTGGATATTTCAGTTTTTGTTAATTCCCTTTAGTAACTCAACACTCCAAGTTTTTTTGTTTTTTTTTTCATTCTGCTATGAACGCAACTCACATCTCTTTGGGTCAAGTCTTTTTTGGAATACTCAACCAACGTTTTTATCCACTGGAGACATCAGGGAGTGAATTTCTTGTAATTGTAAACCTAATGTCTCAGTAATTTTTTTTTACCAGAGCTCATATTACAATTTTTTTATTATTGTTGTTTTTTCTCTAGCTCTCCATATTACTGGTTCACATATTTTATTCATGTCTATGCTTGGACGGCCTACGATATTTTCGGGCCTGGCATATTCGCAATTTCCTTAAGTCTCCAGTGATGTTCTTTTCCATTATTTTAAGTTTTTCAACATATATAAAGTACAGGGTGCCGATAAAATCTCTTTAAATTTTTTTTTTTTTGTTTTTACTAAAGCAAAAGAGATAAATATGTGGAAATTGTTACCAAATGAGGAGGAGATAACGAAGTATTTTTAACCAATTTAATACACTTTTATATGGGCGCCATTATTTGCATGAAGCACATCAAGACGGTTCTCAATTTCTTACCATATTCGCTGTAATATAGCCTCATCAATTGTGGCAATAGAATCGGTGATCTTTTGCTTTAGATCATTGATATCCCGTAGCATTGTTTGATACACAATGTCTTTAAGCTAACCCCATAGAAAGGAATTTTGCTGAATCTGCATAACCGATATTTTTTTTCCATAAACAATGACATACTTTGATTATTTTCTTGAAGAGTAGTCATTTTTAGGGGTTCATTTAACCGTATCTCTTTCATCAACAGGATATCTGAAATACACAAATTTAATGGGAATAATTTTTTTGATAACTACTGAGAACATAGAACAAATCTTTAGGGTTATACATATGAATATATATATTATTATAAATCCGTACATAGTTTAAAATTATCATGTAAATTTAAACTCTACGTCACTATCTATCCCTCTCTTTTCTCTCTCTCTCTCTCTCTCTCTCTCTCTCTATATATATATATATATATATATATATATATATATATTACACATGTCTCAGAGTTTGATCAATATAATAGTTTGCTTTAAACGATACTAATCTGAGATAGGGTTTTCTGAACACTACATTCTTCTTTAAGTCAAAGGCTAATCTTTATTCTTTTTATCGTCATAATGGTCACTTCCTTCTACTCTTTCAACCGTTACTGGGTTATTTAAAACTGAAATACAGAGTGTCCATAAATTCACGTTACAATTTTTTTTTTAATTTTTACAGAAGCAAATGATAAAACAAATATATGGAGATTATTACAAAATGAGGAGGAGATATCGAAGTAGTTTTAATTAATTTTATACACTTTTATATGGGCGCCATTATTTGTATGGTGCACATCAAGAAGATCCTCAATTTCTTGCCATATCCGCTGTAGTATAGCCTCATCAGTGGTGGCAATAGAATCAGTGATCTTTTGCTTTAGATCACTGATGTCCCGCAGCTTTGATACACGATATCTTTAATATAACTCCATAGAAAGATATAAAAAATGATAACAGGTGAAAGATGTGACTCAGGAATTGGGTAATCCCTTCAAATCCACCGATTTGAAAATAGTAAGGGTTCATTTAACAGTACCTCTTTCATCAACAAGCTACCTGAAATACACAAATGCAATATGGTTAAAAAAATTTGATAACTACTGAGTACATCTGATTAAGATATTTTATCAATTGCTTTTGTAATATATTTGTTAAATTATAAAGAGGCTTTATGAACAGCATATATATATATAAAAACAATTAACACAGTAGCAAGTGAAGAGAAAAATATGTGGAAATTGTAACAACATGACGAGTAGATATCGAAATATTTTTAACCAATTTAATACAATTTTATATGGCCGCCATTATTTGTATTAAGCACATCAAGAATGTCCTAAATTTCTTGCCATATTCGATATCTTTAACATAACGCAATAGAAAAAAGGGTACTGGTGAACGAGGTGGCCATGGTATAGGGCCATCCCTCCCAATCTACCGGTCTGGAAATGTTAGGGATTTATTTAACAATACCTCTTTCATCATCATGCTTACGGAAATGCAAAAATGCAACGTGATTAAAAACTTTGATAAGTACTGAGTGTATAAAACAAATGTGATTAAGATATCTCCACAGTTACCTTTTTAATATATTGTTAAACTGTAAAGAGACTTTATGGACATCATATATGATGTAATGAATATGCATACACCCTTCACAGTAATATGATTGGCTGGTGTCAGCCATAAATACAGACTGATGTGGAGGTTCATGGACGGCGCTTATTGACTACGGCTATTGATTAAGCATATTGCCTACGCCTATTGCCTACCACTACGACAAAATCTACCATAGATATATCTATGAAATCTTATGACTGCGAAATAAATTCCCAGGGCTTCTTTCTCTATTTGTGAGTAATTTTTCTCTGCAGGTAGTAGGGTTCTTGAAGCATGCGTGATGGGTTTTATTGTCCCATCCGGCATTTTATGCAGTATACACGCCCCGACTCCATTCGCGCTCGCGTCACTTGCTACTATTATTTCTAATTTTAGGTCGTAGTTTGCCAAAAATAAATCCGAAGTTAAGTCCTTAATTGTCAAACGTTTTCTGGTATTCATCTGTCCACTCCCAAACTTTTTCTTTTTTCAGCAGTTCGTTTAGTGGTGCGCGAAGTTTATGCATGTGAGGAATGAATTCCTGGTAATAATTCACTAAGCCTAGAAAACTTTGTAATTCTGCTATGTTTTTTGGAACTGGCTTTTTTTTTTTTTTTTTTTTTTTTTTTTTTTTTTTTAGTGCCGTTGCCCTTTCGGGGTCTGGTCGTCTTCCTTCATGATCGATGATATGGCCCAGGTATTTTATTTCCGTCATAAATATAAATGTTTTCTTTTACCTTAAACCCATAGCTTTGTATTCTCCTGAACACCTCTTGTGTACGTGATTCCAGTGTTGTTCAACACTTTCACTATTCATCAATACGTCATGCAGGTATGCAATCGTGTACTCTAGTCCGCCGAGCATAGTATCCATTGTATGTTGGAATATAACCGGCTCGACCTTAATCCCAAATGGTAATCTTTGGTATCGGTATAATCCTTTGTGTGTGTTTATGCACAGTAATTTTGAACTTTTCTCATCGACTGGGATTTGTAGGGACGCATCCCTTAAATCTATTTTTGAAAAAAAAATTCCGCCGTTTAATTTTATGAATACTTCTTCTGGACGCTCTATCCATTTTCCATTTATTTTTCTTTACTAACTTTCACCCAAAAGAAGTCCCAAGAGACACTCAACGTAGAGGATTCCAGCATGATGTAGTAGGAGCGTAAGAGAAAGAAAGGAGTGAATAGTATGAGGTTATGGGTGAAAGATAACGGTTAACCATTTGGAGAGGTGAGCATTGTATTAATCGGGAAAAACATGCTGTCGCAGCAGTTTTTGGAAAGAATCTGTCTGAGAGGATCTTCCTCCTTACTAATGGTGTACGAAGGGAATGGGGATGATTATTTGCGTGTACGGGGCATGGCGGATGGGACTAATTACTAATGACGTCAAAATAATTGCCATCTTTCTTGTAACCATACTGAATTTATTTAAAGAATGTCCTTTATCTCAAATGAGGTAACAGTTTGCACGTAGAGATATTGTGACTGCAGATTTTTTAAGGGATTCGAACTTTTGTTTCTATGTACCGTGTCCGTTAGCGATTATGTGCACCTTACTCTTTTTGAGTAGGTACACATCTACTTAACATCTCTCAGTTGCGTCTTTGTCCGTGGTCAGAGTGCTCTCAGGGGCTTCTCTGTCGAAGGACAGAGGGGCAACTGAGAACATTATACTGAAGAGGTGTCCATTCTTGGGGAACAGCTGCCCGTGGCCGCACCTTCTGATTGCACCAAAGGGAGGAATCGGTGCTCTCACCGAGGCCCGCACAACCGACGCTTGCGGGGACTGAGGGGAATTTTTGTTCTTGTTCCGCGTGTACGGGCTCCGGTCTCCACCTAAAACTAGACCTTGTGTCACATCTCGTCCGTGTGTGTGGTGGGGGGGCAGAGTAAATACTGTAAATATCGTGTCCATTGGTGATTATGACTCTCAGTTCCCTGCCCTTTAGTTGTTAATAATGTTTATCTTTTTCTTATCTTTCCTGGATCTTGTTCCGAGTTTAAGGTTGGTATGCGATGTTTTTCTCTGTTTGCCTGCCTTTAATCTGTCCTTTGAGTAGCAAATTCTCCAAGTACTCTTTCGTCATAATGCGCCCTAGAAATTTTAATTTTCTATTCCTGATCTTATGTATATGTCCTTTTTGTTTTACTCTTCTCTAAAACATCGCCTTTGTTCACATGTTCGGTACATGCCGTAAACAAATGAATAAACTTCTTTCTAATTTGGGGGCGCAAATTTATATTTGTTGTAAATTGTCGATACTAAAGCTATGTTATTGATTATGTGCGCATCAGTAAAGTAGCCAGGAAATTTCACAATCCACATCATTACCGTTTCTGAGATCTTGCCAAAAACATACAAATTTTTGTGACAAGTATATTGACTCCTGAGAGAAAACTAGGAAAAGCAGTATATATATATATATATATATATATATATATATATATATATATATATATATTCTGTTTGTACGTTATTTTTATAGATATTAGGTTGGTGCAAAAATAATGACGTAATAATGTCGTTTTTTGACGTTAAAAATACGTCAAAAAACGACATTATTACGTCATTATTTTATAATAATTATAATTTATTTAAAGTAAATGTTCTGTTTTTAATTAAACATTATTAATTACATTACAGGGTTGAATGTTTTCTAGAAATGTAATTAATAGTGTTTAATTAAAAAAGGTGCTTCACTTAAATAAATTATATCTAAAAAAAAGTAACGTATAAACAGAAAATATATTAAATAATTGTTGAACCTAATCCACTTCATGTTACATACTTGCATGCATATATATATATATATATATATATATATATATATATATATATATATATATATATATAATATACTAATAGTAATAATCTTATAAATATAAGAAATTTACTCGTCTGGAAAACCTTGGATGCCTTGACATGTAAACCCAAGGGAAAAAAAGGTACAAAAAAAGAAAAAACAGTGTGCATGTACGTCAGACGAAGACATACAAGTTCAGTGTCCACAGAAAAAAAAACCGATACGAGTAAAATAACTATGTAAAGTGCTCAATACGCTAAATAGAGAAAACCTAATTAAACCTAAAGAGCCAGATAAACCTATCAAGGTTTCACCTACGGGGATCGTCAGGGAATACTGATATATATATATATATATATATATATATATATATATATATATATATATATATATATATATATATATATATAATACTATATATATATATATATATAATACTGAATATATATATATATATATAATACTGAATATATATATATATATATATATATATATATATATATATATAATACTGAATATATATATATATATATAATACTGAATATATATATATATATATATATATATATAATACTGAATATATATATATATATATAATAATGAATATATATATATATATATATATATATATATATATACTGAAAATTACACCAACAAAATTGATTTTTTTTTTAAGACTGATAGCGCGTGATAGATACTAATCTGCGCTGTATATACAACACGCCACATATAATTATTGTGTACTATGACCGATTTACTAAAGAAAATTGTAATTTTGGGCAGGTGTGTCAACTTTCGTTACGCAAACATATTACAAGTCAAATTGCAATTTATAAATAGATCAAAAAGATATCGACTAATAAAGTGTATATTATATTAACATAATATCTCATGTGAATAATTACCCAATAAATTTATTATTTCATATATTATTATGGGATCATTAAATTCCTATAATCTTTAATTCTTTCATTCATTGAATTTTTCTGCTTTTCTACAACTTTGAATTTGACAGATGCAACAGTTTTTATTGTATTCTGGATATCTTCGTTGCTTGAATATTATTTGTACAGGTTTTTCCATGAATGACATTTGCTTATGCAGAAGGCTTTGGACAAGCACAATATTCGTCAGGTCTGACAAGCACCATATTTCCCAGATCTCGCCTCTTGCGACTTTTTCCTGCTTTCCAAACTTCAAATCCCACTTGAAAGGAAGAAGATTTCAAGACGTCGAGGAAAATCCAAGAGAATGGAGCAGGTGCTTATTATCCCAGGAAGTTCCATGAATGCTTCCATCAACGGAAACAGCGCTGGATAAAGTGTGTGGCTTCAAAAGGGGACTTCGAAAGAGATTAAATACCGAAATGATGTCTTATAGTCATATCTTTATATCACCAGTATCGATACATTTTGATCATTCCTCATATATATATATATATATATATATATATATATATATATATATATATATATATATATTAAAGACATTTTTTATGTTTAACGTTCTTTTTATAGATATAAGTATTTAAGTAAATGCTCTGTTTATAATAAACAGTATTAAATAACATTTACCGGCCTGAATGTCCGAGAAATTTTCATTGAAAATATTCGTTCTTTGACAGGATTCGAATCTGCATCCTATACGGAACCGTCATTTAACTTGACGTGCCTAACCGCTCGGCCACAAAGGAGCGTACGGTTGGCAAAGTCGAATTTTACTGCTTATAAACTTCAACCTTGCCAACCAAACGCTCCTTTGTGGTCGAATCGGTTAGGCACGCCCAGCTAAATGGCGATTCCGTATAGGATGCAGGTTCGAATCCTGATAAAGGACGAATATTTTCTATGAAAATTTATCGGACATTCAGGCCGGTAAATGTTATTTAATACTGTTTATTATAAACAGAGCATTTACTTAAATACTTGTATCTATAAAAAGAACGTTAATCATGAAAAAAAATGTCTTTAATAAATAAATTGTTGGACTTTGTCCATTTCTTAATGTATGTATATATA
>OZ010586.1:111068399-111128399 GCA_963932145.1 Acanthosepion lycidas
TTATTATTATTATTATTATTGTTATATGTTTAAGATAAATGTTCAATCGTTTAACAATAGAAGTTTATTAAGAATAAGAATGAAACTAATGGTAAATTGTCATAAATTGCTAATGGTAATATTATCTATTTACTTATACGGAAACATTAGACATTCAGTGACCGAACAGCCAACGCTACTGTCGCTTAAAGTTTATAAAATTTTTGTATTAAAATAATTTTTAAGAAAAATAGGATTCTTCAGTTCAATACCTGTTATCGCTCGTTTTATTAATAATGCCGACATCTTTGATAACCTTTTTTTTGAATTAGTGTGGAGTCCCAATATCTTGATTATGTCATTATTTTCTCTTCGATCTATATGTGCTAACCATATTAGTTGTTGCTGAAGTTGGTAGTCTTCAGGTGATATTGCTTCCATTATTTGCTACAGTTCTTTGTTTGGGATTCTGTAGCGTCAGTCTACAAAGTTCGATAAGAATCGTTCTCGCTAAGACTTACATGATTCATTGGCTCCGATAAAATTGCTAGTTATTTAATGTAAATGTAATACTTTATAACATTTTATTCACGAACTTTGGAAAAATTTGATAACATGGCTGTTATATTCATAATGTAACTGCATTGATAATGATTTGTAATGTTGAAATGCATTCTGAATCGGGATAAGAGGGAAAGAGTGATTGTTTATTATTATTATTATTATTATTATTATTATTATTATTATTATTATTATTGTTGTTGTTGTTATTGTTGTTATTATTATTATTATTATTATTATCCCTTTGATTTCTGGTGTGTACTCATTTCTTTTCGTGACCCGAACATAGACCTAAGATCAGAAATGGCTTCATGACATTTTACGTTGAGCAGTTAAAAAAATGATTACAAATAATTTACATAGATAAGGCTCTTCGGATTGTGCGAGCTGTACTTGTGAGTACAAGTTTTGTTATTTATTTAAGGCTACCAGAAAGCCCTTCATTGAGTCTATGGAAAATCTTCCAATCAAACCGAGGGCTCAAACTACAACTGGAATTATTGACGTCCTTACGTGCCACATTTTTTTAGATTTCCACTTCAAGATCCTTATATGTTGATAGTTTTTTGAAGATCTTCAAAGAAAATTACAATCGTCATGTATTGCCATGTGATTAAGAAAGCACATTCTGTTTGTTTTTTTTAGTCTTTGATCTCGATATCTGGCTGATTAGCTTTAATTCTTTCTAGATGCGTGTATTTTGAAGTCCCATAAAATTGTTACTGATTCTATATCTGTAACCGATTCTGGGTGAAGTTCATACCAGTTTCTTGCAGTTTACATATCCCGAAAAAGTTGCATGTTCCCAGTTGCAGATATTAGCCCACTGTATCATGAAGAGTTTTATATTCAGTGGATGCTAATACAGTGCAGTCGGATACAACATGGTCAATTTTTTTCCGGATATTGATCGCAGAATCTGCATTTGAGGTCAACACAATTGATATCGTTCGTGTGCTTGGAATTTACAGTTACCAAGCATTGACCCTGTGCAGCAAAAATAAAATGTTCGATTTCAGCTTTTGATGTTATCACTGCTCTAATATTCTGACCAGTAAACCATCTTGGCTTTCAAGTCACAATGTTTCAGCTATTGTACTCTCGAGCCTAATGCGTCTTTCCTTTAATTAGTAACCGTCTTGGAATTTTTTACCACAAACTTTATTCAATCCACGTGGGAAGATTGTTCTCATTCCCCTTTCTAACAATCCTCTGAAGAAGGCCGTGGAATATAACGTATGAAACGTTATAATTATAAAAACCAAGATAAATATACTGGTCCAAATAGTTAAGTATATATTGATGATAATACTCATTTTAAAATGTCTCCTATAGATCAGGGTTATTATTGATATGATATAAGCGTAAATAATTTTTCTATGGAAATGAGCTAAAAAAAAGGAAGGAATGATTGGTCAGTGGTCAGGACATAATGGAAACATTATAGGCAGAATAAGCCGATTAGTTGTATAATTATCTTTCAGTGTGTCGAAAATAAGGCGAATAAATCCTGCGGTAATTTTGGTAACAAAAAATGAATAAATCTTTCAATATGTTTTAGTAACAAAAAATATTAGGTTAGTGCAAAAATAATGACGTAATAATGTCGTTTTTGACGTATTTTTAACGTCAAAAAACGACATTATTACGTCATTATTTTTGCACCAACCTAATATTTCTAGTGATAATGAGTGTTACCAATAAAGAGTAAAATGTGTTGCTCTTATTAAATAAACTATTTTCTTCATAATCAAAATTTAAAGGCCAGAAACATTAAACTAAATTTTTAGACGAATCTAAAACCAAAGCTGAATATGTTCTGGAGTTTTTGTTGATATCCAATAAAAGACATTCCTGATTCAATTAGCAATAAAAATAGAAAAAATAATGAAGAAAAAAGTGAAAAGTAAGTAAAATGAAAGAAAAGACAAAAAGTAAAAAAAAAATGATCATTGAGCCTCCGTTTTGTAAATTCATTAGACAATAATCGCCTGAGATTATATTTGGTGTCACTGATAGCAGACGAGGTGCTTACACTTGAACGCAGTAATAACATTGCTTACTTATTACTTGTTGTTCGGAAACCTCTTCGCCTGACTGCAATCAACTTCGCCTACTGACAGCGCTAAGTCTTTAAATTAGTTTATTCTTTTCTCGGTACGTGCACGTTATTATTATTATTATTATTATTATTATTATTATTATTATTATTGATGCAATAAAAACGATCCATAGATGAATGTAATGTCTTCTTGATCATTATTATTATTATTGTCACAACAACAACAACAACAACAACAATAATAATAATAATAATAAAGGAACTAAAAACATGGCAGCATAGTTAACTAATTCTAATATAAGAATCTGTTAAATATATTCCCCACTTTATATAAAACAGATTCTTATATTAGAATTAGTTAACTATGCTGCCATGTTTTTAGTTCCTTTATTATTATTATTATTATTGTTGTTGTTGTTGTTGTTGTTGTGACAATAATAATAATAAGATGATGAAGAAGACATTACATTAATCTATGGATCAGTTAAGTACTGAATAATAATAATAATAATAATAATAATAATAATAATAATAATAATATGGACATGATCCCCCACTATATGTTCACTAAAGGAGTTTACGGTATATTTAAATTTTCTAAAATTCTAAATCTTTCACTTGAGTGCCTCTAAATGGATTTTCCACTTATTGTTGTGCCAAAATGTCAAAATGACAAGTGGTGGATGTGGAAGCGACATTTTTCAAGTGATAGGTAATCTTCGAACGAAAGTATGAATGTCGAAGAGGGCCAAATACGACAGAATCATGAATGACTGGGATTGAAAAAAAGTTACTAAGAATATTAAAAGAAGATACAATGCACTGAATGAGAATTGGAATTCAAAATGTTACACTTTCAAGCTTTAGTAATGTCACCAAACGAGATCATCACAAATAAATGTAAACAAGGAAAAAAGGAGTGAATGGCAGATTAAAATTTCGACAGAATGATAATGAAACAGCAAACAATACCGTGTTATGGTACAGAATATAGGACATTATACAAAAAAAAAAGAAAAACAGGCAGGGAAAGAAGGAATGGCTCAACATGTGTGTATAAAGAGTATTTATTAAATCAAAAGAGGGAACACTATCATGGAGTAAGAAAAACATCAAAGTTGGAACGAATACATCGGAGAAATCTTCCACGACGAAATATGAAAACCTACAATACATAAAAATATGGAAAGATCAAAAATATTGATAATGTTAATGTCTGCAGAGAAATAAACATTGGTCAAATTAAGCAAGAACAAAACAGGAAGACCAGATCATATTGTAACACAGATGCTGACAGGTTTAATTCATTTAGATATTGAAAAAAATTCAGAAAAATAAAAGTTAAAACAGTGTTGTTATCTCTGAAAGCCGAAGCAGATCGACCTTCATAGTTCTGCCTAAGAATCCAGAAGCAAACGAGTGGGAAGTCTATTGAACAATCAGCCTAATGAGCCACATAAGAAAACTTATCATCCAAATTTTGTTGAATATAGCGTGTGGCAGATTTCGGCCGGAAATAGGATATGAGCAGAGCTGTTTTTTAAAGACATTATTAAAAGAAATGCAATATTTTTTCTCAGAATGATAACTGAATAAAATGCAAAAGGAAGTATACATGTTTGATAAATTATGCAAAAGCGTTTAACATTACAAAGAACTTGAAATTACGAAGAATTTCTTCATACTGCTATTAAGCTAGACTTATTCGAGAGAGATATTGGTATAATCCAGAAGCCATGTTTGGAGAAATTTACTTGTATACGTATAGAAAACAATTTCAGTAAATACACAGAAATAGAAATTTTCGTAAGACAAGGAGGCACGGTGGAGTAGTGAATAGCGACTAGGATTGCGGAATCGGAGAGCCGAGTTCGAATTCCAGTCGAATCCATTACATTCACTTACGTGCTAATACCCTTGGGAAAGGTATAAATCCACTGGATCTGCTTAATGGCAACTGGCCAAGCGTAGAAAGAAATGACAACCTACTGCTTAAAAAAAAATCTGCCTGTATCACGGATTGCACATAACTAATTCAAGACAAGGATTTATTATTATCAACCTTTAAAATTAAAAGTCCTAATGGCAATCTGAACAACCTAAGATATGAGAATGACAGATAAGAGGCAGAAAGAAGAATTACAAAGAAACATACAAAGGCAGTGAAGCATTAAGCATTAATTGTAAGAAGACAGAATATGAGAAACGTTCTGCGATTGCGAACAGGATATGTCAAAATCACTCAAAAAATTAACAGAGAACGGAAAATGCAACACCAAAAATGGAATAGCGAAATATACCTTCCAAAAGCTAAGCAAAGTATTAAAGAACAGGAAATTTTCGTTAGAAATTACAAAAGAATGCTCAATTATTTTGTAATATCGGTCCTCCTATATGGCAGTGAATGTTGGACAATCTCCTGATGGACTTAAAGCAAAGGAAATCTGCTTCTACAAAAGGATGCTGAGAATACAATGGACTAAGAGGTTTTAAGGAGAATATAAACAAAGAGTACACTTATACTTAAAATCAAAAAGATTTTTATGGCACAAAATGAGGAAAGAGAGATTAGATAATTTGACACTCACAGCACATATTGAATGCAAGGGAGACAGAGAGACAAGTGAACGTATCGAATAACCCGCCTACGATCTCATGTCAACGGTTCACAGAATTGGGATTAAGAGAGACAAGCTTTACTGGAAGCTACAAAGGAGAGGGAATTGGTTAGAGCTATAATCGCCCACATCCAGAAGGAACACGCACATAGAGGAAGTTTGTTGTATTCCGGTGTTTAAACATATTTTCCGCCATTATAATTGTTTCACTCTGTTCTTTCATTGTGTGAAACACCGAATAACTCACCTAGGATCTTGTGTAAACGGTTGAAAGAACAGACATTATTTAGGTCCGTTTTTCTAAATAGAGTGGAACATTGTCAAAAAATGACTCTGCCAGTGTCCAATAACTCTAGCACTGAAAAGTCACATTAGTAGATTTTAAATGCACTTAGTTACAGACAAATATATATAAATAGGTTTATATTAGGTTGGTGCAAAAATAATGACGTAATAATGCCGTTTTTTGACTTACTTTTTAACGTCAAAAAACGACATTATTACGTCATTATTTTTGCATCAACCTAATAATATTATACAGTAATATTACTTACTGCTTTCCCACTTTCTTATTAGATGCTTAATGTTTACTAATGAAGACCTGATCATTCTCAAATCTACACACTTTCCTCAGGACTTTCACAGATCTCCAGTACTTGATCTAGATAATCCTACCAAATTTTGTCAAACATTGCTCCAATTTAAGTTTTACAATTTACAAATATGCCTTTCAAAGCTCCATCCTTATTCTCGTTTAAACAGCTTTCTCTGATACCGTGCGGGGTTCTAGTATTTTTCTTACTTTTTGCTTTCTTTCTTTCTTCTACATTCTTTGCAACTGAGACACAGCCACATCTACGATTTGATAAGGCTACTCTTACTTTTTCTATAGCCGTCAAATTTGTTCTCCATGTTTGGATATTGTGGTCACTCTGTAGATGTCAAACTCCAAAAGTATGTTATTTTTCTTTATCAGATTTGATAACATTACGAATGTGTTTTATTTTGTGCCATAATGCTACGTTAGTAGCTTAATTTTGCCTTCAGAATTTTTGCATTTTAGGTGTACCGGCTGTCAAAGGAAAATTGGCCAGAACGTGTAAAAGCAATCATCTCCATTTGTTAGGTTAAAAGTTTACTAGTTCTATCTTTAAAATGATTAAATATATCTTACTGAAATCCTCCGAAGTTTTTTTATAACACTATGGGACAATAGTTTGCGCAATAAGGATGTATTAGGTTGGTGCAAAAATAATGACATAATAATGTCGTTTTTTGACGTATTTTTTAACGTCAAAAAACGACATTCTTACGTCATAATTGCTCTCCAAGTTTAACAGAAGAATCGTGATGAAATCGATCATAAACAAAAATGACATATTGATAATTAATTAATCATAGATAAGGATCGAAGGCTCACGAAGGATTGAAATTAAGTTCAATATATATATATATATATATATATATATATATATATATATATATATATATATATATATATTATTCCAGGATCATTTTTCAATTTATTCAAGATGTATTTCGTCCTGTCTAACCTTCTGTCCAGGAGTAATAAAGTGTTTCACAGTTTTCAATACGATTTCATTTTCAAGTCTTTTTTCACTGTTCTTTCGATTGTCATGGGTGAATCGCTACTCTTACGTGTCAAACATCTTATGAATTGAGTTGGATCTTTTCTAATTGATCTCTTTGCTTCTAAGTAGAAATGATGATATCTCTTCCTGTAGTGACCTCCTCATCCAGTTTTCTTTTCCCTAATTTTTAAAAAAATATTCACCGTTCTCTTGATGTTTCTTGAATGGACTTTGAAGATGGAAGCCAAAATATGAATCTTAGTATCTCTGCTGGAGGTTTGAATGTTTTTTTCCTCTCATCATTATTCATTTAGGAACCTGTTCTCTGTCTAGATGAAAGTTTTTTCAGTGAATCTGAAATCATGACAAATAATATCAAGATGTCTAAACGTCTTATCTGAAAACATGGAAAAAAGTAATATCTGTCTATATCTCTAAATTGACGTGTTATGATTACTAACATTATTTACATTATTCGGACAATTATCCTCATCTTCATTGCCATATTCACAATGTTTTGGTTGTTGTACGTTCAAGAACGCAAGGACTAGTGGATAAACGCGTTGGTTAGATCCGCTGACTTGACCCGAAGAGTTATGAGTTCAATACCTGACTACAGCAGTGGTAAAGCAAAACTTTGAGCGTTGAGTTAAAGAGAAACAACTGTGTGATCTGGAAGAATCATAGCACGTGGAACTAGAAAAATCTACCCCAGTAGACGGAATAAAGGGTTCGGTTCGGTTCGAGATTCGAATCACCTGGAGAGGTTTGGAGCGTACAACGATCGACACGTTGTGAATATGGCAATGAAGATGAGGATAACAGTCCGAATAATATAAATAATGTAAGGAAAAAAGAAACTCAAAATTAGTTTAGTGTGTGTGTGTTTTTGTTTTTTTAAATAAAAAGGATCTCTGTCTTGTACTCTATAATTTCCTTTCCTTTGTCATATCATATTTTCCTTTGGAGCAGCGATGACCAAACAGGATGGAGTTGTGCTGTATCTATCTTCTTGCAGGCATTTTTTGTAGCTGCTATTAAAAGAAGGAAATTACTGGAAAGTAATTGAAACTCACCTGAACCGAGATGAATGTGTAATGCTCCTCATGCCAATGACACTTCCATCTAGCTTCTCTACGGCATATGACTTCACTGAATTTTGATGTGTTCCTCTCGAATTTATATTTAAACTCGGTCATCAGGAGAGAATGTGCACCGTTTCGGGGCCTTCCTCTCAACGGTTTTAGTTATCATTTGTTCAGCTACTCTTTTTTAATTGAAATGCAATCTATAAAGTAAAAAACAAAAAATTCCTTTTTTACACCTCGCCTTGCTATTACGTTGTAAACGTCATCAACTCGGTTTGTTTTCCTTTATTTGAATTTTTAAGCGTCTCTTGTTTCTTTGCACTGTTTTTACTCAAATCAAGTAGTGACCAAGACTAGCAACTGCTAGTCGAAATATTTCCATAAAAATAAATCATTCGTTGGAATGACGAGTTTTTCTTTTAATTATGCAACTACTAACGGAGACAAGCATCGTAGCCTTGGGATTTTAATATTTTTTCTTTTGATTTCATTTCGAATCAGAACCAATTGCTCGATGTGGCAACTCCAATTTTCATTGATGATGATTAATAATGTCAGTTTTGTCTCTTTGACTGGGCGGTAGAACTCGATCTCAAAGACTTAGAGTATGTTATTTATTTTGTTTCCATCACAGACTCTATTTTGGAGATGCTATTTGTTTAAATGCTAAATCCCAAGTTTTTTGTGCTGACCATACTCGGTCGTTTAATTTTTTTTCTCTTTTGATTTTATTATTTTGTAGGTGTTGCACATTAACGCAGTCAATGCAAGGTCTGTTTTGAGTCACAATGTCAACAAATGTCTCAAAACTCAGGAGCTTTTCGGAAAATCCTCGCAGATTAAAGAAAATCTTCTAGTGCTCTAAAAACTTGCTCTCAATTAGGAAGTATACCGTAAATTTAACATGAAATAGCAATGATATGGTGATTTTCTAAGCGTAGTTTAGATATGGTACAAGGCCGAAATTATGGGTCAGTCTTTGAGGAACGAAACAGAAATTGTATGATACAGTGGTAGAAAACGATAGTCACAAGATATTTAAGTGATTTCCAGACATATGCCCTTGAAGCATGACCTCATTTCGATCGATAAGGTAATTCGTAATTGTCAAATGATTGATTTTCCTGTTCCATAGGAAATGTAATGGAACATCATCAAAACTGAACAAAACTGAAAATTACCAGTAGTAGTCGGAGCACTTGGAACAATACATAAGAACTTGAAAAGATTTTAAAGAAAATAATTATAAACAAATTATTTTTATGGGCATTAGTTTTATAATCCTATGCCTGGATTTGTTTTATCATCCAATGACACAAGACAAGCGAAGGATGCGTGTCTCCACTTAATTGAACCAAAGACAACTATTAATAAATAAAAAAAATGACAGAACTCTTCGCAGGATATGCCTTGTGTTTGCTAGAATTAATTTCTGGATATTCTAGAGAGATGGTACGCGAGCGATGTTGTAGACGTTTTGTTGAGTTAAGATTATGTTTGTCACACAGTCTAAGTTTTTTAATACACCGGCTACATTAATTTATAGCTCAAGTCTCAGCATGAACCTCAGACAGACAACACGTTCCTCTAAATATGCACAGTGTACAAAATGATTTTGGATGACACCAAGCTGGTATTGTATCCAAAGCTGGTTAAGAAAATCACACAGTTTTAATGGAATTGGTCCTAATGCACCAATCACCACTAGAATCACCTTGACATTTCCTTCCCGCATTCCAAAAAGTCTTGCTACATCAACTTTAAAAACAGAGTAGTTTGTAATATTCTCATTCACCATATTTGCTATATTTGTATCATTTGGTATGGTAATGAATTAAATACGGTTGCTATTTACAGTCTAGTGCCCCGGCTATTCATCTCGAGGTCCACGAGAAAATCCAGAGATGGATATGGAATGTAAAAGGTCCTGATCTGGCATCTCGTCAACAATCACATTCTCACAGACGTGCTGTGGCTTCCCTCCGTCCTTTCTACAAATATTTTCATGGCATCTGCTCTGACAACTACTTTCACTGGTACCCCAACTGCCTGAATTTAAGCATGATACTAAGTTGACATCTCGGTCCCACACTTTCAAAGTCGAAACTGTTAAATATAATCGTCTCTTCTACTCCAACAGCTTCTTCTCTAGCACAGTGGAACTCCTTTACTCTTACTGATAGCTATAATCAACAAATATTCAAAAGTAATGTCAATCGACATCTTCTGATGCATTGATCTTGATCCCCTTCCTTCTCTATATCGTTTCCTCTTTTCCTTTTTGCAATTTGGTATCCTTACTTTCAACACAATAACTAATAAACAAAGGTATACTTTATCATTACGACTCCTATATTTTTCAGGACTAACATTTTACAACCACTGGCCAGTTGAGTGCTCACCACAAAACTGACATTTTGGGGTGATTGATGTTTTGTGTACGAGTATATCGTATTTTTAATTTTATGGCATTAGTACACAGGGCTTGATTTTGTGCTGCAATTATCAATCTTTCTGTTGCTGGTTTCAGATGACCATGCCTCAGTCATATTCACTAAGATTCATAGTCCTTCATATCTTGTGTATCTCAGATCTTGTATATCTTCACTTTTTACATTATTCGGACTATTGTTTTCTATTGTCGCCTTATTTATTACAACGCTTCGGCCGTTGTACGCTCCAGCCTTCTTCAGGTGGTTGGAATTTCGAACTGAGCCCTTTATTTTGCTCACTGTGGTAAACTGTTCTAGTTCCACGTGCCATGTTTAATGGGTGTCAGTTATTTCCTGTTAACTTCCCTCTCCAAGTTCTCAACTGCCTTAACCGGGTATTGAACTCACACTCTTTGGACCCTGTGACTGGACGCCTTTATCCACTGTGCCATGTGTCTTTCATGACATCTGTGTATGAATTTCTGTGTATTATAAGCCTAATGTCTTCAGAATACACTTTTTTACCAGTGCTCATATTGCAATTTTTTGCTGTTATCACTGCATGTTTTATACTAGTGAGCAAAATAAAGGGTTCAGTTCGACATTCCAACCACCTGAAGAAGGCCGGGGCGTGCAACGGCCGAAATATGGCGAGAAGGATTAGGACAATAGTCCAAATAATGTAAATAGTGAACATAATACCTCATCTCAGAAATATAGACAATACTGAAAAGCCGAAACGTTGTAATAAATATGGCGACAAAGATGATGGCAATAGTCCGAATAATATAAATAGTGTACATAATACCTCATCTCAGAAATATAGACAGATACTTGTATATCTTGTGTATCAAATTGGCCATGCAATTTAATTCCTGGAAAATCGGCCCTTCTCTTTTCCTCTGACTTTCTGTTGAATTCCTCGTTGCCAATGACATCCTCTGCAGAAATGCCAATATCTTACACCATATATCATAACAGATGTCCATCGCTGTTTACCAACACAATCTTGGACATTTATAAAGCTTTTTCTTCCTTCTTGCTCATTATATATAATTTGTTCACGCCTGCATTATGATACAAAACGTCATGCATAATAATCATATTCCTGGTTTTTCTATCAAGGCATATGATTTTTCTTTTTTGATTTCTCTTTTATAAAAATTTCCTTCCGGGCCCCAAGCACAGTTCATCGTCAGAAATGGTTTTCTGATATTTCCATTGATCATTAATATAAAACAAAAAACAAACTAAGATCACAAACATTTAATATAGATAATGTGTATACTGTAATTTTGAGTAAAAAAAAAATGCATCACTTTAAAATATGGGCCATCAGAAATCCCTTCACTCAGTCTATCGGACACTTTCCCAATCAATCCGTGGGTTCCAACTACAACGGGAATTACAGTGTCCTCTTGTGCCACATTTTCCTTGTATTTTGATACTTTTTTGAATATCATCATCATCATCATCATCATTATTATTATTATTATTATTATTATTATTATTATTATTATCATTATTATTATTATTATTTACTTTCTGTTTTTTACAATCATTTACGGGGTCATTATTCGTGTTTGTTTTCTTTTGTTTTACGGCATATAAACCTCACTGGGTTATTTAATGCCGACAAAATTTTCATTGTTGGTAATATTCTTTTTTCAAAAAATCTATTTCTGGTAATATTTTTTCCTTCAAAAATATATTTCTGGCAAGAATTTTCCTTCACTGGTAATATTTTTTTTTTTCAAAAAATGTATTTCTGGTAATATTTTTAATACAAAGTCTTTCTCGAATTAAAATCTATTTTTACACTATCATAATGTTTTGATCCGAGTTTGGGTGTTAACTATTTGTCCATTGCTGGGACCCTAACAGGAGCTACCAACCCGAGTCAGGGTTGGACCTGGGAACACCAGCAATTAAGAGGTGGTTCCACGCTCCTCAATCCTCATTAGGTTTGTGGCGAATGTAGTTTATCGTCTAACCCAGGACGGAAATTATTCGGGATTTAGGGTAAGGCAAGGTAGAAGTTATATTCAGTGCGAGCATAAATTCTGTTGGTAAGCATACCTCACATGTGAAGTTATATTTTTCTTCATATTAATAATACATGTTCTAACAGATTTAGGGAAATCTTTCCCAATGTTAATATTGTTAATTTGCTTGTACAATTTTTATTGAAAAATTGTAGTTTTCAATTTCAAAATACTAATATTTATTTATTTTGTCATAATTGTTTAGCACATGTTCTATTTCACTTCCATATCGATGAAGAATGTTTTATTATTACTTTGAAATTAAAGAACAACAATGTTCCCCAATACGCCAAACAATTTCCAAACTATTTTTTCTGGTGATGTTTATTATTAATGTTATTATTGCGTTTTGTCTGTTTTATGATTATTACCATTATTATTGTAATTTAAGCTCAATTTGCCAAATTGAAAAAGGGTGTTACGCTCCTATCGGCAGATTTGTTCAATCAAGTAGGTTTTATTAAATACCAATTTGCAAATTGTACTGGGTTGTTGTTTTAAACAATAACGAAATTGTACAAAATTGATTAACGTTCTTTCTTACTTTTTCGTTTCTCTCTCAGTAAATTGCTTTTCTTAGCCGGGTTTTATTCGTTTTATTTGTAAGCGTCTGCCAAGAGTATTAGCAGCGCACTTAATTCCATCTGCTTACAACCACGTCACCAGATAACATAAATCATTTACTCTGAGAGATTCTAGCATATATGTGGATACAGCTCAATGGTTGTGACTACAGCTAACAGCCACGGATTTAGCAAATTCGTATGAGTTCAACAGAGTTGAGTTCACGGTTTCAGGACATCCAGTAAAGTTCACTGTGAAATTGCTTGGCGTGAACGGTTTGGTAAATATTCCTCTTTCTCTTCGGGACATGGGCGATCATGGCTCTCTAAAACTTTCTATCCTGTGCACCTCTTAACAAGGTCTTTTTGCAATCCTTGTTCTGCTAACGGTGTTTGTCACATAAAAAATAGAGTTGCCTCAGAAGCGAAGTGGTTCGACAGAAGAAATCTGAAAATACCATGGACGGAACATGTCAAAAATGAGGAGGTTTCAATTAAAATCTAAACAAAAAGAAAACCTATACATATATTAAAAAACAGAAAGATAATGAGGAGAAAGGGCTCGCAGAATGAATGCAAGGTAGAACAGTAATAGGATAGATGAAGAAAAGACAATTAGCTAAAAATGATAGGAAGGTGTGGAGAGCATGATCGCCTACGTTCTGAAGTAACACGGAAGATACAAAAAAATGAGGAGTAGAAGGAATAATAAGGTGACAAACATTGGTTAGGGCTTTAAGGGAAGTTGTGCAGAGGCATGATTGTTCATATTCTACCGGGACACTGAATCTTTTATTTAATCTACGGGCGGACAGTGTTCGCGTTCTGCTGTCCATGTTTAGGGATATTTAGTTTTGATATTTTCCTTTTAGTAAAGATGAGTTGTTGATCGCCCTATAATCAGAGTAATTGTGAGTTTAATCCCTAGGCTGTGCAGACTTACATTCACTGGAACAAGCGCGGGAAATACTTGAGTGGTACAAAAAAAAGAACAACAAGACGAGGTATCTCTAGGCATGAACAACAGAACAAGGTCAATATTCAATCATAGATTAAATAATACAAGATTTAGTTCCAAATTTTCTTACGGCAACGTGGATTGGCGTGCACATGAAGAAGATCGCAAGCCACAACGAAGGGAACGTTGTGATAATGACAAGGCGAAGAAATACTCCGAATGTGATAATTCTGTAACTTAAAAATAAAGAAATGAATTTATAACGTATTGTTGATGAAAATATCAGTTAACATCAGTTCCAAATGTTGTAATAAGGACAAGGTGAAAAAAAAGTCTGAATGTGATAGTTCTGCATCCTAAAAATAAAGACGATTATGCATACCGTACTGTTGATGAAAATATCAGTTCAGATCAGACCTATATTTCTGACGTAATGTTGATGAAAATGTCAGTTAAAATAAATGCCAAACGTTGTGATAATGACAATGTAAAGAAATAGTCCAAACGTGAGAGTTCAGCATCCTAAAAATAAAGACATATATTTATAAGGTATTGTTGATGAAAATGTCAGTTAAAATAAGTTCCAAACTTTGTGATAATAACAAGGTAAAGAAATAGTCCGAATGTGAGAGATCTACATCCTAGAAATAAAGATATGAATTTATAAGGTATTGCTGATGAAAATGTCAGTTAAAATGAGTTCCAAACGTTGTGATAATGACAATATGAATAATTAGTCCGAACATGATAGTTCTGCATCCAAAACATAAAGACAATTATATATACAGTATTGGTGATGAAAAATATCAGTTAAAATCAGTTACAAACGTAGTGATAATGAAAAGGTAAAGAAATAGTCCGAATGTGAAAATTCTGCATCCTAAAAATGGGGAAATATTTTTATAACGTACTGTTGATAAAAATATGAGTTAAAATAAGTTCCAAACGTGATATTGCCAAGATAAAGAAATAGTCCGAATTTGATAATTCTGCATCCGAAAAATGGAAAAATATTTTTATAACGTATTGTTGACCAAAATATCAGTTAAAAAAAGTTCCAAGAGTCATAATACCAAGGTAAAGAAATAGTCCGAATGTGATAATTCTGCATCCTAGAAATAAAGACATTAATTTATAACGTATTGTTGATGAAAATATCAGTTCAAAAGAGTTGCAAACGTTGTGATAATGAAAATGTGAAGAAATAGTCCGAATGTGATAATTCTGCATCCAAAAAATGGGGAAATATTTTTATAACGTATTGTTGAAGAAAATATCAGTTAAAATAAGTTACAAGCGTCATAATACCAAGGTAAAGAAATACTCCGAATGTGATAGTTCTGCATTCTATAAATAAAACATCATTTTATAACGTATTGTTGATGAAAATATCAGTTCAAAAGTGTTCCAAACGTTGTGATAATGAAAAGGTAAAAAAATAGTCCGAATGTGATAGTTCTGCATCCTAGAAATAAAACATCTATTTAAAACGCATTGTTGATGAAAATATCAGTTCAAAAGAGTTCCAAACGTTGTGATAATAAAATGGTATAGAAATAGTACGAATGTGATAATTCTGCATCCGAAAAAAAAAGAAACATTTTTATAACTTATTGTTGACCAAAATATCAGGTAAAATAATTTCCAAGCGTCATAATACCAAGGAAAAGAAATAGTCCGAATGTGATAATTCTGCATCCTAGAAATAAACACATAAATTTTAAAAGTATTGTTGACGAAAATATCAGTTCAAAAGACTTCCAAACGTTGTGATAATGAAAAGGTAAAAAAATAGTCCGAATGTAATAGTTCTGCATCCTAGAAATAAAACATCTATTTAAAACGCATTGTTGATGAAAATATCAGTTCAAAAGAGTTCCAAACGTTGTGATAATGAAAAGGTAAAAAAATAGTCCGAATGTAATAGTTCTGCATCCTAGAAATAAAACATCTATTTAAAACGCATTGTTGATGAAAATATCAATTCAAAAGAGTTCCAAACGTTGTGATAATGAAAACGTAAAAAAATAGTCTGAATGTGATAGTTCTGCATTCTAGAAATAAAACATAATTTTAAAACGTATTGTTGATTAAAATATCAGTTCAAAAGTGTTCCAAACGTTGTGATAATGAAAAGGTAAAAAAATAGTCCGAATGTGATAGTTCTGCATCCTAGAATTAATGACATAAATTTAAAACGTATTGTTGAGGAAAATACCTGTTCAAAAGTGTTCCATACGTTGGGATAATGAAAACTTAAAGAAATAGTCCTAATGTGATAATTCTGCATCGTAGAAATAAATTCATAAACGTAAAACGTATTGTTCATGAAAATATCAGCTCAAAAGTGTTCCAAACTTTGTGATAATGACAAGGTAAAGAAATATTCCGAAAGTGAGAGTTCTGCATCCTAGAAATAAAACATCAATTAATAACGTATTGTTGATGAAAATATCAGTTCAAATGAGTTCCAAACGTTGTGATAATGAATAGGTAAATAAATAGTCCGAACGTGAGAGTTCTGCATCCTAGAAATAAGGACATAAATTTGAAACGTTTTGTTGATGAAAATATCAGTTCAAAAGTGTTCCAAACTTTGTGATAATGAAATGTAATGAAATAGTCCGAAACTGATAGTTCTGCATCCTAGAAATAAAACATCAATTTAAAACGTATTGTTGATGAAAATATCAGTTCAAAAGACTTCCAAACTTTGTGATAATGAAAAGGTAAAAAAAAAAGTCCAATATTAAGGACATCTTTCAACTCATTTTCGTTTTTGTCAAAAAGTTTGATAACATCCATGTAGAATAGGTGTTTAATCATTATATATATATATATATATATATATGTATATATATATATATATATATATATATATATATATATATATATATATATATATATATATATATATATATATATATACTGCGATTTAAGTTTGGCAGAAGGATTGCTGCCCAAATACAAAATTATCTATATATATGTGTGTGTGTGTTTGGGTGTGTTTTTTGTGTCTGTGTGTGTTTTTTTGTGTCTGTGTGTCCCAAATATTGTTACTAACAAGCGAGTTCCGCACACCAAAACCAAGACAAAACTTCACATAAAAATATGTCATTTGTTTTTGTGTTATTAAATTTTACGAAATATACGGCAGATGTCGCAGCGTTTCGATAGAGATTAGATTACATTTGTCATTCGTGTAGATTTGTGGCTCCTCTTTACTCGGCATTTTAATGTGTAGTAGTTAGTTAAGTGACAAGTGTTCCGTTTAACAATGTACATTCGTATCGTGATCAGGCAGATATGAATTTTACGGCTGTGCGCAATGGACCCAAGTCTGAACAGTTATCTCAGATTTCTTTTCCAGAGCGAAGGCAGGTGAGTCATCCAACTTTTGCTGCTGTTTATCGTCGCATTGTTAAAACAAGATCCATGGCACTACAACCTATGGATTCGAGGAAGGCCTCGATCCGTTCGTATACCTGACCACGAAGAGCAGATTCTAAAGGCTGTCGAAGACAATCTTTTTCCTTGATTTCAATATCACATGTTAAGTGACCCTAACATGTACATCTCGTAGCACCACATGGAGAGTACTTCAAGAGCAGATCCTGTACCTGTATCATTTGTAACATGTGCACGGTCTTCGCCCTCTGATCACTGACAACGAGAGAACTTTTGCCGATTGATTATTGCACAAACTACCGATTCATTGATTGTCTCTTCAGTCTTGCTTACGAATGATACAACATTTGGAAGATAGGAAATAACAAATTTACACAACAAATATTTTTGTGAGAATCGTAATCCCAATGTTATAATACAGGCTAACACCCACATCAGTTTACCATTCAATTAGAATTGTAGGTGACTGTTTGATAGGTCCATATATTCTCTTACTGGGGCTGTCTATAGGGACTTCCAAACCTGTCAGAGGATGTACCTATGTCAATATTAAGACGAATTTAGTTCCTGCATGTTGAGACTCAAGCACATTTGAGTCACATTGTCCACGATGCAGAGGCTGATATCTAATATGAAATATAGATAAGTAAGAGGACTAATTCTTTGGTCTGCACCTTCCTCCGACCTCATTCATTTGGAATAATATCTATGGGGTCACATAAAACTATTGGTCTATGCAGCCAACATTAACAATGCAGAAACACTTCATTATCGTGGCATGAGGGACTGTGAAATCATTCGTCTCCTTGTGCGAATATTTGAAAGAATAGACGGTGCACGCGTGTGCAGAAGCAAGCAGTGGACAGTTTGAACATTTGTCATGAATTGACATGTTGAGGAACAACGATGGCTCTTTGGAGATATGGTGTCAGGAACCAGCATCAAAAGTTTGAAAAAGTATTTTTATATACCTTGTGTGTGTATAATATATATATATATATATATATATATATATATATATATATATATATATATATATATATATTATATTATAAAATCTCTTCCATTTAAGGCTATTAACTTCCACCCTCCCCTGACCAATGTCCCGTGACTTTCGTCTGACTGAAACATTGAAATGGATAAATTTTGTATTAATTTTTCGACAGCTGTCACAGGTAAATTTCTATTTCCTACACGAACTCATTCTAGATACCGGGGTTGAATAGGTCTATTCCCCATATGAGGTAATTTTGGACTTCATTGTGTACGACTTTATTTGCTCTGTAATAAGAAATACATTGAGCTCTTTATGTGTATCAGTTTTAATATTTCATATTACTAGGATCCACTTGGATTATATACCAACGAATTTGTTACCTTTACTGTATATATATATATATATATATATATATATATATATATATATATGGGCGTGTATGATAATAGGTCAATAAGCCCGTAATGTGAAGAGTCAATATGAGATTAAATTTAGTCTTAAATTTTCTAACTGAAGGATGCTCGATTTATCTGATTACAACTCAACACTGATTTGCAACGATAAAGTGGAAGATTGCATTGAAATATAATTTAATGATGGACAATATATTTTCCATTTGTAAGCTACGAACTTATTGATAAAACTATGTTCATATATATATATATATATATATATATATATATATATATATATATACACCCACACACATATATAAATATATATATATATCTATATATATACACACATATATCCACACACAAACACACACACAAATATATATATATATATATGTGTGTGTGCGTGCGCTCGCGCGTATATATATATATATATATATATATATATATATATATATATCAGATGGTGGGTAAAAGAGCTATAAGATCGGCCTAGAGGCATGACGTATCTTCAAATTGAAGTGGATATTAATTTGATAGGAATAAAGAAACAGGAAGTTACCGAATGACAGGAAAATCTTATTGGCAACGAATCTCAGTGGACAGTGATTCGCTCAGCCGATCTAAATTGAGGCAATTTTGACAACTACACATTGATGGCTGGAAATGCATTTACTTCGAATTAAGCAATGAAAACCTTTATAGGACCCATGGCTATTTATCGATTTCTATGAATATAATAAGCCTTCTTTAGTTTGGCACAAGGCTACAGTTGCCGGATTAAACGGTAGAGTGAGCACATACCTGCAATATAGATTAAACGTCAAGCTTACTAAATACTCTGAATAGCCGGACAAAAGGAATATGAAAATGCTTTCACACACAGTCACACGTATAGATTTCGTTGGAAACATATCTGTACAGCCTCTTGAAAATATTTCATGTTAAGACTGTCAAGCGCATTTAATATTTTGTAAATTAAAAATGTGATTCTATATTTAATACAAAATTTCAAGAAATAAACGAAAACATCAAAAGCATGTTGATCTATTTTATATATATCTTTATAATGGATTTTACAAGTATTTTAACAGGCAAATGTTTCAAATATTCAAAAGCAAATATTTTATTATAATGCATTAAAAATCAAACTGAATTAAACAATAATATAATACAATATATTCATAAAATTACCTAGTATATCTTACCCATAAAAACACGTTACACTAAACCTTCTCCACTTTCTCTCAGGTTTTCGCTAAATGTGTTCTTGTTACATAAATCTTATATATCATTTCCCTGTACTAAGGAATATGAATTCACAATAAGGTAATTACCACTGCAGTCTTTGTAATTGACTAAGTCTTATCCATAATCTCTGGGCATTTAGCCTGAGCTCTGCTTGGTAGCAGAGGCATGGTTGAGTAATGGATAGCAGCCGCATTGAGAAATCGGAGAATCGAGTTCAAATTCCGGTCGAATCCATTACATTCACTTATGTGTTAATACCCTTTGGAAAAGTATGAATCCTCTTCTCCTTCTCCCAGATATGGATAAATAGTAGGACAGACCAAGTGGCAACTGGTCTAGGAAAAGAACAACACTGAATTCAGACCCTGATTCTCTTGTATATTTGATCCTAATTCTTAGATTTCCAAATATTGTATCCTACTATGGAAAATGTCTTTCCTGCTTCCAATTCGAAATTATTTTTTAAAAAACACTTTGGAAACTTATTACGTCTTTCTACATTTTTTTTTTTTTTTTTTTAGAATTTGGAATTTAGAGGCGGGAATTCGAACAAATAAAGATTTTTTATTAACAACTTTTATTATAGCACCACTGATTTTTTTTTGTTTGTTTTTTTTTTTCGATTTTTCTTTTTTCTCAATGGAATAATTTATATTTCCTGCTAGATCTGTGAGTCTATCAGAAAAAAAACCTTGTCCTTCAGAATATCTTCTATAAATTCTGCTGCCCACAACAGCAGGATATTCTTCAATAAAGAAAAATTTTCCATCTGCCATTCTTAAGAAAAAAGGAACACGTACTATTTGACAAGTAAACATGAGAATTGAATACGATGTCAATTTTATTCGTAAACAAAACTAAATTAACTTAAGTTCTACTTTTACTTAGTTATATTTCAGCCCCAAAACCATTTCCTAGTTTTAACTATTCTACAATACTTTTCTTGCACTTTCATTGTTCTCTATTAAAAACGTTACATTTTAAAAACCTGGCGCTGGAAATGAACGTTGGAACCACTTAGTGTGGATCATTGCGCGAAAGAAAGAAGCATTAATAATAATGAGGAAATAACATTAAAAGTCAAGGTTTTGTTTTAGCATCAGTCCATTTTCTGTTGCTATAGATGCGTTAGTCATCAATAAATTGTCACCTGTGACGATCAACGCCACCCCCTCAGATAACTCTTATACTACTATTAGTTTAAAATTAATATTAGCTCAACCCCAGGCAATACCTCTGTTTCGCGTGTGGACTGGGGTCATTTCTTGGCGCATAGGGCGTCTCCAGAAGGGAAAGTACCGATTGGGATTGAGTAATTTGTCTACGGTATTACCGAAAAAAATTAAACTTTGACCACGTGTCTCATTCAAGTGGGACGTGGCCCCATGAAAAATCCCTTCTTACTTAACTCACAACGCAAACAACGAAAAAAGATAAGCTTCGAAATTAGATTATTTACGAATATACATTTATCACTATTTACATTATTCGGACTATTGTCCTCATTTCTGTCGCCATATTTATCACAACGTTTCGGCCATTGTACGCTACGGCCTTCTTCGGGTGGTTGGAATGTCGAACTGAACCCTTTATTTCGCTCACTGGGGTAGACTGTTCTAGTTCCATTTCCCATGTCTAATGGATGTCAGTAATCAGTTATCGCCAGTTAATTCCCATCTGCAAGTTCTCCATCGCCTTAACCAGGTATTGAACTCATACACTTTGGGTCCTGTCATTGGATCTAACTAACGCCTTTATCCACAGTGCTATGTGTCCTTGGTGAAGGCCGGAGTGTACACGAAACGTTGTGATAAATATGGTGACAAAGATGACGACAATAGTCAGAATAATATAAATAGTGTACATAATACCTCATCTCAGAAATATCGACAGACAAATTTATCAATGTCACAATTTGAGCAAATGCATTGTTGATTGCTTGGTTGATTTGTTTTTACGATTTATCAACCCCCTTTTTTTTAAAGCCGAAACATGTCTTGGAGTGTAAGAATATTTATTTTTGCGAGTGAATAGTACATTACTATTTGTTTTTAGAATAAAAATGATTCTTCCGAATACAATTTTGATTATGTAACCCATAGCGGGAGTTTGTAGAGGGTTTCATAGCTTTATAATGACGTTTGCATTCTGGGTATTACGTTAAGCTCCATCCATAAGCAAGGCTCTGACCAGGAGGTTTTGAGGAGCGTGAAACCACCTCATAATTGCTGGTGTTCCCAGGTACACGGTAACCCGTGGTGGTAGCACCTGTTAGGGTCCCAGCTATTGGCAAATAGTTAAGCCCCAAACAGGGGCCAAAACACTATGAAGGTGTAAGAATTTTTTTATACCAGCAATATATTTTCGGAAAGAAGTTTTTTTACCAGCAAGACATTTTGAAAAAAAATTACCAGCAATACATTTTGAAAAATTACCAATAATAACAATCTTGTTGCCATTGAATAAACCATACATGTTGATATGCCATAAAACAAAACAAACCAAACAAGGACATTTGTGCGTAAGCGAATTATTTGCAAAAGGAACATTTGGTATCTATCATTGTTAAAATGATCTACAATTTCCAGGATTTATCGAAATTCAAATACGTGGTTTTTGACCATAAAATATATAATTTGAATGGAATTGTCTAATTTATTTGTTTCCCAACCATGCAAATCGAATTCAAATGTCTCTTTGTACGCAGTTAGATTCAAATGCATAAAATATTTGCTCGCTAATTTTTTCGTTAAATCTGTTGTTTGTATTTAGAGTTTGTTGAATATATTTGTATAAATTTTAAGGCTTGAACTGAATTTTAAAAATGAAAAATCTTTCTTGAAGACTTTATTAGAGTTTTGATTTCAGGCTAAAAGATTAAATTTAATATTTCCAATAAACAAAATAATTTGCTGTATTTCAAAATTAAATTAATTCGAATGAGCTTTTTGTTTTTTGTTTTGCTTTTTCTTTTTTTTATTGCTAAGAGTGGCCTTACTTATATTTCTCTCTGCACAACGTAATTGTTTTTACTAAAAATTTAAAAATATAAAATATACTTTCCTGAAAAATTATTCGAGGAAGATTAGCTTATTTAAAGATTAATTAAACTGTGTTGAAATGAATGTTACTTATTTTTACTTTAAAATATCACAGAAAAGCATTTTTAACACGCAAGTGAGTGTTTTTATGAGGTCTTGATATCTCTATTGAAAACCTGATGTTTGGGAAATTTAACTATTTTTTTTTCTACGGAAAACTGTGAAACATTCTTGACGAATATAATATGTACGCCTTTGTATATAACACTGTAATCTTTAAAATTTAGGAAAGTAATTTAATGTTTTATTGAATTTTAGGTATTTTTACTTTAAATTTACTATAGTTACCGCTTTTATTATATGATAATGTCTCATATGGACGTCAGTATTTACAAAAATTCAAAATTATTTTAAAAATAGTGTGGGTCACTGAATTATAGTAAGCTTTTCCTTTTATGATTAGCCACTTTAGTTTTAACAATATCACCTAAACGCTAGAAAATAATACAGAATTTTAAAAGATTTAAAATTTTATAAGTTATTCTAATTAAAATTTCAAATCTGAAAATAATTTTTTCTTAAGACAATAGTGTCCATAATATATCTTATTCAAAAAACAATTAAAATCTTTCTAATTAAATAATATTTTAGTAAATAAAGGTTTAATATGTTTCAGAGCATGATATATTTTAGAAAACAAATTTATGAATTACATTCTCCAAGGACGTCTGCTTATAACTAATATCAACATTAAGCCATGCAAAAAGGAATTTCTCGAGATTTTATTAAATTAAATAAGTGTAGAGGGGTGTAAACGATGTAAAAGAAATTGTTTTACCAAGAGTTTCGAAAAAAAAATTTCTGAAATAATTTGATTCATTTAAAATAAGAATTACATTAAAAACCGATAATTATTTGAGTTTTGAAATAATTTCCAAATCAATTTACTAATATTTGCTCGTCGGCTGACGCAAGAAAGAAAAATTAACCAAAATTTTGAAGGTTCAAAAAAAGATTAAAAAATAATTTAATAATGAAAAAGTCTTTTAGTCGTCCTTCTTAATAATAACAGAAAGATTTTGTCAATAAATGTTTTCATCATGTATGTCACAATTTAATGAATTTATCAAGGTGCCAATATATATATATATATATATATATATATATATATATATATATATATATATATATATATATATATATAAGATGCTATGTGCTGGAAAATTTTCTCCAGACTGGATATGAGCCGGTGTTCGCCTGTGTATGCATCCTTATAATTATATATACACACACAGTTTTAACGGCTTAAGAAAAAACTGTATCTCAAATATACTTTTTTCACTCATCTCCCGCTTTCTTTCTCTTTCCCTCTCTTTCTCTCTCTCTCTATCTTTCTCTCTCTCTCTTTCTCTCTCTCTCTCAGTTCATATATATATATATATATATATATATATATATATATATATGAATATAAAGTATAGACTGTCGCCTCTAAGTGTTGACGTCAATGTTCACTTTTATATAAACACACGCTCTATCTCTGATATTGAGCACTTTATCCCATAAATATAGCACACCGTAAATCTATCTATCTATCTATATATATATATATATATATATATATATATATATATATATATATATATATATATGTACGGAAAAACATCATACACTTATAAAAGCTTATGTTCGATATATAAGATAGACAATGGTAACATTCAAAAACATGTCGAAATCGACATTTAGGGCCAGAAGACCTGGAGGGCAAAAGTCGACTTATAAATGAATTGGTCGGTGTTTTTATTTTCATTTGATTTTCTAGAAATTTTGAGAATATTATTATTATTATTATTATTATTATTATTATTATTATTATTATTATTATTTACTTGGGTTTGTGATATATACACATTTCCTTCTGTACCGCAACCAAGGTCTAGTTACATTGATGAAATGTGATACTAGACAAAAAGTCTGTATGTGGATGACAATATATATATATATATATATATATATATATATATATATATATATATATATAAGTTGAGTATTATTTTTTGGAAAACTTCCCAAATCCGAAAATATTTTGCTGACATTCCTTAACCAATAAGAAAGCCCTGGTCAGATTCCTAGGTGATGTGCAGCTGTTGTAAGTAGCCTCATCTGCCCAGGGTCAGGGCTCGACAGCACAGCTACATATGCTACGTTGACGCTAGTTTATTGCTACAATCGTCACAGCAACACCTTCGGTCGTGGATTACTTTCCTGGTGTTTCGTGCTCAATAAAGGTATTATTCAAAATGCCAAAAATTCTCCATTTATATAGGTAATTAGTGATCATGATTTTTTCGCACGTACTGAAACTACAAAACACATCTAAATTCTTAATTTCACCACTTAAAATCCGTGTGAGCATTACATTTCTAGAGTCATTACTTGTATCTGCATGTACAGAAAATTTATTAAATTTTATATAAAACTACTTTCAGGATCTATGTTATTTAGGGTAAATGTATAAGCTGTGTTGTGAAATGAAGCTGTCCAATATGATAGATGTTATATGCAAAATGAATAGCCTGGATTCCTAAATCCGAAAACATCTGAAAACCTTAACTTTTTTGGTCTCAAGAATTTATCATGGGGGCCAAATTACGGTTCCGTATAGGATACAAGCTCGATTTCGATCCGTTAATGCCTATTTTCTACGAAATTCCTCGAATATTCTGGCCGGTAAATGTAATTTTTTAATTAAAAACAGAGCAGTTTCTCCATTATCCATAAAAATAAGGTATAAATAGAAAATATATTGAAATATTTGTCGGATTTAATCCAGTACACACACACACACACAAACATATGTATATATATATATATATATATATATATATATATATATATATATAAATATATATATATATATATATATACTGTCTTGTGGGGCCTTACATGATTAGAGCCTGCATCCAAACCTTATGAGATTTCAGATCAGAGGAAAATGCTAACAACGAAAACTATGATTTAATTTCTTCCTTTCTTTTGCTGCTCTGAGAAGAGATTGAATTTGGCGTTCTTTTTAAGATAGTTGGCAAATTGTGTTTATTGTTAGATCAGAACATATATTTTAGTGGATGCTGTATATAAGGCAAAAGGCTTTTATTAAGGGATTTGAAAGAAAGGAAATGCAAATAACAGGTCAGAAAACTGCTTTATTTCCATAATAATTGAGGCACTTTGAACACACGAATCAAAACTGGGTGAAGCAGAATTGATAATCATGGTTGTGGTGAGATCTGCTAGTGGAATGTGAAAGTTACAGTTTATTTAAAGTGAAATTATGTAAAATAAAACATGCCGGAGATCGCATATTTTTCTAACAAGATTTCTCGAATATTCAGGTCGGTAAATGTAGTTGGATAGTAAATATTGTTTAATTAAAAAATACTGTTTTATCAAAAAAAAAAAAAAAAAAAAAAAAAAACAGAGATAAGTAACGATCAAAAATAAAGTTTAAACGAAATAAATTAAAAATAACACACACAGATATATATATATATATATATGTATATATATATATGTATGTATGTATATATATATATATATATATATATATATATATATATATATATATATATATGAGAATTCAAAAGAATTCGTTTAATTTGAAAGCTGTTTGATACTCAATCCCGTCTATTACAATGCTGTAGAACCTCATCGGTAAAACTGGTAATCAAAGATGGGATATGATCACGGAACTACAACTAAATATCCATATCCTACATAAACGTCCAGTATTTACCATAAATAATATTTATTTTATAAATGTTAATTTTCTCTGCATTATTCATGCTATGAGTTAATTATTTATAATTTAATACTATACTTAAAACGGAAATTAAGCAACATTAAAATTCTATAAAAAAGAATAATTGAATGATTTTGCTGCTAATTTTGTAGACTCACGGTTTACTATAGAACGAAAACCTCGTCATGATACGGACATAGCCTCTTCCCGCTAGTGATATAGCCTAACCACGCTCGGAACATAGCCTCTTCACGCTAGTAACATTACCTCACCACGCTAGGGACATAGCCTCTTCACATTAGGGACATAGCCTCTTCACCCTAGTGACATAACCTCACCATGCTAATGACATAACCTCACCATGCCAGTGACATAGACTCTTCACAATAGGGACATAGCCTATTCACGCTAGGGACATAACTTCACCATGGTAATGAAATAGCCTCTTCACGCTAGCTTCATAACCTCACCATACTAGTGACATAGCCTCTTCACGCTAGTGACATAGCCTCTTCACGCTAGGGGCATCGCCTCTTCACGCTAGGGACATAGCCTCTTCACGCTAGTGACATAACCTCACCATGCTAATGACATAACCTCACCATGCTAGTGACACAGCCTCTTCACGCTAGTGACATAGCCTCTTCACGCTAGTGACATAACCTCACCATGCTAGTGACATAACCTCACCATGCTAGTGACATAGCCTCTTCACGCTAGTGACATAGCCTCTTCACGCTAGGAACATAGCCTCTTCACCCTGGTGACATCGCCTCTTCACACTAGGGACATAACCTCACCACGCTAGGTTTATATTCTCTCCGCGCTAGGACATAGCCACTTCACCCTACCGACATCGCCTCTTCACCCTAGTGACTTAGCCTCTTCACGCTAGTGACATAACCTCACCACGCTAGTGACATAGCCTCTTCACGCTATGGACATAGCCTCTAGGGACATATCCTCTTCACGCTAAGGTTATAGCCTCTTCACGCTAAGGCTATCTCTTTTTCACTCTAGGTGTTACTGCTGTGGTCATCTTAGAAAGTAGTGCTTTTTACGGAATGGAATTATTAGGCGCGCACTTAACAGGCTTTAATTCACAGATGATATAGTTGATAAATTGCCAACTATAACTATGTAGTCAATTCTCCCTTGCTATTAACTCGTAGATGAAGGTGAATAATGCGCTAAATGGTAGACGAGAGTGGAAATATGATTATATAACTGTTGCAAAATAAGCCCACATTTGCGAAAAATTATCATTCTACATAGTATTAAAAATAACTTGACTTTTTCCTTGTGGCCGGTTTAAGCATAAATAGAGTATGCAATATTAAAATTGTTCTAAAAGAGAAACATATCAGTTTATAGACGTTTTCTTATTAAAAGATATATCCAAATGGAAAAGAACACTATGTTAATTTCAAATAGATCAACAGCTAGACCTTTGCTAATAAAAATACTGTTTCCAAAATTATGAAAATTAGAAGAATAATGGGAAAATTAGAGGTGTACAGAAGTGACGAGGTTTGACCATGCAAGGTGACATCAAGGTTTATTCTTTACATCAGGAAATTCATGGATCAAAACCCTAGAAAATATGGACAAAATCCTGTGTGCTGTGAATGTTTCGATGACTTCGTCTGGATAAGAGGATTTTATGGCAAATAACAGCGTAGGAAATCACTGTAGAGAAGGTTTATCCGTTCATCAACGTCATAGATATCTGACACAATGTGGGATTTGACAAAAATTGCTCATTCCCCCGTGAAAATACCCCTTTCGAGGAAACCTTAGTAGCCGGGTAATAAACTCAATCTCCCCCTAAAGAGTTACTGGCGGGCGTGGAGCACTCAAGTTTGACATAATATTAATCGTGAAACTACCTGGCCAAAAGCTAAACTTTAGAATCCAAAGTGTTTGGACAACATATGGGGGTCAGATTAAGCAAAAAAAAATTATGGCATCCGATGAATTTGGTGACCGTACAATGATTAGTTTTGTTTGTTTTTTTGATGGTATATCAACCTCAATTGGTTATTTAATGCCGACAAGATTTTTATTGCTGGTATTTTTTTTTTTTTCAGAATGTATTGCTGGTAATATTTTTTCTTCAAAAATGTATTGCTGGTAATCATTTTTACAAAAATGTATTTGTGATATTAAAATCTATTTTTACACTTTCATAGTGCTTGATCCCAGTTTAGAGGTTAAGAATTTGCCCATAGCTGGTACCGTAACAGATGCTACCACCCCGGATCAGGGTGTACCTGGGTACAACAATAATTGATGGTTCCACTCTCCTCAAAATCTCCTGATCAGAGGCCTTACTGTTGGATGTAGTCTATCGTCTTACCCAGGACGCCTCATTGTGTCAGTCTTACCCCTTTGCAGAGGTGCAGTCGACGTATTCTGAAGCCCCAACTGGCAGGGCGTCCGGACAAGGAGGCACAAAAATAAAACTGTTTTCAGTAATTATGCTGGCTGTTGGAAATCACATAGTCTAGGGTTGCATGGGATTTAATGGCACTGGTTGGTTGGATTTCATCAAACAAATCAGGGTTGTGGTAGCTTACATAAAAATATTGTAACCAGATTTAAATCTAATTAATGAATTCTGGAAATGACATAAATGACCAGTAAAATAAACAAGCGACTCGGATTGGAGAATCAGAGATCCGATTTCGAATTCCAGTCGAATCTGTTACATTCACTTACGTGCTGATATCCTTTGGAAAGATATGAATCCTCTTCTTATGCCCCATTCTATGGGTAAATAGCAGAACAAAATTGCTTCTATATCCTTGGATGACAACTGGTCAACTGCAGAAAGAAATGGCAACCTCCTGCGGGAAAAAATCTGTCTCGTCAGTCATGTATCGGAAGATACATGAACGGCTAAGCGTGTATCACGGCAAATGGCACATAACTGACTGAAAAAAGAAAATAGACGGCCATCCAACGAGAGAGAATTGAAAGATTATATAGTGTCAGAATGGTAAAATATTTTCTGTTCCCGTTTGAAATGTTCAAGTGAGGCCAATCTCAACAATTCTACAAGCAGTTGTCTAAAAATAAAGGACCTCGTATCAAATAGTTATTTCAAATAACTTCTTTTACAAGCGTACACATTATAGAACTGCTACAGATACGCATTTTTCTACACTGTCATTCACACTCACAATCACACTCTTTCTCTCACGTACATATTCCTCATTACACTTCACTCCCTCTCTATTTCTTTCTCATCCACACTCTATCCGTCACAAAACAACTCCCTCATTCTCTCTCAAATATGTAACCTCTCCCTCGTAAACACTTACACTGACAAACATGCAACCACAGCTTCGATCATTCTCATACGCACATACACTAACACAATCTCTCTCTCTCTCTCTCTCTCTCTCTATCGGCTATACTCCCACTCTCTCTTACACAACGAATTACGATCTCATTTTCTCACCCATTCTCTCTATCTCTCTCTCTCTAATCCATACTCTTGCTCACATATATGCAGCCACATTTCCCGCATTTTTTTTACGCACATGCACTAAGTCACTTTAAATTTCTCACTCATACTACCACTCTCACTCGCAAAGCCACTATCTCACTCTTTCTCTCATATAAGTACAATCCCTCCCTCGTTAACACATACACACATGTACATGAAGCCATAGTCTTGCCATTTCTCACATGCCCTTACGCTAACACCATTTCTCTCTCTCTAGATCATACTATCATCCTTACTCACATAAGCACTTACTCTCACAATCTCTCTCACATACACAAACACTCTCTCACTAACACTTACACTAACACACGTATATACCTACATATATACAATCCTCTAATCAACCAAATAAATAACATCGCCCGATCTGATTTTTGGTCTGTTGGAATAAATATTGTGTTTAAAATAATTAATATCATCCACTGTTTTGTCCCGTGTTCTGTTTACAGGCGAAATTGTTCTTTCCACGCGAAAATAAGCAGTGTCTACTTCCTTTTCGCAATGCGGTTGTAGCCAGTTCGTCTGGGACTGAAATCAGATGTCGTCAATTTGATACCACTTACTATGTTATTTGACAAGAGTTTGCCTGACAATAACGAGAATAAATTGACACTTTGGCGCGAATTTGTGTTTATCAGAACGATAGTAAAACTGATAGCAGTGATAGGGATGGGTAGAGCAAAAATAAGATTGGGGGGCAGTCGTGCGGATGTAGCTAAGGGAGTGAAAGGATAAAGGAATTAAGTAAATTGGCATTTAAGAAGGGTCCGGTTGGAGTTTACAATTTTTCCATGTCTAGAATGAACAGAACGATCCAAAAAGTTAGTGAGTTTTCCATAGACCAATAAAAAAGGATCAGCATGGAATAGATAGATAGATAGATAGATAGATAGATAGATCTTTGAACAGACCAAGTTAGATTAGATAGATAGATAGATAGATAGATAGATAGAGAGAGAGAGAGAGAGAGAGAGAGAGAGTAAGTAAGTGTTAGTGAGACAGTGTTTGTGTATGTGAGGTAGATAGGAACAAAAAGAAAAATATGCTTCACATCAGGAAGAAAAAGTTGAAAATTCTAAGGGACGTTTTGGAAAATCTGATACATATTGAAGGTAAGAGGGACAGTGGTAAAGAATGATTACTGAGTGAGCCTGGGTAAATAGATGAAGGAACAGGGTTTACTAGAAATAACAAAAAAAAAAAAAACAATTTATTAAGACCTACAAACGATAGGTGGATGTGGAGGGCCGTGATCGCCTACGTCCTGAGGGAACACGGCAAATAAAGAAGAACAACATTTCTTCTCAATCATACCTTCTATTTCGCACACGTATTTTCTATTCACGTGCTTTCTTTCCAGTAGGTGCGAACCGACTCCTTGTCATGTGTCAATCAATCACAGGTCGAAAACAAATGATTTCCAAAATAATTTATTTACATTTTAGCTTACATTCTGTCATTTTGAGGTAATACTGGTTTTAAAAGCATAGAGACACTACAACTGATGTAAAAATACTTTCTTTTGAGAATTTTTATTTCTTGTTTTTGCGCTATGAGCAGCTCTCAGTTGAATAAAAGGTCACTAGACTTATCAGTAGCAGCACAAAAAAAACCTTTTTACTTATTAGCTTATCTTGTAACATGTTTTCTTTTTTTTTTTTTTTTTTTTCTCGACGAGATGACTCCAAAAATAACCCAGCGTCAAGTTAGATAAAAATCAACAATGGAAATCTAGATTTTTGACTTTGATATGAGCGGCAGGTCTTCTAGCTACGTTTTGTTATCAGGGGAATACGCCAATGGAAATTGATTTCTTAGACACAAAAACCGCTTCCATTTCCATGATTTTGGATAATTTAGAAACGTGTACTTTTGGTTCGAAACAAAATTTATCACGGCAGGTTTTAACGAAGGCTTACACTGTTTTTATTTCCGACACTACAATCACATATGAGTTTCGTGTTTCGCTTTGTATAGAGGTTACTGTAAGCATGTACACAGACATATTCCACTGAGCAGGATAACAGCTTATAGAGTGGGACATTAATTGATCTTTCTGAGATTTCAATTCTAAAATTAGAAAATCAATTCCATTTTAATGTATGATTTGGAACTAATAGTTCTGTTGCCCTCTTTTCGCAATGGTATGCTAATTTGAACTGCACTGGCACCCCGGTTACATGAATTTAAGCGTGCTATTAGATTGGCATCTAGGTCCCTCCCTTTTACTGTAGAAATAGTTAAATGTCACCGCCACTTCTACTTAAACAGTTTCATTTCTCGCACTTCCCGACTGTATAACTCTCTTCCTCTTACTTGATCCCCTGATAACAACGACCGTTAATAATTTAAACTCAATCTTCTGTCGACTTGAACCCTGTTCATCATATATCCTTTCTTCAATCCCCCCTTATCAGTAGTATTTTTTCCCACTTTCACTCTCTGTAACCCCCTGAGTGCTGGTGGCACGCCCGATTTTGTTTGGGGCCAAAAGGTTAAAAACAAACATTTTTTCTTAATGAGTTTTCCTCTTTCTACAAGGATGTGCGAGTTCTGTCGCGTTGTCCAACGCGGAAAGTTGAATTAGAGAGCACTGATAAGTCTTCGTCTATTCACAGTGCTCAAATAAACTTAGGAAAAAGCATAAATTCATTTCCCTCTCAAGCTATATATTAATATATTGCCTATATATATATATATATATATATATATATATATATATATATATATATATTCACTTGTATAGTTATGAGTTTGTAGCCTTGGGTTTCACTCTTTTGCGATCATCAAACAGATTTATTAAAAAAATGAATATATAGAAATTATATATACAAGGAATAGTCGGGTAGACTGTGTTGTCTAGGTTTGCGCAGTAGACGGTCTACAAGAAGGACAGCTTTGAAATCCAAACCGTTGAGAAAGCAACGGAAAACCACACCTCTTTGCTTCCCCCAAAGTCATGCCAGTTCACAGGAAATAAGAAAATCAGAATGTACTCCTTGATTTCTTACACTACGAAAAGAGACGGTATTTGGAAAATATATACATATTGGATCAAACTACTGTATTTAGAAATATTCTGAAGCTAGTAAAACGAGTCTTATAACAATCTATGTAAAACACTTTCCTCCTCTCACAAGAGTTGTTACAGAAGATATTTCATCATTAAATTCTATTTAGGATATCACTGTGTTAATTTGAAATTTCTAGTTGGTCTGTTGTGTTTATTTTCAACCAAATACCATCGGGCCAATCAAGAATCAATCATTTCTCTTCCCATATATGGGTCAAATATGATGTTAGACTGAGATCTTTAAACTTGGGTGGTAAACAGTCAACAAGAAAAAAGACCCAAACCTCTGCGAAAAAAGCAAGCGGGGTATCACTATTCTCTTTCGTAAAATGCATAACAAATCACAGATAATAAAAATGTTGTTATCTTTAAGGTAACACTCAAATAAATGATACGAAATACATTAGAAAAAGCGAGGTTACCACAATTTCTGTACTTTATCGTAAATGTATCTGCATAAATGCTGATTTTCTATGCGTATTCGTCGCTCTGCTTGCCCAGAGTTTGTAACTAATTGTTGATGCGTACGCAGACATCTTTCTCCTGGATTTGTTTATTTACTCTCCTCAATCCAATCGAAGATGCAACTTGAACTTTCGACATGAACATGGATTAGTCTGTCAGTTTTTCACGTTCGGAATTTCTGTGAGCCGTCGGTAGGCCTTAAAGATCGGCCTTCTTTCAAGCTGTCAATCGTTAACACAGTCTTTGAAGACTGACTGACAAAGGAAGAAGAGAAGGGAAACAAGAAAACTATCCAAGCGGAGCAGCTAAAGCTTGCTAGGAACAAAGATTACACGCTATCAAATCGAACAAACAGAAGAAAAAAAAGTGGACAGACAGATAAGCCTATCGAATGACTGAAGATATGACGAAGTGAAAAGCATAAGAGATTGGCAGACGGAAAAGCAGACTGACGGAAAGGGGGTGTGGGCGAATCGGTAAGCACAAACGATTCTGTCGTGTTTGATTTTTAAGCGCCTTACTGGAAAAACCTGCTTCCTGAAATAAAAGTCTTCACTTGAAAAACTCTTTTGCCATTGCTCCCAAAGAGGAAAGAGAATAACAGAGGATGGGAGAATGGAATCGACGAGGTGAGGCATACATTGGGAAAATATCTTATAAAAGGCGTGGAAATGGTGGCTTTTGAAGAAGAAGTCATTGCAGGAGAGAATGATAGAAAAAGATATAAAATGGAAAAAAAGAGAAAAAGAAAAAGGTTTAAACAAACAATTAGACAAGTGAAAAGAAGGAGAAACTAAACATGAGAAAAGAAAAGGTGGGAGAGCAAGAGAAAGAAAAAGAGAAAGAGGTGGAAAGAAAATAAAAACATGATGACCATGAGGAAGAAAATGTAAAGAATGAGAAGGAGAATGAGTCAAAAAATGAAGAGACAATGAGGAAAATAAAAAGAGAAATGAAGGATGGGGAGGAGAAGGAAGGAAAAGAAATACAAATAAAAAATAAAAAGAAAGGATGAAGGAGAATTTGAAAAAAGATGCGAAAGATGAAAAGGGGAACAGTTGGAATGGAAAAGTGAGAATGGAAAAAATGAGAGAGAAGTTGTAGGAGGAAAAGGAAGAGGAGTCGATAAATGTAAAGCGTGAAGGAGAAAATGAAGTAGTTGGAGAAGAAAAAGGAGGAGTTGGTAAACAAAAGTTAGAAATGGAGAAAATGTTGAAGGAGAAAGAGGAGGAAGATTTAGTCAGTGGAAAAGGGAGAATGAAGAAAATCAAAGAAAATTTGTAGGGAGAGGAAAAGGAGGAGTAGTTTGTAAATAGAACATAGGAATTGAGAAAATGCAGAAGTTGAAGGAGGAAAAGGAGGAGTTGGTAAATAGAAGGTAGCAATAGGGAAAGGGAGGGAGAAGTTGGAGGAGGAAAAGTTGATCAAGTGGAAAAGTGGGAATGGAGAAAATGCAGACGTTGAAGGAGGAAAAGGAGGAGTTGGTAAATAGAAAGTAACAATAGAGAAAGTGAGAGAGAAGTCGGAGGAGGAAAAGGAGGAAGATTTGAGCAAGTGGAAAAGTTGGAATGGAGAAAATGCACAAGTTGGAAAAGGAAAACGAAGAGGAGTTTGTAAATGGAAAAGTCAGAATGTAAAACGCGAGGGAGAAAGTGGAGAAGAAAAGAAGAAAAATAAAATTAAGTAAAGAAGAGATGAAGAATGAGAAGGAAGAAAGAAATAGAAAGAGCAAAATGGCAAATTTAAGATTATTAAAGTGAAAAGCAGAGAAAAAAGAACATTAGTAGGGGAAAGCAATAGAATGCAAAGACGAAGTGTAAATTTGTAATATCAGCATATCTCCAAGCAAACTGGAATCTTCCCATCGACAAAATAAGCTAGCCAGAGTAGCGCGCGCTGTTTCGTATTAAGTGGGCAAACACAAGAAACTTTTAAGCAACTATGGCTGACTATAGCTAACACCAATGCCGGACGCCACCTCCTACATCTGTCTTCATACATAATCACAAAAACAGGAGGAAAACACTTCAGTAAAGTGTAGAAGATAAAAATGGAGTCAACCACTCGTCGGCGACGATTCGTGCATATTCATTAAATGATCTGTTTCCAAGAAAAGGAAATTGCGTTTTAAGTTTCTGACAAAAGATGGCGTTGGAAGGCAAAAGGTTGTTTATTCCCAATTCCGGTTGGTTTTTGAACATGCGAGTTTGGAAATATCTGGAAAGAGGAAAGGAGAAAAATATGGAAAATAAGGAGAGAGTAAGTAACAGAATTGCAATAAAAAAGGTTAACGAAATAAAGAAAGAGAAAAGGAACGAAAAATATTAAAGTATTAAAAGAAAGAAAAAATAAGAAAGAAACAAATGGTGAGAAAGATTTTGAAAGAAAGAAAAAACCTAAAAATGAAAGAATTGGAAGGAAAGATTTTGAGAGAAAGATAAAACCTAAGAAAGAATGAATTGAATAAAAGATTTTGAAAGGAAGAAAAAAGAAAGAAAGACAAAATTTTAAAAAACAATTGTAAAGTAAGAAAGAATTCAAAATTCCGAAGAGAAAGAAATAATTTTAGAAAGGGATAAATAAAAACTGAAAAGAAAGAAAGAATTTAAAAGAATGAAAACTTAAAAGAAATATCTCTGAAAGACGTATGAAAGAAAGATAAACTTGGCAAAAGACTTTGAAATAAATAAATTATATATTGTAACAGAAATAAATAAATGAAGAACGTCAGAAAGAAATATAAAAAAAGGCTTTCAAAAAAAAGGTAAGAAAGAAGAAAGAAATTTGAAAAAAAAGTCAGGATTTAAAATGAAGAAGTTGAAAAGAAAGAAAAAATAAAGACAGAAATAAGGACTCTGAATGAAATAAGAAACGAAAAAAGAAATACTTGGAAAAATACTTAAAAATAAAAAAATGAATGAAATACATTAACATATGGTCATGTTAATCGCATGTAGAGTCATTATACAGGTGCTATACAGATGTTATACAGATGCTATACAGATGTTATACAGATATTATACATATGCTATACAGATGTTATACAGATGCTATACTGATGTTATACATATGTTACACAGATGCAATACAGATGTTATACAGATGCTATACAGATGCTGTAAAGATGTTATACAGATATTATACAGATGCTATACAGATGTTATAGATGCTATACTGATGTTATACATATGTTATACAGATGTGATACAGGTATTGGCTGTTATTTTCGGATTAACAGAATTATGAAAACAGAAGAAAAACATTTTTTGCGACAGAAAAACATCACAACCTATTCGAAAATATTTATGTTCATATACACTGAGGTCATGTATGGTTGTGTCTTCTTTTGCGGGTTACCTGCCGTAAAATGATATCTCGCTTGACGCCTATGCCATTACAAAGTGGCTCCATTCCTTCTGGGGAATTCCTTTATTGCCCACGTGGGCTAAACTATGGCGACCGATAGACATTTAATGCTTGGCTCGCATTTCTTTCTTGTCACTTCGGATGAATTTATTGGAATTCTCAGGTGGTTATTCTTCGGCTCTTCAGTCAGCATTAAGAATCAGGAATAAAGAATATATATACATGTTCATTGTAAAGGTGTCTCTCTGCGAAAGCGCCTTCCTGATGAGGTAACAAAGACCTCATTAAATCTCGTCTAAAAATAACACACACATATTATAATTAATTAATTCATCCAGTTTAAAGAAACCTCAACAGAATACAGCAAGCACTGGACGGCTGTTTCGTTCTATATTTGGGACTCATCAGCAGTGCGCATGCACTACCGAGAACTGAAACCCGGACAATTACGTTATCAGGCAAACGTCATACCAACTGTACCAACGGGTCTCGGTGACGAAGAGGTAGCGAATCAGACTCAATATAGCGCCGCTTGATCACATATTCCGTGGTGGGACATCAGAATTTCTCTTTTTCCCCTAGGACTGTGCCCGCTCCCTCCCCGAGCCCTGACTACTATAACCAAGCCGCTCCATCCAGAGCATTAGAAGTCGGTTCAAGCAAGGATATACAAGTGATAGAAATTAGGAGGATTTGGGATAATTATAATTAAGTAATTCATCGAGTCTAGAAGAAACCTCAATAGAATGCCGAAAGCACTGGACGGTCGTTTCGTCCTCTATTTGGGACTTTTATATATATATATAGATATATAGATATATATATATATATATATATATGAGCTGTCTGCGTGACATCTGTGGAGATAACCTTCAAGATAGGACATCTAACGTAGACTTGTTTAACGGGTGTAATATTGGAGGAATCGAGACTTTTCTAATACAGTCTCAGTTACGGTGGACTGGTCATGTCTTAAGAATGTCAACAGTATAGCCAAGATCCTAATGTACAACCAGTTAGATCAGAGCTACAGGAATGTAGGACGCCCATAGCTAAGATACAAAGACAAGCTGAAAAGCAACTTGTCAGCTCCCATTATACCTCATAACACACTCGAGCGCTTAACCCTGGAGCGCGTAGAATGGAGATCAACGTGTTTTAGTGGACTCAGCAGTTTTCAATCTGCTTGTCTGAATCGTCGTCAAGAAGCGAGAGCAAGATCTAGAAGGTCACCCAATCTAACAGTGATCTCGTCCAACAATCATCACCCTTGCTCCATCTGAGCCTCATTTGTAAATCACTAGCTGGTCTTAAGTGCCACTTAAGAATATCGCACAAAATTTCATAGCTGAATCAACTGGTTAAGTTGTTAGATCTTCATACGTCAAAACCGACGGGAGAGTCCATTATATATATATATATATATATATATATATATATATATATATTGATATGAAGACATTAAGCTGAATATTACTTGGCATAATTTCAAAAAAACTGATAGTAAAAAAAAATGAAAGAGGAAAACAACCGGTTTCGCTCCCGCTCTTCAAAATTTTTAATCGGGAGAAAAAGAGTAAAAAATACAATAAATCAAAATTAACAAATTCTTGATGAGAGGATAGAGAAGGGGGAAACTATGAGGTGAAGTACTAGAGCGTAATGATAGCAATCCCCAGCAAACAATCACGCTGTGTACAGAGAGACGGTGTGCGAGACTTGATATAGAGCGACTCTAGTACATTTAGAGAAAATAAAGAGTGTGACAAGGACAAAACATAAAACTAGTCAACACTGAATTCAGCCGCATACTTACTGGTCTTTAAAAGGTTCTCATAAATTGAGGATCCGTAGGTATTTGGGATTAGTTCATTTGAATCTAAGGTGTGATTCCTGATATTACTTGGCACATGTTTTATCCGCGCATCTAATCGCTGGGTAGTCCTCTCTATGTAGCTGACTGCAACAAAATCCATTTCATTAGGGGTGGGGAGAATAACCTTACGGTTAGATGAGAGGATTGGCCTGGTATTGATCACGACACTAAGCTCAGCCGAAAAATAACAATCAAGGACACTAGACAAAATTAGCCTGAATATATATGTTGTGTCGTGGCACAATAGTAAAAATAAGAAAATCAAGTCGAGGTTGGTTTAAGGAACAAGTGTATTTAACATCACAGATACAAAGGTAGGAAACAGGTACTACTCAGCTAGGCAGTTGTAGTACTGTCGCTGCTTACAACGGGTAGGTATTACTGGCACTATATATAGTGAGAACCGGTGTAATTCCCTTGTGTTAGGAGGCCGGTGTAACACCCCCCCCCCTTTGAAAATATCCCGTCTGGGGATTAATAACGTTTTTGTTTTGGGTTCACCCTAATCAACTCCGTTGATTTCCGTTTTCTTTTTGATCTCCTATTCTCAGGAGCTGTCTCTGGTATGGGCACCTGAAAAGTATCAAACACTGTGTCCATGATGTCCTCCTCGGGCGATCTGGTCACCTCACTGTTCGAGTATCTTTTCCGGATTTGGTTAGTGTGACGTTTGTGCACAAAATCTGGTCCCTTAATCATATAGACCATGTTGCCTATTTGTTTCTCAATAGTGCCGGACTCCCAAAAGATCCCATTATTTCTATGAATCTTGTAGAAAACTCTTTCGACAACTTTATACCGTTTTTTTGTTATCGGTTTTTTGAGGTTTGGCCTATCCTGGTTTGGTAACAACTTGTGGAAAATTGATCTAACCTTGCGTCCGAACATGACCTCAGCAGGTGTCTTCGACGTTTCGATGTTTGCAATCGGAGTGACCCTGTACACTGTTGGATTTACTTATCCGTCGGTGATCCACTAGCTTTTCTCAGGGTTCTCTTGAATGTATCTACGAATCTCTCCGCTTGCCCATTACTTCTTGGGTGGTATGGTGGAATGGTTATATGCTCGATTAGATAATCCTCGCAGAGATGTTTAAATTCGGTAGACGTGAATTGCGTTCCAGTGACAATGCAGTCTAAAACTTCAAACCTAGCGAATAGTTCATACAGGAAGTTAATAGTTGCCTCGGATGTGGGGTTCTTGCATTTCAGTACTTCCGGCCACTTAGATAGACTGTCTATAACAATGAGATAGTAGAAACCATCTAACGGTCCAGCAAAATCCAAGTGAATTCTCGACCAAGGTCGGTCCGGTTTTGCCCACGATCCGAATTGAGTCGGAGGAGCTTTCTTAGCTAATGCGCATCCTCTACACCCCCTGACTTTTTCTTCTATATCCTTATCCATGTTTGGCCAGAAAACGAAAGAGCGCATAAGGCTTTTCATACTCGATATGCCTGGATGTCCTACATGGAATTTCTTTGAGCATTCTTTTCTGTAATGTCGTAGGAATTACGATCATGTCGCTATATAACAGGACGTTATCACAAATTGAATAAATTTCCTCATTCAGTTGGTTACTGTTGATTTTTTCTTTCGTGCTTATAATAAATTTGTCCACCTCTGCCTTAGACTTAATCTCATCAAGCGTTACTGGAAGTTCTCTTATCGTGTCACAAAGTATTTTTTACTTCAACTTCCGCTTGAATGGCTGCTATTACCATATCTTCCAATGGTTCTGTGTGCTTAGGTATTAACCTTGATAAGCCGTCTGCATGACCAAGTTTTTTAGATGGTACATACTCCATTTGAAAATTATAATTCAGAAGAATGGTACCCCATCTTTGGAGTCTATTCGCCGTATGTTGTGGTAGTCCCTTTTTCGATCCAAAAATCGTTAGTAAAGGTTTGTGATCCGTTTGTAACAGAAATTGTCTACCGTGCAAGAAACGATGAAATTTCTTTACTGCGAATATAATGCTTAGCGCCTCTTTCTCGATTTGCGAGTAGTTCTTTTCGGCTGGTAAAAGTGAACGGGATGCATGGGCTATGGATTTTATTTTTCCATCATCCATTTTGTGTAGTATGCATGCTCCTATGCCATAGGCACTGGCATCGCTTGCAACTATAATATCACGCTTGGGATTATAATGTGCCAGAAACAAGTCAGACGTTAATATATCTTTAATTTCCTGAAATACCTCTTCGCACTCTTGCGTCCAGACCTATTTTTGGTCCTTCCTTAACAATTCATTTAAGGGTGATCTTAGTTTATGCATATTTGGCACGAATACATTGTAATAATTCGCCAAACCTAAGAAACTTTGTAGAGACACAATATTTTCTGGAGCAGGCATGTCCCTATCTGGATCCGGCCTTCTTCAATGTTCATCGATGATTTGCCCCAAGTGTTTTATTTTTTCCATGAAAAAGGTACATTTTTCCTGTTTCAGTTTAAATCCATAATCCTGGATCCTTTTGAATACTTGGTTTACATGAGCTTTGTGTTGTTCTTTGCTAGCGCTGTTCATTAACACATCGTCCAGGTACCCTACTGCGAAGTCCAACCCACTTAACATCATGTCCATGGTTTGCTGAAAAATCGCAGGGGCGACTTTGAGGAAGTCTGTTAAACTTGTACAATCCCTTATGGGTATTGATGCATAGCAGCTTTGAACACTCCTGATCGACTGGAATTTGTAAATACGCGTCACTGAGGTCGATTTTAGAAAAATATTTCCCTCCACTCAGTTTCGCGAATATTTCTTCGGGGCTCGGAAAGGGATAATTGTGATCCTTTAATGCATTATTTAAACCTGCTGAGAAATCGGCACAAACCCTAATCTCCTTGCTCTTCTTTTTGATGTAAACTGTTGGCGTAGCCCACTCACTGTGATCAATTTTTTCGAGGACACCCATGTTTTCGAGTCTTTCTAATTCACCGTCTATTTGTTCTATAGCGGCATATGGAACCTTTCTTTTCTTTTTGAACACAGGCTGTTCATTTTCTTTGACTTCAAATTTTGCTACCGCTTTTGTACACCTTCCAAGACCGCCTGTAAATACGTCTGGAAAATTCTCTTTTAACTCCCTCTTAAACTTTTCTGCCTCCACATTCGAATCCTCAACTTTTTGACAAAAAGAGCTTAAAGGCAAATCCCATAGTCTAAATTTTTCGAACAGATCAGTTCCAAAGAGGTTATTTGATTTTCGCATGACAAAAATTTTCGCTTTTTCGGTCTTATTCTGAAAAGAAACATTCGTCAATAATTCTCCTTCGAAGGTGATTTTTTCACCACTGGCGCTTCTCGCCGTTTTATGTGATTTAATCATAGTGGGTCTCCCAAGCTTCTTCCATGTCTGTACTTTAATGATGGAAACATCAGACCCACTATCAAGCTGTAGTCTTACTTTCTTTTTAAACATTTTGATCTGTACAAATTTCCGGATATTTCGTTCCTCAGGTTCAATTTTCGTTAGTTTAATGGATGTCTTCTTTCTACCAGATTTTTTCCTACAATGTGATGCCTTATGCCCCTTCTGGTAGCAGTTGTCACATTGTTTGAATTTGTAGGGACACTCATTGTACCAATGTTTATCTCCACACCTCCAACACGGTCCAGGTGGATCTTTTCCCTGTTTTTTCCTTTGGTTATTTTTTGATTGTGCGACACTCCGCTTTCCTCTATGTCACGACTGTCCTGTTTCAACGCAACAAACTGTTCACAGTCTTCCGCTAAGCTTTGTAGTTTTAAATTCGGCTCGTTTTCGAGTTTATTTAAAACACGACGCCTGATCTCAGCGTCTTTACTTAAAACCAGCCCTTGTACAAATATTAAACATTTAAAATTATCTGATGATAATTCCTCCAGTTTAAAGTCGTCGCAATGCTTGTTTACAATACTTGCATAAGTAGTGTAATCATATTCCTCTCTTCTAGTGACATTCATACACTTATATCTCCTGTGAAAAAGAGAAGTTTTTGTAGAAAACAGTTCTGTTAGTAGAGTAACTGTCTCTTGGAAGTTCAACTCACTGGTCTTTTTTGGAAGGATAAAATTCACGAACTTTGTATGCTCGGCAGTTCCCAATTTTCTTAGCAGAAACCTAACTTTTTTAGCGTCTGTCCATGTACCGCAATCCGATACAAAAATATCCTCATATCTTCTATAGAAATGAGCAAACGGGACATCGTCTTCTGGATTATAATTGAAACTTTCAATAGCGTCCCACACAGCTGTCTGGGAGAATGCGTTATGATTCTCGCTTGCATTCGTTAACTGTGTTGCCTCCAGAATTTTCCTCTGTTCCTCCTGTGTTTCCATAAAGATTTCTTCGACGCGTTTCTGTTGTTCCAACAACTCTTTTTTAAATTTCTCCTCACTTTCAAGTTGTCGTTGAAGTTGTTGCTTTTGCAACGCGAGACTTTGTTCCGTTTGAAATTTGAACAATTGAAGAAGAGACTCTCTTAATTCTGCGTCCATGGTACGAATTCAATTTACGCACCATACAGTTTACACTTGTATTAAACAAATCAGTTTTCCCAAGGCTTGCTTAATAAAATTAGTTTGCTCAACTAATACACAAACAAGAAATATGTATTTCTCGTAAAAAGAAATCCGTCACTTTAAGGAGTGTCGACTAATGGGAAAGACACAAAATTTTTTTTCAACCTCTTTGTGGTTTTGCACAAATATGACTCGAATATTTAACAGTCTTTGTTAAGCACAAATGACTTACGCGAATATATATTTTTCACTCGACAAATCATTTAACTTTGAAGAGGAAAAAAAAAAATCTTACCGTGAAAAAAACTCTGGTTTCTACAGTGAACCCTTTTTTTTTTCCGAAACACTTGGTGTCAGTATTTTCAATTATTTTAATAATTGACAATATTATTCGCGTTCTCACGCTGTAGACTTTTGGTAGCAAATTTTCGTTTGTTTTTGTTTTGTTTTTTTACGTCGCCAAATTACTATTGTAGTAATTAATTTGCTATTAATCCTTGCGTATCCAAATATCTGTTTGAAATGACGAAGATGTTTTGCCGTAAGAATCTTGCGAATCCTTGTAGTTCAATCACTTTAGGTGATTGTCTGCAGTACTATCGTTTCGATTCCGACGTCGCCAATCTGTTGTGTCGTGGCACAATAGTAAAAATAAGAAAATCAAGTCGAGGTTGGTTTAAGGAACAAGTGTATTTAACATCACAGATACAAAGGTAGGAAACGGGTACTACTCAGCAAGGCAGTTGTAGTACTGTCGCTGCTTGGTATTTATCAATCCACCCACGAGGACCGAATGTGGCACAAGGCCAGTTTAATGTGGGTCTCTCCGAGCCCGTAGGCTCGGACAAAAATATAGCCTTTGAACCCGCCTAGACGGGTTCGGGCCCTGTCTACCTCCCCGAAGGAAACCTTGCCCTTCGTCAAAGCTTCCTCCGAGTTCCTCTCCGTAATGCAGAGAGTTCGACAGACTCCGACCCGGACGCTCACAAAGGCAGCGTACTACACTTTGATCCTCGCGACCGGGCCGAGCAGTACTGTCGCTGCTTACACCGGGTAGGTATTACTGGCACTATATATAGTGAGAACCGGTGTAATTCCCTTGTGTTAGGAGGCCGGTGTAACAATATATATAGAGAGAGAGAGTGAGAGAGAGAGAAAGTACATAAAACTGAAAATTCAATACCCCATTAGTATGGCTATGTCATTCCCAAGGGCATACAAATGGGGTAATGATTTTTCAGTTTTATGCAATTTATCTATATTTGTCCTGTAATACATACATTGAGCTCTATTTGTGAATCAGTTTGAATGTTTTATATTATTCATTTGAATTACCCACAGATTTGTACATATATATATATATATATATATATATATATATATATATATATATATATATAATTTGTAAATGTAGATAATTGCTTTTCATTAATAGTAACAGTGCATTAACCTTTTTGTTTATAAGGAAACATTTGGCTTTGATTGATCGAACAGTAATTGTTTTCGTTAGAAATTCATAAAATCTTTTCCATGAAACAATTTTCTCGGGAAAACCCCTTTCTCAAGTTCATTAGCTTCTATCCTTCTTATTAATAGTATTTATTTATTTCTTGCTTACTCTTTTGTTTGAAATAGTGCAAAATATAAAAGTATTGATTATGTCATTATTTTCGCTTCCAGTAACATATGATATCCATTTTAGTTGTTACTACTTTTGAAAGTCCTCAAGTGATGTGGTTTCTGTTATTTGGTACAGTTCTTTGCGATTCTGTAGCGCTTGTTCATCAATTTCATGAAGGATTGTCTTCCTCAATCCCCCAGGATCACTCGATCAAAATATTTTTAACCATTGAGCTGAGAATGTGACTGTATACAACTGAATGAACTTGCCGGCATGTATAACATCCGTATGATAGTTTCGATCTGAAAAAAAAAATTTAAGAATATGAATTCAGTTTTCAGGTTAACGTTTTGGTTTTGTAACTATTGGCGGTGTTGGGGGAAACTACCTTTAGTATAGCCTATTCTATGTTCATTTTTTCTGCTATATTATTTCTTTTTCAACTACTCCATACACAGAGGTATTTGAAATGTTTAGTATTTGCTAATTTCACATCCTGAATTTGTATGACAGATTCGGGGAAGGTCCCATGTTTTCATTGAAATCCAAAGAAATACCTTTTCCAAAAGTTTCAGACTAGTTTCAGAACTTGAAAATGAATTGTCCATTATCCTCTGAATGTTTTCCATATATATATATATATATATATATATATATATATATATATATATATATATATATATATATATATATAAGGCTTAAACACTAATATTCCATGGTTATAATTTATTAAATTGGAATCGTAATTACGATCCAATTCATCAGACCTACCTACATAAAAGAATATTTTTAGTTTAGCTTTTTGAGCCGTGACCATCGCTTTATCGGTGGTAGAGAAAAATGTCTTAATGCCCTGTCAACGGTTGAACAATAGTAGAGAAAAATGACTTAATGCCACTGGTTAAACGGTCGATAATCACTAGTAACTATTTTTATATCTACCGGGAAACATTACATACCAATTATTTGAGAATTTTAACTCAGGAGCTCAGGTAGAACGGTTAAAATTGTTCAGGAACGCAGTGCTCAAATGGTTAAGAGTTTAGAAATTTCTTGTTAGTTTTTGCTCATTTCAAAATGGCAGACTTTTCCAACATCTTTTCCTCTCTCAGCTATTGGTAAATAGCAGGACAGACTAGGTTCTGTTGGGTCGCAACTGGTCAAGGAGAAGGAAAAACTCTGAATTCAAAACTGTTTGACTCCGTCAGGCTATCATGCCCAAGAGACAGCACTTCTACTGTACATGCAGTACACATGGTACTCCTACGAGTCTACGGGTCGCGGGATAAAAAAAAAGTTAAATAATTCTTATGTGACGAATTTTATGCAAGTTGCATAGTCACTTGAATTCAGGATTCAAATTCTACTAAATTAATGGTCCATCCATTATCTTATCACTCAGGAATTTTTAAAAACTTATTCATTGCTAATATTTATATATAAACACGCCACTAAAATTTATTGACCCACTAGATAGGGATTTTGCTTTAAAATTCGAACTTGGTAGAGAGTTTTCAGTCTTACAATCTATGGAACATTGAATTTAATATATTCTTACTTTAGATTATTGCATCTGAATAAAAGTTTTACTTCTTAGATTAATTTTGGAGCAATACCCACTCCCGATCTAACCTGAAAATTGGAGTACACTTCTCTCCATTCTTCTTTTTAGGAAAAAAGGTAAACTCCAGAGCATTTTAAGAAATTATTTCAATTTATTTATGACAAATTATTAATTAATATGCAAAATATTTTGTTAATATTTCAAATTTTTCAATATGTGTATAAATTTCTGTAAGAATTCTAAATTCCTGTGTTTTCGGTTTTAAGTTCTACATTTATAGCTCTTTAAAATCTCGGCTTACTCTGTCAGATATTTAAAAATGTATAATTTTGTCTCACAATGCCGCTTTCTTTGTGAAGTGATCTTTCGTTTCGATCCGTGTTTGTCGGTCGTCATGGAGGCGTTCATTCCTGCTGTTTTGTGACGTAACTTTTTGAAGTTTTGAGTTGAATGAGAAAGGGATGATGACGTCACTCTCACTTCTGCCTAAAGACACTGACCAAGATAAAAGTGCATATGCAACAAAATCTTTAACTTGCTTCATATTCTGATGTAATATTGGATTTGAAACCTCATGCATAAAGGTTAAATATTATTATTGTTGATACATCCTATTTGAAATAGATGCTCCAGTTTGTATTATGTATAAGGATCCGCGTAGCTGAAACCTAGGTAGGTTTGTCTGGCTCTTTCGGTTTATTTAGTTTGCTCTACTTAGTGTATTGAGCAATTTGCTTAGTTATTTTTACTTTACTGGTGTTGGAGGTTTTTTTCTTTGGACTCTGAACTTAGATTCTAGACGATTATTTTCGCCGGAAGTACATGTTCTTAGTTCTTGCTTTTTTTCCCCTTTTTTACCCGTGGGTATTAGTTCGTTCATTTACAAGCTAAAACACCTAAGGTTTTGCTGGACGAATATAGATGCTTATATTTATAAGATTTTTAGTTATATATATATATATATATATATATATATATATATATATATATATATATATAAAGGGAAGTTATAGTAGTTCAACGAGAGAAAAGTGTGTAGATTAAAAAGAAGAGAGAATATATATATATATATATATATATATATATATATATATATATATATATATGTGTGTGTGTGTGTGTATGCATGTATACGAGTGCTGTTTGAAACTTATCGGTTCGAATGGCGCGAACTCCGTCTTTTATCAGTATCTCCATGGCGTGGCTAAGCTCAAATGAGTCCATTTGCATACGCTAGTATAAAAAAAAATCGACACTAAAGCAGACGATCGTCTGTTATAACAAATCATTAAACTGGAAGACAACGCGTTTGCTCATATTTTGATATTTCATACAATTTTTTTTAATTTTAAAGTAAATACAGCATGTCTACAAATTAAATGTACATACGAAAAATTAACAAAATATGATGCTTTTATTATTTTAATTTCCAACATATAACAAAAAGTCTACATTTCCCAGTATATATTAGGTTGGTGCAAAAATAATATCGTTTTTAACGTATTTTTTTTATTATTTTTGCACCAACCTAATATCTATAATTCTCGGCATTACACAATTGTAGATTGTTTTGATCGTTTGAAATCTCAAAATCTGTCAATATTTCTGAGGTGATGTATTGCTACTATTTACTCTATTTACATCTTCTGGACTGTCGTCCTCATCTTTATTGTCATGTTCACGACGTTTCGGCTGTTGTACACGCCGGATTTCTTCAGGTGATATATAAGGAATTTTTGCGGAACCAGGGAAAGAAACAGAGAGGACAATTATTGATGAAGTGAAAAATAATTATACAAATATATTAATCAGATAAGTTTTCTAGGCTTTGTCCATGGAAAATGGCTGCTGTTTCTGTTCATACTGGTGGCGGGAAAATGAAAAAACAACAAAAAGAAGCGACGTATATTAGTATAATTGAAATATCTCTAGCCAGAATTTTAAATAAATCAATAGAAGTGCTTTCAGTGAATTCTGTACATTATGCTGTAGATGTTATATTGCAACTAATAACAAAGGATTGCATAGAGTTGATGTGAGTTCTGATCATAAAAATGAAACGTTAATGTGCGCAAGTGCTTCAAACCTATAGCTACAAAGAATGGAGCTGCGTCTACGTGATATTAAATAAGCTTTCTAAAGAGCCACTAGCATCTTTTGTCGACTAGGAATTATGTAATTCTGGTAAAACCAATATTTCAAAGATTTTTAGAAGGTTAATCATCAATTGATAATAATCATCTTTTTAATTTATTGCAAATGATTTACCTTCTAGGGCTGATAATATTGCTGATTCTTCTTTGAATTTTAACAAGGAACTCCAGGTAAATAGCATGTGTACCGAACCATATGTAGCAGCATTATTGAACGGATGGTAGACATACACATATGTAAGATAGATTCTGGAGAGAAAAATTGTCTCACCTGACAGTGAATTAACTTTCTTAACAGCTGACCTAGCAATGAATTCAATATAGTGTTTCCACTTCATGTTAGCTGACATCGTTCACCCACGAAGGCGCAACGAGTCACTTTTCTGGAGGTTAGCATCAGCCATACTGATGGAAGGTCCATAGGGGTCTCATTGATCATTAATGGATAGAACTTTATTTTTGGAGGAGTTAAAATTAACAGACGATCTTTTGTTCCAGTTAACAACAGATTTGAGGCCATTTTGTGCATCGATTGCCATTTTTGCCTTTCCAGACTAATCAGCCTTAATATCGAGGCATGTCTAAATGATTCTGTCATCAGCTTAGATACCAAGTTGAGACTTGATGTCACCGGGAAGTTCATTAATGAAAATTAAAAACGAATTCGGACCAAGGATAGAACCCTGGGAGGCACAAAGTTATTAAGAAAACTGTATGAATCTTAATGACATTTACGTTAGATATTTATCGTCGAAAGGGGGCTTAATTACGATGTTGTCAAAAATTAACAAAAAGTGACGCCATAAATTTAAAGCCATCTAATGATAGCATATAAATATGAACTAGTCATAACGCAATATAAATAGCATATGAAAATATATGGTTCTAAACTTCGATGGGCGGTGTGTGCATGTTTGTGAGTATGTTTTTTAAAAACCAGTATCCATCACTAAGGGTTTTACCTTATCTCCACTAATTAATATAATTCAGCCAAAAAGCTGGCTTCCTACAGATGCACGCAATGGGAGATCTGATGCAATGGGAGATCTGATTTTTTTCGGATAATATAATTATTTATGAGTTCGGTTTGATCAGGAACACAGTTCCTTAAGCGTCATTTGAACTCATAGAACTTACATTGTTGACATGTCTACCTACCTATCCAGACGCCTTACGTTAAACCTATCGGATCACCGCTCTGTTAGAATCCATTTAAACACCCACACACAAAAACTTACTAAACTCCATCCGAAACATACTAGTAAAAAATACAAATGTAATAATCTCTTCCCCATATAAAAAAGATTAAAAATAATGGAAGCCTTAATAATAAAAACGAAAAAGCTAACACTTAATAATATTGAATACGAACACGGACACAATGTGCTAACCGTGTTCGGAAAATAAAACATCCCTATAAAACTATAAACATACACACAACCCATACACCCAATTAAAAAGCTAAAATCAAATCGTCCTTGATAATGGCTAAAAGTATAGCAGAAGACGCTCGGAATTACAAAACATTTGTACAGTTTCTATATACACTGTGTCCCCCCAAAAAAACACTTGTTCGAACGCAAGAAAATTAAATAAAAAGCTTAATGCTAGTACATTGTCTGTCATCCCATAATGTAATATATATATATATATATATATATATATATATATATATATATATATATATATATATATATATATATACAGGTAACTATACTCGTTTCGAAAAACCTTCGAATTTTTGATTTGCCAATAATCAAATCAATCTCGAAGGAAAAAAAAAGTGTTAAAAAAAGAAAGAGCTAGAAACATGAAAGTCTGTTGAAAAGAATCGCACAGATACACGTTTAAAGAACCCCCACCCACCCAAACCCCGATACGAGTAAACAACTAACTAAAAGAGCTCAATACAACCGTAGAGCAGAGCTAGATAAAACTAGTGAGCCAGACAAACCTACCCAGATTTCACCTAAAAGGATCGTCAGGGAAAGCCAGCTTTCCCTGACGAACCACTTAGGTGAAACCTGGGTAGGTTTGTCTGGCTCACTAGGTTTATAAATATATATATATATATATATATATATATATATATATATATATATATGACTTTTAAAAAAAAAGTTTAACATTTTATATTCTCTATCTTAAGTGTCCGTGTTCTCTGATGGAAATCATTCAGAATGTAATTAATTTCGTTATGTAATGGAGAACGCATGGATAAAAACAAATCTTTCATCTATTTTCTCTCCATTCTAAAAGACTTCTATCTCAAAACTAGGACACTTATGGAGTATATATATATATATATATATATATATATATATTTATATATATATATATATGTGTGTGTGTGTGTGTGTGTAAGAAATAGCTGTATGTATGTATATATGTGTACAAATCTCTAAGGCTCTAATACATTCATATACCTGAGTTGATGTGTATGTACAGGGTGTGATGGGTAAATTGACGCCATTTTATATTTTGAATTTCCCGCATGCGTGTTGTTTTTTCGTTTTTTTTATTTTGTCGACTACACAGTATAGTACTGTCAGTTGCGCCCCCAGCTATGGAACAAAGACCACCACGGCGCAATTCATTATGCCAGAAATTTGGAAACCACACGCTGTACTGCTTGGCGTTTACACTGAAAACTCCAATACAAACATTTCAGAGTGTTTGGGTGTCAATCCGAGTATAGTGCAGAGAAGTCGTAAAGAGATGCATGAGTCTAATGGTGATTACGAAGGTACGGAAGTTAGGAAAACTCACTCTGATCGTTCTAATAAGAAAAGAACTTCCGGACTTATTGCTTAGGACTCAGACTCAACACGGATGCCTACATCAAATGCCTTGAGCTGCCCTGAGTCAAGAAGATGGCTGTTGTAAGACTCTATGTCTGGTAACACTAACAGGAGAATTCAGTCATTGCTATCAGACAATTACTGCAACCACATCTGAACACCTAAATTCCCAGACTGCAACCCCTTTGATTATTATGTAAATACCCAGGCTCCTGTGGAGTTAGATAGTTTCTGAAGCATTACAAGCGATAGATAGGCACGTGATCGTGTAGCGAGAATGTTCCAACTATGAGACACCGTCGACTGGATAAACAGGTGACCTCCTGAAAACATCCGTATGGCGAGAAGTTCCCAGCGCGTTGAACCATTGTGAAATGCCTGAAACGGATACCATGAAATGACCTAAGCTTCGTGAGTGAAGCAATGTAGACAGACATAACCTTAAAGTCATCTCGGACGAGGGCTTGTGCTTAAATTTTTGCTTAACTACTGATGACGTAAAATTGTGCGCGCAATGTCAGAAACTCTAGCTAAAGTCTGCTCAGTATAATTGAAGTATAAACTGCAGATTGGCTCTGTGTGTTGAAGAAATAAAAAAAAAAACTGTGCAGGCGTCTACAACAGGGATGATCCTGCCACCATATCAGACGAGGATACATCTAAAAGGGTAAGCATCCATTATTATTACCTAGCCACTAAATCCGAGCGTTTTCAATGATAAAACAAAAAATCTACGAAAGCAAGTTTACTTCCGTGTTCCTCGATTCTGTTTAATTAATAATAGGCAGAATACTACATCAGTATGCTCATATATCACGCGTAAAAAGAATAGACAAAGCAACCATAAAAAAACAACCTTTTGGTGGGTCTCTCACTTAGCCACAATGAATTGACGACGATTTCGAAGCTGCCTGACGGAGGGAAGTGGTGGTCACATTCTCCGTGAAGCAGGAAGTCGGGTGGCAAACGGATGGGACACGTCTCGTGATCTTCACTTTTTCCCGCCATAAGAAAGTAAGGCCTATAAATATTACAGATAGTCCGCCCGTTATGTGGACATTAAGCGGATTTATTTAATGCCGTCTTTCGTTACGAATTTATTGCTCTGTAGGACACCGCGAATACATCGTACTGTGTCGTGGGGAAGGATAAGGACTGTTTTGCAAAGAAATAAAAGAAAATAAAAAATGGCCACAAACGACACTCGACAAATGCGCCCGATTTGAATGGCCTGTAATTATATGTTCGTTATTGTTTAGGTGCCGGAACACTTATATAATAAAACACTATATCCCCAAATATATATATACGCAGACAATTTTGTCTTCATATATATATATATATATATATATATATATATATATATATATATATATATATATATATATGTAAGAAAGAACAGTAAGATATATAATCCGGTGTTCTCACAGATATTTTTATTTTTACAAAATCGTACTCAATCTAAATTTATATATATATTTATTATAATATATATACATACATACATATATATATATATATATATATATATATATATATATATATATATATATATATATTATAATAAATATATATATAAATTATATATATATATATATATATATATATATATTATAATAAATATATATATAAATTATATATATATATATATATATATATATATATATATATATTATAATAAATATATATATAAATTTACATTGAGTACTATTTGTAAAAATAAAAATATTTATAAGAACACCGGATTATATATCTTTCTGTTCTTTCTTATATATATATATATATATATATATATATATATATATATATATATATATATATATATATATATATATATATATATATATATATATATATATGAGTGATGAATAACCGTTAAAGATGCAAAGAATGAAACTAGAGTTCCAAGTTCAAATTCAGTTTCAGACTGTTTGCGGTGGCTTTCAATTGATATCTTTCCAGCTATAAATAAACAGTATATAAATTGGAACTTATCATGCTATATGCAATTTATGGAGTTTATAGTGAAAAAGATGTAACATCAATATCGATTAGTGGAGTTGCGATGATACGCTCACTAATACATATATATATATATATATATAGTTAAATTCCCAGATCTATTCTGTAACCAAGACAAATTGGTATAAGATGAAAAGTAGAAAAAAAAATCTTACATTTTGCCGACGCTTTTTATCTTCCGACTCTTTCAAGGCAAAAATTAAATCGAAATGTTTGCCATGAAAAAGTCCGAAGACAAAACGCGTCGGCAAAAAACTAAGATTTTTTTTCAGTTGTCATTTTATACCAATTTTCCTTGGCCACAGAAGTGATCTGGGAATTTAACTATATTGTCGACATAGAAAAAAAAAACACTTAGTATAAAGTAAATTAACGAGAAAGTGGCTAACACAGAAGCGTTTCTCTTTTTTTTCTGGATTTTTTTAATGTAACAATAACAACAAAACATTTAATTTTTACCATGAATATATATATGAATTTCGTCGAGAAATCTACAATATATATATATATATATATATATATATATATATATATATATATATATATATATATATATATATATATGCGTGCGTCTGTGTGTGTTTTTAAACACAATTCTCCATGATTTTTTCTCTTCTCTAAATGCGCCTCTGTGGCCCAATCGTTTATAGCACATGTTGCTATATGATGATTACGTATAGGATACAGGTTTGATTCCTGTCGGAGGACGCATACTTTCTATAAATGTAAGGTAAATGTTAAATATTTGTATCTATAAAAAGAACCTATAAACATAAAAAATGTCTATGACGTCATTTGTTTACATTTGGAATGGCATTGAGAAGATATGAATGAATGAGAGAAAATCATGGAGAATTGTGTTTAAATCGACCTTGCTAGCCGAAACGGTCCTCTGTGTCTCAATCGGTTAAATCACGTCAGGCTATACACACACACACACACACATATATATATGTGTGTGTGGGGGGTGTATGTATGGATTTCAGTTTTGTGACGTTAGCATTATTTACACGCAGAATATTCTCCTTACTCTAGTTGTTGTTATCAGAGCGTTTCGTTCATTGTACGGTGAGGACTTCATCAGTCATTCTCAGGTTTCAACAGAAGCGCCAGTAAAAAAAATCAAACCTCAGAAGAACGCATGTAACATCTTTATAATATATATATATATATATATATATATATATATATATATATATAGAGAGAGAGAGAGAGAGAAAGAGAGAGAGAGAGAGAGACTCGACAAATTACTTAATTATAATGATCTCAAATCTTCCTATCTTCTATCACTTGTATATCCTTGCTTGAACCGGCTTCTAATGTTCTGGACTGAGCGGCTTGCTGATAGTAGTCGTGACTCGTGGGGGAACAGTCCTATGGGTAAAGAGAAACTCGGATGAATTCCACCACAAATATATGATCGAGCGGCGGTATATTGAGTCTGATTCGCTACATCTTCATCACCGAGGCCAGTAGGAACAGTTGGCATGACGTTTGCCTGATAACGTAACTATCCGAGTTTCAATTCTCAGTAGTGGATGCGCAATGCTGATGAGTCCCAAATGTAGGACGAAACGGCCGTCCATATAAATATATATATATATATATATATATTATTTTACGTCATTTTTAATAGACATCATTATTAGCATTACTACAACTGATATCATCATTGTCATTTTTTAATTATTTTATTTATTTTTTATTAATTAATTATCTATTAATCCTTTATTCATTTTTTAATGTTGATATTATTGTTATAATCGTTGTTATTATCGTTTCTATCTTTATTAAAGATCACTTTACTGTTCATCATCCAATAACACATTAATTATTATCAATATATCAATATAATATCACAACTAACATGACCATCAACATGATCAAAATCATTAATAATCCAGCAGCAGTTATTGTTGGAAAAAATACAAACACCATCACCATGTCTACAGAAAGAACCCAACTTAACCCACGTGGTGGTAGTAGACCCAGATCAATGAGTTTAGATAAGTGTGTTTGTGTTAATGCGTCTACACATGTGTGTATGTGTGAGTACATATGAGCATGTCTGACTGCGCAAACAGCCGACCTGAAAACCGTCAAAGCCATCACCACGTTCTCCGCACTAAGAGTACATTGCTACATATGAATCGCTACAATCTTGACACCGAAATAGACAAAATGAAAGTTGCGCAAATATTTGCTCGTACGTATGAATGGGTAACTGCGCCTAAACCAAAATTATGAATATAGGTGTTTATGTACAAACTAACATGCATACGACTGTATGCATGTGTGTTTATGTATATGTGAGTGTCATCCCAAACAAACACAGCAGAAAAGTTGTTCCCATCCGTCACATACAAATAATCAAAAACACAAATAAAGCATAAATTGATCTACTTTTGAAAAAATAAACCATAAAATAAACTGAAAGCGGGAAAGTCGGGGTCATGAACTACTATGCATGCAACCGCATATATTACCTCTATCACGGATATTGAGCACTTTCCACTAAATACTGCGTATAAATCATATATATATATATATATATATATATATATATATATATATATATATATATATTAATTTTCCTTCTGTGTGAAGGAGTTTTCCGCTGAAATTCTGTATTTGCTAATGTCTTTCGATTTTCATAAAACATTATCATACGCACACATCTCTCTCTCTCTCTCTCTCTCTCTCTGTATATATATATATATATATATATATATATATATATATATATATATATATATATATATATATATATATAATCAGTTGGTATATAATCCAGGTGAATCCGAATAATATAACATATTAAAACTGATTCACACAAAGATATAACAGAGCATGTGAATTACATAGATAGAAATCCAAATTTGCCTCATTCGAATAGCTATTTAAACCAACAAGAATACCTATATTGGCATTACCAACTCAAATACCCATATTGACATTACCAACTCAAATACCCATATTGGCATTACCAACTCAAATACTTATATTGGCATTACCAACTCAAATACCTATATTGGCATTACCAACTCAAATACCCATATTGGCATTACCAACTCAAATACTTATATTGGCATTACCAACTCAAATACCCATATTGGCATTACCAACTCAAATAAAAATAATGCCGCCCGCTTCATTTTCTGTCGGTTCTTTTATTATTTGAATGTTTAAATTTTAAGTTCCTATTCTGGGTTGACAATGCTAATATAGGTTGGTTGAAATAGTTGTTCGAACGAGGCTAATTTGTATTTTTATTCTATGTAATATATATATATATATATATATATATATATATATATATATATATATATATATATGGAGTAGAACGATATTTAGCGGCTCGAGCGCTGTTCGTTCCACTTGAGTTCACTGTGTTTACTTTCGTAGGTCTCTTAACCGCCTCCTCCTGTTATAGAATTACATAGCAGTGTATACTTTGGACACTATGTCATTACCTCTTGCGTTGGCTCTATTAAGAGCCCACTGGATAAAAGCGCTGCTTGAAAAAATCCAGTGACTTCACCGAAAGGATTATCCGCTCAGTACCTGTGGCCCTAGCAGAGCTGAACAAAAACATGAAGAGTTGAGTTACGGAAGGGAAATAACTGAAACTGAGATATCTAGAAAAGGCGTGGCACGTGAAACTAGAACAATCTACCCCAGTGGACGAAAAAAAAGGCTTACGTTCCAAATTCCAACGTATATCACCTGAAGAAGGCCGCAGCGTACAATGGCCGAAACGTCGTGAATATGACAAAAAAAGAACGCCGACAACTGTCGAAACAATGTAAATAGCATAAATAAGTTACTCTGGAATATAAGTAAGAGAAATGGGAAAATGAGCTCCCTAATTCCTTCTAAGTAGTGTCCTATTTTATTTGATTATATCTATGAAATTTATAGTTTTATGATATGTAGTGTTATTTAGGCTCTTGAATCGTAATATGATTGTAGGTAGCAGAGTATGAATTCGTTTACTGGTCTACATTTGTGGATATATGGGTGGCGTAATGGATAACGGCTTAGAAAAAGAAACGAAACAACTAAATTCGTTAAATTCATTTACTCTCAAATGTCGCCGTGAAAGGTATGAATCCTACACTTCTCCCTCTAACTACGGTTAAATAGTAAAACATAGATCTGGAAAATCATTGTTATCCACAAAATTGTAATGGAATATTCACTTACAAGAAAACACTCATCATTAAAATTTCAAAATATGTCTCGGCTTTAAAGCAGAAACATTTTGTTTTTTAAGGATGATTATTTTATTAGGATGATTATGCAAATGAGTGATCAGGGTAAAAAAAATGAAGAATTTGTTAATGAGTTAGGATCTTTTGTTTCGGAATTTATATTGTTCTAAAAATGTGATTATTTCTGTTTTTCCTCTAGTCAATGGTTACTTATTTTAAGGTCTTCTAAATTCTACTGTTTTTCGCTTTGTCCATGCTATTTTCAGTGTCGTTATTGTGCTCTTAATATTCCATGTATGTTTTGAAAGTTTTGTGCGACTTTCATTATCTTTGTCGTTAAATCAAAGCGTGAGGTACTTTTTTTTTATTTCCACATATTTTTCATGCTATATTTTATATTTTGCAACAACTTAATATTTAATGTTTAGTAGGCAGTTACCGCTTAGTGGACATTCGGTCGTTTTATTAACTCGCAAGTAGAGTTAGTAGGTAGTAGTGATGTAGTGTTGGTTTTTCTGTTCTCTTTTTATTGATTTGCAGTCTGTTTTCTGTGCAGGTATAGTTAACATTTAGACTAAGTTTGTTGATTGCTTTGTGCAATCTATTTGTGGAAAGGTTTTTTGATGAGTTTGATATTTTACTTGTATTTGTTTTCCGTTTTTATTATGCATGGAAGGAATTATATGAAGATTCTTTGTTCTTCATTTTTTTTTTTTTTTGATGTGAATGTTATTTTTACCGAAAATCATTGTTTTGTTTTTTAATACGGTTTCATAATCGATTCTGGCTTCACTGATATTTTCATCGTCATAAAAGTTATCGGATAACCTGAGGGAGATGGAATGTAGGATTTTCTTGATTATGTGTGGCGAATACCTGGAGGGAATGTGTATGGGAATTGGGTTGTCTTTGGATTTCATTCTTGATTGATATTTACCAAAATATTTCGAATCCTATTTGAAAAAAATTCAAGGGATTTTGTCCGTTCCACTTATATATATATATATATATATATATATATATATATATATATATATATATATATATATATATATATATGTATGTATGTATGTATATGTATATGTATACGTGTGTGTGTGCCCGCGAGCGTATTCTCTCGAAAAAAACCTCGATAACCATATGATCTGCAAATGGTGTTTTGATTATTTTGTCGCTTAAATCACGTTTCTATCACTTGTTTTACAATTGCAACAAAATTGTCCAGCTTTCATGACTTTATTTGTGGGAACATTTTCCGGACACCTAGCGCCACACGATTTTTCTGAAAAATCTTGACAATTTCCCCTCAGATGAAACTCGATGTGGTTGATTGATCCATTTTTTGTTTTGTTTTGGGGGGTTTTTTACGGCTTAACCACTTTTTGCATTTCATTTAAAGCCAGAAAATATATTTAGATTATGAGAATATTTGCGAGTAGATAATAATTATTTATTGACATCAGTTTTATTAATTAACCCATAGCTGTGAGTGAAGAAGTGGATTCATACCTTTTGCCAAGGGGATTTACGCCTAAGTGAATATAATCAACACAACGGGAATTAGAAGTCGGCTATCCAATTAGTTTTTCCATTATACTACCCACATAACTAAGCTTGTTGCAATGAATATTCCGATCTAGGTATAGATAAGGCTCTGCATTAACATCAGTGATTGCACGGGTATCAGTGGTTCAACGTGATGTAGCGTTAAGACAAAAGAGACATGAGGAAACAAAATCTACTTCTACAGAAGGATGCTGAGAATACCATAGACTAAGCATATGAAGAAAATCACACATATATTTGGAATCAGAAAGAAAAATTTCTATGGCACATAATGAGAAATGAGGGTTTTGAGAATTTGATACTCACGGGACATATTGAAAAAATTATGGACAGAGGAAAGTAGCGAATAACGTACCAAACAAACCCGTGTTAATGGTTAGCGTAACAGAGGTTAAGTTTGGTTTAGTTTGGTTCATTTTGTTTTACGGCATGTCAAACTCAATAGGTTATTTAATGCCGACAATTA
>OZ010586.1:111133399-111278399 GCA_963932145.1 Acanthosepion lycidas
TGGTTTAGAGCTACTGAGAGTTACAAGCCAGTTTTTTCTCCCTTGACATTACACGTTTTCTTTAATAAACTAAGACCCCAGACGTCACACACATTGAGACTAACCACCATCATTCCCTTCATATTCTCCTAGGGAGATGTAAGTTGCACTCAAGCAGCTTCTTCTCACGACTTCTGCCTTGTGCAACCGACAACCAATGAGTTGCTTCCTCGATCATTACAATCTTAACATGTTCAAGAAGAAGGTTGATCGTTATCTTCCCACGTTGTGTCTTTTACTCTGTAAAGCACTATATGGAGTGGCTCTCGGGCTTTGTACAGAGTGACGCCTGGGTATTAGTATACGAAGTCGGATATACGCATCATGACACGCAATCTGTTAAAAGTAGACTAAAAACATGCATCCCAGCCAAGTGTACGCGATTTGGTGACAGATTTCGATAACATAACCTTGCAGTCGTGGGGCCAATTAAAACTACTTTTTGATCAGGTAATCCAGTCTTCGCAGACAGTTGTCAATGTTACCAATTATCAAAACCTGACTACCAAATCAACTTTTCTCTCCCATCTTTCCAACATAAAATGACGAAATCTTGACATGATGCCACCCGACTACTATCGTTTTATAAGCGGAAATGCTCAGAGTGTCAGGCAATAACTCGTTAAGGACAGGCAAATCTGTGGAACTCTATGTACCTTATTTTACCAAGTCTATTATTATTATTATTGTTGATAGTCGTTGTTGTTATTATTTTACTCGTCTCCTCAATAATATAAAATATACATATATAAAATTTTGTATCGTAAATGTTTATATTAAATCATTTATTAATAAATTTTAAACCAAAAATAACATCACTTTCTAGTCTAATAACATAGCCAATTCTCACTCAAATAATCTCAAATTTAAACAAAATTTGTTAAAACTAAATTGACTATGCCGACTAATCTCACTGGAAATCTACCAGTGAGATGGATCGGGCGTACTGGTGAAAATGAGAATGTGCTGTTGTAATGGCCACCATATTCACCTTATGATTCTTTTTCTATTTTGAAAGGAGATGTCTATAACACCTTCTTCCTAAAAGCCTAGGGGAACTTAAGCCTCGAATCACTGAAGCACTGGTGTATGTTACACACGACATGCGACAGCGTGTTTGGCAGGAACTGGACTAACGACTTCACGAGTTTCGTATCAAAGGTGATACGCATGTTGAACATTTGTGAGGCGTGTGAAATCGGTTATAAAATCTATATCCCTTTGAATACATTGTTCGAATTTTGATAAATCAATCTTTTATTGATCAGCATGAAGCCTATTTAATCTCGTTTGCATGTGATATAGAGTTTTATCATTTTTATCGCGAATTTTGTCAATTTATAATTCGACTACATAAGTATTTGTATTGATTAATTCTTGTTGGACACAATTTTAGCAACATAAGTTATGTAGATGATATAATGGTGATAGCAGAAGCAGAAAAGACACTACAGGAACTCCTAGAGAAGTTAGTAAAGCAAAGCGAAAAGAAAAGAGTCTATCTATCGTAAGAAGATAGAATATCTGATTATAAACAAGAGCAACACACCAAGCTGCGAAGTACGAATTGGAGAGGCCAAAATCAAGAAAGTACAAGAATTTAAATATGTAAGAACTGTTTAAACATAGGACGGAAAATGTTAGGCCGCAATCTGAATGCACATATGACTAGCGAAAACGACTTTCAAAAGCTAAGCAAAGTATGAGAGCACAGATAAATTTCGTTAAATACAAAGAAATCAGTGCTGAATTGTTTTATAGTATCAGTCTTCCCCCTATAGCAGTGAATGTTGGATAGACTCCTCAGAGGTAAAGAAGGGACTTGAGACAACAAAAATATAGTACAAAAGAAAAATGTTGAGAATGCAATAGACTTAACATATGAGTAATAGGGAAGTTTTAAGGAAAATGCAAACGAAAAGAGACACACTTAGAATCAGAAAGAGACAGAGAAAATACCTTGGATTCATTACGAGGAAAGAGGGCTTGGAAAATTTTAGACTCACAGGACACTAAAATAAAATTGGAAGAGGGAAACAATCAGTAACCAATTTAATAGGTTTGTGTAAATGGATGACGGCACGTTTAGTGAAAGGGATGGTGAAAAAACAAAGCTTATTAAGAGATACAATAGACAAGAAGTTGTGGAGGACCATGATCGCCCTCGTCCTGAATAGTTGAGCCAATTTAAAGTTACAGTTGAGCCAATTTAAAGTTCATTCTTTGTCTTCTACGTCTACGCCACGTTGTTGCGGAGAGGAAAGACATAAAAAAATTTTCCGTCCTGCAGTTCTCTGGCTTTATACCGCGTTCAGTCTAGACCAGAGGTTCTTAAGCGTTTTTGAGTCACGGACCCCTTTTGTCACGCACCCCTAGCCGTTCATAAACAGATAGACAGACAAGTAGATACTGATTGGTTTTATACAACACATGTACGTGGATTTCTCCATACTTCATCCACATACACAGTTCAGGCGCATTACATTTCAATGAGCGACGCTTGAAAGAAATTGTGGTCAATCAAAGATAATCAGCTATAATAAACCCATTGAAAAATGAGAATTATAACTTGCTATTATGGAGTGCCAAAAGATGACTGTCGTGTTGAGGACATGGGTAAAGGGTAATCATGAACGCAACATTAAGTCAAGAGACATCTAATGGTCAGTACTGTGAGTAGTAGCTGGGTACGTTTTCTTTCATGAAGCGGAAGGATTGATATGTTTTTTGTTTCCTTCAATGGGAAACCTTTGATTGAGATAACGGTCGTATAGCAAATATAAATGTTTATTTTTATAAGATCCTCACGGAACTCCTAAAATCTATCCATGCCCCTTCCCTTAGTGATGAATGGACCCTAGGTGATGAAGCCCTCGTTTAGAAGTAAAGTTCTGAATTAAAAACCGAGAAGAAGTCAAGGTGAAGCCACTTCACTTTCTCAAGATGTCACAGCAGTTGAAAGATAATAAACAAAGACTTTGCAGTCCATGATCGCTTATGTCACGGATAGGTGTGTTTTATAGCCCTTTTATGCTGGGAGTATTCTTGGCCAACCATATAAATTTATCTTCCTCTCTTTCTTCTCTCGATCCGGTGATCGCTAGTTGGTTTGTTCAGAGGTAAAATGAGAACTTCGACAAAAGGAATTATTTAAACTTATCTATTTAACACGTCGACATGTACATTTTTAACTAGCCAATGGGGTTACTCTATCACCCAGACTGGAGGAAGTTCTCTGGGACACGAAATAACCATGTTTAATGTGTATGACATGTAAAAACACTTTCTAACTAATATTCCGCGTTCGGCACAGCCAATCAAAATCGACATCTCTATTTTGTCTACCATCGGACATTAAGATCAGCCTCAGAAGGTCTGGGCCAAATACACTACTACTAAAAAATAATAGTCTGAAACTATTATTTAACAGGCGTGGCACATACTATACAGCTAAAGAAAGGATCATTTACATTCGTGCGATGATCCCAACTACGGTCCAATAATGATGATGATGATTTCCCGAAAGAAAATGGCATTCAAAAGTATATGTATATCTTTAGCTATAATCTTTATTTTAATTCATTAGTAAGTACATTTTACTACTTGTTATGGTAATGGTATTAGCCGTTTCCCTAAAAGAAAAAAATTAGCATTCATTAAACAAGCAGCCAGAACTGCTTTCGGTTAAAATTTATAAAATATTTCTCTTAAAATACTTTTCAGAAAACAGGTTTCTCAAGAACAGAAGCTGTTAACGCCCTTTCCAGTATTGATGGGAGTTTCCTTCCTAGCTTTTTATTTGAAGTGGTGTGAAATGTTAACACCTTGATCATTTTATTAATTTCTCTTCGAGTTCCATGTGCTATCCATTTTAGTTGTTGCTGCTGTTGGTACTCATCAAGTGATGTGGTTGCTATGTTTTGGCACAGTACTTTGTGATTATGTAGCGCCAGTCTATAATGTTAAAAGAAGTATGACCTTTGCCAAAGACCTCTCTCAAAAGCCTTTTTAATGTTCCACAAAGTATTTATAATGTTGTGTTTTGTGTGGCACACATCTGTCGGTATGAAAATTGTGACTCTATGAACAGGTGGATGGAAATTTTGAATCACTTCAAATGTCCTCAAGATTTATCGCGTCGTCTAACAAATTTGGAATAACCTCAAAGTTTCTCAAAGATGTGTTGATGTTTTGCCTAAATTTTAAACTGTCAGAAATATATTTTATATATAAAAAATATATCGTTTCGACCATTAAAACCTTTACCTGTCATTGTTCTTCATCAGTAAAATTTCTACCATTTCACTCCGATTTTAAATCTACGCTACACTGTTGACTACCATTAGCACTAGTAGTAATATTCACAGTTTCAAGCTTTGTCTGGTCTATTTGAGTTTTGTTGATTTTTGATACTAACTTTTCGGTAGATCTATTCTACATATTTCTTCAGGTCTATTACATTTAATCTTTTTACATATGGTTCCACTAAAGAAGGCTGTAGAACGTATCGGGCGAACAGATGGGATAACAACTTTTGGAAGGAGGCCTTCTTCAGATGATGATGAGGAATTGGACCGTAACCTACTGTACCGGCCCAGAACATCGCATATCCAATTTTACAGCAACTTATATTCCCAGACGTCTAAGTACTGACCAGGCTCGATGGTGCTTAACTTCGGTGATCTAACCAGAACCGGTAATTTAACATGATAATGGCCGTAAGTTTATTCTATGGTAAAAGTTAAATCATCTGTCTTTTCGCCAGTAGAAAGTTTTTCATGTAGTAATAAAAAGAAGAACTCCGTATATCATCTGTACTGTCTACATATATTGTCCCTAGTAGGAATTTTTCCGACAACTTGTCAGTGATTGAGAGTGTGTAGTGAATGACAAAAACTCCATATCCTATCATCTGTTCACGGGCCAATGAAAAAAACCCGCTATATCCTGCTTCTTTTCTTTTATTCTCGCGGGACTTGCGACTATCAACTGACCCCGTCAAATATATCGCATACTATATTTTCGACATGTTTGTCTGTTTATTAGTTAGGACATCTTTTATTTCTTCTTAATCCATTATCCTTAATCTCATCCTCTGTTGTATTATCCCAGCGGAAGTAGAAGCCAAACAACACAGAAAAATCAAAAGTCAATAAATGTGAAAGTTTAAATGATATACTGATAGAAAAAGGCGTTTTTCTACACAGAAAAATATCGACCATGTTGAAAATTTTTCCATGAAACGGTATATTTTTTAGATATGATTTTCATAACTTGGAGATACCTTCAAACATTTCTAAGCCGCACCCAGGTGCTGGAGAAACAAGATAGTTTTTCACTATTTTTCAATATAGAAAACGACATCATTGCACTTGCTCCAACGGTGCTTAAGTAGAGACAACCTCATCTTGAAAGAATGTGGCGTCCTGGTCCTCCAAAAATTCCTGCTTTCCATACAGGTGGGATTTCAGCTTAGGAAACAGGAATGTCAGATGGAGCTAAGTCTGGTGAGTAAAGTGGATGGGGTAGCAATTTAAAGCTACAATTAGCTGCTTAAGTAGTGTGACCGGGTGCGTTATTCTAGGGAAAGGGCATATCTACACTCAGCATTCCTCTGACTTTGACTTTTTGCTTGTTTCAGTTGTCTTAATTCTCCTGTATATTACTGTCCATCAATAGTTTCTTTTTACCTTTTTCCAGGAAGTCTATCAAGATTGCGTCTACAGAATTCAAAAAAGCAGAGGCCATCACCTTACCAACAGAAGATGCCTGCTTGAACATCCTCAGGTGCAGAGAACCAGAGTGTTTCCACTGTTTGCTTTGAATCTTTGATCCAGGTTCGAAGTGATGAACCTAGGTTTCTTCTTGAGATACTAATCTGCGGTGGAAATTATCAGTGTCACCTTGGAAGCGAATCAGAACTGTCTTGGAAACGTCAGCCCTTTTCAACTTCTGCTCTGGTGTCAGCATTCTTGGGGCCGCTCTTACAGATGGCTTGCTCATCCCCAAGTTCCCAGTTAAAACAGTATGAACCGAACCAGAATTAATGCCTATGGACATAACTATCTACTGGAGAGTAAGACGTCTGTCATCCAAAACAATAAGGCGATTGGCATCAACTTGTTCATCAGTGGTTGAGGTTTTTGGACGACCTGACCGAGGGTCAACTTCAGGGTTCTGCCTGTCCCGCTTGAATTTCACAGTCTACTTCAGTTGCATAGAAAGAGGAACCCTCAGTAAATGTAGGGTGCGTTCATGGATTTCTTTCGATGTTATAGCTTTCTTTTGTAGTTATTTTATGACTGCTCGCACACCTGTCACTTTTGTATGAGCCTCACCTGCACAGACATTAAGACAGAAATCTTAATTAATCATCTAATTTTATAAGAAATGTTAGTGTGTTACCACAACAAAAACGTTCAGCTATTACTCTTCTTTCTTGGTGAGGCTTAAAATGTTTCGAACGACCCTCGTAGCTTTATTGTTTTACCAAATGTCACATATATGAAAAGCGTTTTTTCTGCAAGTTCAAGATACTCTATTCTTCGGGGAATTCAACCGAATCACAAACCATTATTTTAGAAAAGAATACACAGTTTAAATGAAAGTTGGCGTAAGTTCTTAGATAGGCAAGGAAAAATGTTATAAACTGAAGAACAGTTCACCATAGTTGTAGATATTTCAAGTAAGTTTATAAATCTATACACATAAATATTTATAATTTAATAATACATATATTAATATATTTTGCTAATACACACACACACACACACACACACATATATATATATATATATATATATATGCACAAACACACATACACTGTACTTTATATATATATTTATGTATATGTATATATATATATATATATATATATATATATGCATATGAAGAAAACGTCGGCGTTACGTGGACGATTTTGTGAAAACATATTTCAAAAATAGTGTATTTTGAATGAAAAATGAAAAGAATTTTATTTTAATATAAAACTTATATGTACGTTTGTCGAGCATAAATCTTGCTAGAAAAGGAGAAATATTAAAGAAGCCGGGTCTAGTATTCACCGTGCGTGCGATAGATATTATGCCTGCCTCATAAATCCGTCTTTTTTTATGAATAAACGCCGACGTGATCATATTAAAACGCAACGCTGATTTTGAAAAATTTCAGTTATCTGTTTTGTTTAGTCTTACTCTTATGTCCATCGTCTTTTCATGTTGAATTAAATATAGTATAATGTTAATTATGTTTTATGAATATGTCCTGAAGATGGTCTACTAGACCGAAACGTCCGACGTTGACATTATATTAACATTAAAATAGCATAATTGCATACAAGGATTTTTGTTTGTTTTTTCCGTATATTTTTCTTCATACTGTCGGATTTATATCCATATATTTGCTTACATATATATATATATATATATATATATATATATATATATATATATATAACGTACAGTGTATGTGTGTTTATGCATGTGTGTGCCCAAGCGACTCCTCCGCTCACACTTGTCGGATTTCAGTGATTCATAACTCATTCAAAAAGATAGATAGATAGATAGATAGATAGATAGATAGATAGATAGATAGATAGATAGATAGATACGCGGTCTGTTTGAAAAGGTATCGGGACTGTTTCTGTGGTAATGTAACTAAAGTACGCAGAGTGAAACCGTTTGGTACAGACTGACCTTTAAGTATTTTGCGCATGCACACTAAGTTATAACGTTCTCGCCCACTTTCGTTGTGTATAGCAGTGCTTGGAATAAAAGTGTGGAACAAGAAGTTGAAAGTGAATTCCAAAATCGAGAAGTGCAATAGAAGAATCTGTTCGAAATTCCGTTTACATCTAGCCAATTAAACTTCGACGCTATTCTATTATTTCACTTAAATTCATTTAGGTAGAATAGTGGAAAGTTCCTACGAAAGATCACCATGAAAGTATTTATAGAAAACGCACAGTTACACCGGTGTGGTAATGACTGAAACCCAGATACGAAATCAGGACCAATAACATTGCTGTTCTTTAGATTTTATCAATAATCTCTAAATATACAGCAAGAGTAATATTAATCAATGCAGTAATAACTACTTTGAGTTAGTCTGTAAGGCTCAAGCTAACTGAAGTCGTATTATTTTTAAAGACCAACATGCTAACCACCGCACTATGATGAGACGCAGCACGAATTATTTATTCAAAGTTGGGTTTATAAATTACCGTTAAGTATGAGCTCTGTTCTTGAAGAATACTTTTTTTACGAAGAGTTTGCTCGAGTCTGCTAAATGAAGCGATAAATCTGAAGTATCATTGAAATTGGTCTGAGTTACCACACAGCTGTCCCTCTGGGGAAAAAATCTTCAGATTTCATAGAAGAATCGGACCAAACGATAGATTATTCATTCGATAAATTTAATGTCGATAATAAACAAATCTCTCAATCAACAGAAAGACCATAATACTCTACCTAGTAATTTTATGCAACGTTTAATTTTAACCTTCAAACTTCGGTGTTATAGACCAAAACATTTTCTATTGTAATTAAAAGAAAAAACTTGTAGTTGCAACGAATGATTTATCTTATGGAAATATTTCGACTAGCAGTTACCAGTCTTGGTCACTCTTTAATTTGAGTAAAACAATGCAAAGAAATTAGAAACGCTTAAGAATTCAAATCAAGGAAAAAACGAGATGATGACGTTTACAAAGAGAAAGTTGTTTTTACTCTACAAACTGACATTTTGTTTTTGTTATTTCATATTTTTCTTTAGAGCAGAGAGGTCCAGACAGGATGGAGTTGTGCTGCATTTATCATATTACAGGCATTTTTTGTAGTTGCTATTACCATTTTTTCAGCTACTCTTTTTTGATTGAAAATCTTTTGGTTCGTCAATTTTATTTCTGGATGGTCAAAGTCAATTCTGTGACCTTCTGAAATTGGGATGTAATGCAATCGTTGAAGTTTTCCCCAATTTTTATTTTTCATTTGAAATTACCTTATCACAAAGTCTTCGATGTCCATACAGTCGTTCTTTCAATGATCTTGAAGTCATGCCCACATAATTGTTGAGCAGTTCATGCAATTAATTTTTCAGATCAGATTGCCATAACTTGTAACTGATCTTTCATCTTTTACTCTGATGAGCATCCTTCCTATTATATTGAAAGAGGAGAATACAGCTCGTATATCTATCTGTTTTAAAATTCCTTTGAGAGCATCAAAACATTTTCTCTCAAATATTCATTCCGTTATTTTAATATTGAAAGAAGGAATCATTATCAAAAGAGAAACTCAAATATGCATGGGATTTGTCGACAATAATGTATTAATTGCAAAAGGAAAGGGAAGATGTTGAGGTGTTAAATAAAACACAGCTAAAAATCAAATACAAAAGCCGGTAGATAGATTTTCTAATCAATGTAGCTAAAACAACATTACTAAACTATAATGTCCTCTTAGCACTATATAAGCAAATCGGGATTCGTTTATCGAAGCCTTATATATGGTTGGTGCAAAAAGAATGACGTAATAATGTCGTTTTTTGACGTATTTTTAACGTCAAAAAACGACATTAATACGTCATTCTTTTTGCACCAACCTAATATTTAAGGCAAACAATTAATAGCAAACACAAGAATTTGTAAGGGTATAAAAAGGGTTGAACACAGAGATTTTACTATAATAAAAGATATTTGTTAAAAATGAATAGAAAAATTCACCACATTCGGCAGCAGTTGTATCAATCATCTTGTAAGGCTTCAAAACATTGTTATTGATGAGGAAAAGAGCAATTGAGGAGTGAGGGCCTAGCAGGTACCCAAAAACGGATGGACATCTAGCGGTTTTACCATTTTATGTAGCAAGTATTGAAAGGGCATATTTATTGAAAGGGCATATTGATAGCAATGGTCAACAAAAAAAAGAAATTTGATATGGTGTCGAGACGCCAAACATCTTTTTTTACCTAATTTGAGGGCGCTCAATCTGAAAATGACCCTACTTTTTCTTGGTTAGCTATCATTCTAGCTGTACAGAAATGCCATTTTTTAGAAAAAGAATTATTTTTCCATTTGTTTTCTGTCTATATGTTATTGACCGATGGCAATATTTCTCAAAATAAAATCGTTAAAACCTCCCAATTTTTATTTAAATCAACAAATATTGCCCTGCTTATTGAGAAATACCATTTTTCAAATAACAATCAGACCCTAGGTCTTTAAAAATAACACGATTGATTATTCCAAGACCAACAAGTATTTTAATCAAATCATTAATAAAACTAACAGCAGAAATAAAACCTTCGTGAACATAAGAACTGTGGGAAAAATCTTCTCTTTCTTGATTGTCTGTCATGTTCAATATTATTTAAGTCCTTTTTGATACTCCATTTGTTTGGGTACCTGATAGACCCTCACTCCTCACTTGCCCTTTTCCTCATCAATAACAAGGTCTTACAAGATGATTGGTACAACTGCCGAATGTGGTGAACTTTTTGATTTATTTTTTAAAAATATATTTTATTATATTGAAAGCTCTGTATTCAACCCTTTTTATACCTTACAAATTCTTGTTGCATGTCGTGTTTGCTATTTTCTTGTTTAGATTTTTATTTTCATGCTTCTTAATATTTCCTTAGCTTTTGGAAGGCTATTTCCAATACGCCTTCAGAGGTTTGCAATGCGCTTGAGGTTGCTATTTTCCATTCGATGTACGCCTTTTGGGTCGTTTCTATCGATAACAACCATACATTCTGTCTTCTTTGGTCACCTCGTTGTGGTGTCATTATACCATTAACAATAATGTCTCGCTAGTACAATTACACCTGAGTAGTGAGTTCGATTCTAACTGAGTGCCATGTGCTGCTTCTAAACTGCACTTAGAAAACCACCATACATCCTATCTTCTTACAGTTGATGTTTTGTTCTATATTCTCACTCTTTGATAATTCTGTAGTTGTTCGTGCAATTTCCTTTCTGTGCTATCAACATTGTATTATCTGCATATCTTATGTTGTTAAGAGTGGGTCCGCCGGTAATTAATCCTGGTAGAACGTCTAATTCTCTCAGTAGCTTCTGGCTGTAAACATTGAACAAATCTAGTGAGAAGACACATCCGTAGCGATTTCTATTTTTGTATATTCACTGAATGTATGTTCTATCCGTATACAGTCCGTTTGCCACCAGTATAGGTTTCTGAATTATTCTAATGTCTTTCCCAATTAAATCAAACTTTTATAGCAGTTCACGTAATCTAACAAAGAAGGAAAAGAAAAAAAAGTACTGCAATATACAGTGAGATACTGTGACGAATAAACGATCCGTTTTTACTCTAAATGTGAATTTCTTTTTTAAGTTGAGAACTTTAGATTTTCATTTAAAGGTAACATTTTATAAACTCTTTTTGTTATACATTGGTATCTTAGTTGTTACATTTTATTACAATTTTAAACAAAACATAAAAATAGTTTATTTCCTGGGCAAGTGAAATTGCAATAAGTGAAAAAAAAACCCGGAAATGGCATAGCAAATCTTTACATATCCTTATATAGGAATTATTTACGTTCTTTTAACTGATTTGGGACTATGGTAACCTTAAAACAAAGAATATGGAAATTAAAATTAATTGTGGACGATTTATGGTAAAATATACCGCGATCATCACATTATGATGTGATGATCGTGATTTTAACAAGTAAAGTTTATAATAAATTGAAAAAACAATCTTTAACACGCACGTATATCGCGCACACACACATGTAAACATTCGGACTTAATAATATATATCAGCAAAAAGTGAATATGAACAATCAGAAGAGAAAAGGAAACTTTCGCCTCCTCGTGGAGGGGGGACTTTATGAAGATAAATATGAAGATTTTATTTAGAAATATTTATTTATGAACGGAAGAAAAATGGCTGAATAATATTGTTAACCTTATAAAGTTTTAAATTTAAGAGCTCTCTAAAATATTATTAAAGCTAGCTCTAAATAAAGTTAAGTGATATAATTTAATGCTTAAGAAAAAAAGAAAAATGTTGTTGTTGTTCTTGTTGATTATTTAGTTTCTTATTTCTTCATATGCAATTATTTCTTTTTCATACGACTATTGTTTGTTTTATTTTAATTTGATAAATTATTTACGTATTTATTTTAAATAATATAAAACTTGAGAGAACCCCTTTCTTTTCATTTTTAAAACTGTTTCTAGTCATGTATATTGGCTTAGGAAAGAGTCTTTCGTTTAAGAAAGGAGATATTTGAAAAAAAAAAATCCAGAACATTTTTTCAAAAACCGATTCTTTAATTTTCAAGAACTTGCTAAATAAATTATTTTAGTAAGTATAGCATCATATATATATATATATATATATATATATATATATGAAAATAGAAGAAAGAGAATAGGCAAAGCAAAAGAAGAAAGAAACAAAGAAACGAACTACCAAACAAAGAAAAAATATGGGAATAACGATATCAGGAAAACTAAGAAGAAAAATAAAACAAAGAAAACGATTGAAAAATAAAAGAAAGAAATAAAGAGAGGAAAAAGCATAAAAACATCAAATATAATAAAAATTGGAATGAAAAAATATTTTAAAATTTAAAAACAAAACAAAGAAATCATGTCAAAACGAATTAAAAAGAGATAGGAGAGAATGAAGGCGAGAAAAATATAAATATATTATAAACATATACACTCTAAAAAGGTAAATATGAAATTGATTGTATAAGGCTTGAAAATTTGAAAGAAAGATAGAAAAAAGAAAGAAAGAAAAAAGGGTTAAAAACGTAAAGAAAATATAGATAGAAAGGAATCAGAACAAAAACAAAAATGAAGAAAGAAAGTCATAAACAAAACTAAAAAAAAGAAAGACATTCAAGGAATGGGTTAAAAAATTATAATACGAATTTGGAATAAAGAAGTAACTGAAAGAATAAAGAAAAACATAAGAGAAGATGGCGAACAAAAGAAGATTTCTTTCAAACGCGAAAAAAATATCAAACTTGGACCGAAAAATGCCGACTTGTAGGAATTGGATTATTTTGAGTTTTATGCGAAAGTCAGACGGCTTTTGGCACGAATTCAAACAGGAGACTCTTTTGTTTTGTTTTGTTTTTCTGGGGTTTTTTTTCCCAGATCAGCAGCTTCCATGGCAGGAATTCCTTCCGCCATGTCATGCCCGCTCCCCAGTTTCAACCTCCAGTTCCATTGTGAACATTGGTGAGACGGACTTGAAGTAATCTTCAAACTATTTTTCCTCTTTTCTCTTTACTTTCTCTTTCTTCCTTGACTGTTGCATGACAGACATCTTTGTGCGGAAGACTCATTTTTTTGCAGCGATTCTATTCAAGCTGACTTGTCTGTCGGTCAATCAGTGTCCGTCCATTATATACGACTACGGCTAGTATGTAATGTCCACCTCGTCGTCGGTTTCAGAGTTAGAAAATTCAAAGAAAATTCTTTGAGAATGAACTGACATCGACAATCGGATGTCTTTCATTGAAAACGTTTATTTTTCTTGGATTCCCGCAACTTGAACATCTTTGCCTTATTTTCCTGGACGTCTCTCTTATTATTAATCTCAAACTTTTTTTTATATATTTCTGCCTTTTATATTTACTAAGTCCTTATTTTATCCAGAGGTTGTACGTGTCGTATTTTTCTTAGATATGTTTTTTTTGCTTATTTCATTGGGTTTTTTTTTCTGTATGTTGTACCGTTTTTGAAGAAAAAAAATCTATATGAATTAGAATTTGGTTAAATGGACAAATTAGACAGAATCAAGTTTTAGACGTCGCATTATTTCAACGTCTTCTTTTAATTAGTCCTTGTAGAACATTGTACTGGGTATGACGATAAACTATATCTGAGTCCTGGGTAAGACAATAAACTGTCCAACAGCAAGGCCTCTGATCAGGAGGTTTTGAGGAGCGTGGATCCACCTTTTAATTGCTGGTGTCCCCAGGTCCACCCTGACCCGGGGTGGTAGCACCTGTTAGGGTCCCAGGTATGGGCAGTTAACCCCGAAATTGAGATAAAAAGCATTATGAAAATGTAAAAATAGGTTTTAATACCAGAAATACATTGTAAAAAATATTATTACCAGAAATAATTTTTTTCAAGAAAAAAAAACAAACTATTACCAGCAATACATTTTTTTTAAATAATATTACTAGCTATACATTTTTTAGGAAAAAATATTACCAGAAATAGATTTTTGACAAAGCAAATTATTACCAGGAGAAAAAGTTGTCGGCATTAAATAAACCATTAAGGTTGATATGCCGTAAAACGAAGCAAATCAAACGAAACCTTGTGGGGAAAATAAAAACTTTTAATATTGAAAACAATTAGTAATATACGAATTAAGAAAATTATACACATATTTAAATCATATCAAATTATATATCATCGTTTTAGCATTAAGAGATATTACACATTTATATAACACATTCAAATAGAGCTGAGGCTTTTCTCTTTTTGTTCGTACATGTTATTTTGGTTCCTTCTTTTGCCCGTGCTTCTTATATATATATATATATATATATATATATATATATATATATATATATATAGACAGTAGACAGACTTAGAAAAGTCTGAGTGGAACTAGTAAGAGGCGTCATTCCCAAATCTTCCTCTCTCTCGTCTATTTCCTGTCGAATTAAAATGTCTTCAAAGAAGAGAAAATATTTATTCATATCTATCAATGTATCAAGATATCTCCATATGTTACTATCTATTTCAGTCATTTCACTATCTTATATATGATCATTTATTTAGTATATATTAGGTTTGTGCAAAAATAATTTCGTTTTCTCACATAGTAACATATGTTAGAAAACGAAATTATTTTTGCACCAACCTAATATATATATATATATATATATATATATATATATATATATTTAGTATATATTATTATATTAGGAGGTTTCGATCCCCCCCCCTGCTATCGCTTCACAAATTAAGATACGTGAAACTGAAATCTTTGAAACAAAAGATTTTAATGGGCGTGTCATTCATAAATTGATTTGGTGTAGTTAAGGAATTCACTGATAACTGACATCCACTAAACATGACACTACACAAGTCATTGAAATGAAGGATTTAGTTCGACATTCCAACCACCAGGCGACAAAGATGATGGCCTTCTGTCCTGCTATTTACCCAGCTAAGGGTAAATAGCAGGACAGACTGGGTTCTATAGCCTTGAATGACTTCTAGGAGAAAGACAGCCCTAAATTCAAAAGCTTGGGGACCTTGTGGTACAAAAAGTGTGGTTGGCTCTGCACAAAGCCTTCACCACTATAATCAAATGAAGTTGTCTGGCTGTCGGTTCGTAGCTTGACCCTGATACGTCGATAAAAAGACAGGAAAAGGAAAGTATATATATATATATATATATATATATATATATATATTCATAAACATTTCGTTAAATAATATAGACAAGTGTTGTATATTTATTTTATGTAAATTCTTTTCATAACATCTGATAAGTTTAATAACATTATCATTGAACGAAGAAAGAAATTCACAATATTGATCCATATTTTTTAATACAATCTAAGCTTTCGGCTTACATAAGCCATTATCAAATATGTCAATTACAACATATATGTCTATATAATTTAATGAACCGTGTATGAAGGAAAAGATGCTGCCTAAATACACAATATATATATATATATATATATATATATATATATATATATATATAACGATTTTGGTTATAATAAGGATTTTTTTAAATATATATTATACTTTATTTTTTATATTTTTGCTACACGCGTTTCCGGTCTTGCACGCAAAGAATGATTATTTTCATATATTATTGAAAAGAATTAATTTTCCTCATGTTTTTGGATGTTTAACCACTGCCTTTTGTATCTTTTTGTCTAGGAATCTCCGTGTACCTTTCTATTTCCCCAGGAACTCGAAGAAGGAAAATGCGAAAGTGAGCTCAACAGAGTATAATTTGATAAATGGCTCACTGATTGGAATTTCTGCGCTGATAGCCGTTACACTGTCATTTTGCTTCTCCGTGGTGTAATGTCTACCTGTATATATTATTAATTCTGCAGGGAAATTCTTCAGTGAAATTTAATACAACATGAAGTAAGGATATCCGCCATGGGTCACTAGTTAACGAAATCGTGTCGCTTAACAGCGCTCATAAATTTCTCTCATAAGTGCACTGCGTGTCTAGCCTTGTGCCACTCTCAACTATTAGCATAAAATATTCTAAGCCAATTTCGTGGATAAGATAGTTATGTAGTTCTATCCAGTACCAGAGGTCAGTGTTCGAACTTAAGTAAAATGTCAAAATTCGAATGCTGATTTTTTAAGATCTTACAAGTTCATCGAAATATATTCCTTCTACAAATTTAGTCTTGTAACGGCCTAAATTAACTTTCAGTACTACCCTTTTGCCACAACAATTGTTACATTTTAGGCACATTTCAAACACTAAATGCCAGAAATATTATTGGACAGACATAGTATGGCTTGTGCAAATTAATTGAAACGAAACGAGTAATTTCATTAATATTTACATTTTTCATATATTTCCAATGAAACATGTCCCACTGCACAAGAATGATTACTTCGCATGTCCATTCTAGATTTGCAGATTAACCACAGATTCTCGACTGGATTTAAATCAGGAGAGTTTCCGGGCCAGTCTATATTACTTGGTATGGCTCACCAGTGTGTTCGTACTGAGTTACAAATTTTCGAACGCTTCATTAAAGTAACGTTCATCGCAGACAATGGCTGTGGGACAACTAATCGAGAGTCAAGACAATAGTGTTTGAGCGTGATGCAAATATTAGGTGCTGCATTTGTATGCTTAATTCATACACGAAATATCGCAGCTATTAAGTTGAATGTCTAAGCGTATATTAGAAGAGGAACAAGACCGAAAGTATGGGGGCACCCAATTAATGTTGCAACTATTATTGGTCAGAATTAGTATATTATATCATTATACAATATTTTCTGTCTTCCTGACACTCACTGTAACCAATTATGTTATACTTGCATTATCGCCTTGATTGGGTGAAACGATTATATATATATATATATATGTATATATATATATATATATATATATATATATATATATATATATATATATATATATTATATATGCGTGTGTGTGTGTGAGTGTGTGTGTGCGTGTGTGTGTCTGTGTGTATATATATATATATATATAGGAAAACGATTATATATATATAGTGAAACGGTTAGATATATATATATATAATCGTATCACTATATATATATATATATGTATATATATATATATATATATAGTGAAACGATTATATATATATATATATATATATATATATATATATATATATATATATATATATAATCGTTTCAGTGAATATAGTGAAACGATTATATATATATATATATGAAAAATTAACCTCACAATCCTCCTTATATATATTATTTCAAATTTGCTTTATTTCAAGGTGAAGGGTGATGAATATATATATATATATATATATATATATATATATATATATATATATTTCTAGGTGAAGATAGATGAATATATATATATATATATATATATATATATATATATATATATATATTTCTAGGTGAAGATAGATGAATATATATATATATATATATATATATATATATATATATATATATATATATATATATATATTCATCTCTCTTCACCTAGAAATAAAGCAAATTTTAAATATTATATACAGGGATTGGGAGGTTAATTCTTTCCTCTATTTCCAATAATTCTCTTGCTTTCTTTAAATATAATCTTTACATTGAGTACTTTCCGCTTTCATGAGAAATTATCAAAGGCTTTTTGTTTGTTTTTTTTTTATTTTACATAAAGCCCTGCTTTATAAAAGGGGAAAGAACTCAGGCGTTGTACATTTACCTTGAAACTTACACCGGGAACCGAAATAATGTGTCCAAAATACAAAACATAATCAACTAGAAATGCTTAACAAAGAACATTCATTGGGTTTTAACCAAACTGTCACCAAGTACACTCAGATATGCTGCAGTGTGTTTCACAACTGTTATGGGGCAGAAATATTATATTTTATTCTTATACAATTTTTGTCCCATAATATTTGTTACATTTGCATATATATTTCCTACGCTAAATTTCGCAGCTATTATGGGACAGAGGTAGTGTATTAATTATTGTAAAATCTCTCTTCCGTAATAGTTGCTACAGTTGCATGTATATTTCGCTTACTATTCCAAACCTAAAGTAATAATGAATCGTCATGTGTCAGAAGAGAGGCTTTGTCTCTCGATGAAAAAAGTAAGCTTCCATTATTCTGTCTTACTTATTTCATGACGTCCATAGAAACTCTCCAAATTCGTATCTTGTTTCCTTCCATATCAACGCCTTTTTCTTCAACATAACGCCCGGTCGTAGGAAGAAGACGAAGAAGTCTTTAATCATAAGTGAAGAATTTTTGAAGTTTTCTATGAACTTTTTCTCGATTTTTCCCTAACGTTGGCGATGTAACACCTATTAAATGAAAAGTTAATATTTTTTCTGTCTTTAAGAAATTTGAAAGGGAGAAGAATTCACGGTGGCTGGATAATTAACGGTGTCGATAAAAGAAATAAGAGAGGTTTATTAAAAAGAAGATAACTTCAAAGAATAGACGATGATAATCAGGTGAGTCGAGAGAAAATTGATAAGACTTACGAAGATAAAGAGTACCAAGAAATTAAATCTCATATATATATATATATATATATATATATATATATATATATAACGCACTATATTTACACACGCACACACACACACAGATATATAAATATATATATATATATATATAAATGACTTTTCATGTGGTGCATATCAGAGTGTGCATGCGAGGTGCGTGAGTGTGGATTTCTTATTTAAGTGAATATATGTGCATGTATGCATCTTCCTTTATATTTCTTTTATTTTCATATATATATATATATATATATATATATATATATGTGTGTGTGTGTGTGTGTTCAGGTATATATGCGTGCGTGTGTTTGAGCGCGTGCGTCTGTGTGAGTGCTTGTGCGTGTGTGTATGTGTGTGTACGCACGTGCGTCTGTTTGAGTGCCTGCGCGCGTGTGTAAGTATGTATGTGTGTTTGCGCGCGTGCGTCTGTGTGAGTGCCTCTGCATGTGTGTGCATGTGTGTGTGTGTGTATGTGTCTGTGTGCGCGCGTACGTCTGTGTAAGTGCCTGCGCGTCTGAGTGGGGGGGTGTGTTTGAGCACGGGCGTCTGTGTTAGTGCCTGTGCGTGTGTGTGCGCGTGTGTCTGTGCGTTTTGTGTTTGTCTCTGTGTGTGTGCACGCGCGTCAGTCTTAGTGCATGCGCGCGTGTGTGCGTGTGCGTCTGTGTGTGTGCATGTTAGGAAAATAATGACAAAATGGAAAATCTTTTTTTTCTGCGTGGCCAATTTCGTCCTTGACGACTTGATCGGATAAAAGTGTTGGTCATGATTATGATGATTTTCTCATTGTGGGTTAGATATGTCACAAGACCGAAAGTATTGGACACCCAGTGAGAAACGAACTCACTAATTAGACGACGAGGTACCTATGTTAGCTATGATTATGCAAAATAGGAAACTCTAAAAATGTTGGGATGCTGAAATTTTAAACTTTTAAATTCCAATTTTTTTAATGTGTCTGCTTATACAGGGCGCGATGATTAAATTGTCGTCTAAACACAATTGTTGGACATGTGATGAGAATGCTTCCATTAAGGAACAATCTAATACACTGACAAAAACATATACGCACATACATACACACAACAGAACAAACAAATAGGTGCACTAATATTGTTTAAATTAATAGGAACTCAAAAGTAAAAGGATTGAAACCCGTGCAAAGGAATAATCGTAACCGTGCCATACATAAAAATACGTCATTGGTTTACCTCGCTCTCTCTCTATATATATATATATTAAGAAATTGACAAAGTCCGACAATTTTATTTATCAAAGACATTTTTATGTTTAACGTACTATTTATAGATACAAGTATTTAAGTAAATGCTCTGTTTATAATAAACAGTATTAAATAACATTTACCGGCCTGAATGTCCGAGAAATTTTCATAGAAAATATTCGTCCTTGGACAAGATTCGAACCTGCATCCTATATGGAGCCGTCATTTACGCTGACGTGCCTAACATCTCGGCCATCGTTCGGTAGGCAAGGTCGAATTTACTGCTTATAAAGTTTATAAGCAGTAAATTCGACCTTGCCTACCGAACGATCCTAAATTCGACCTTGCCGACCGAACGATCGTAATTGACGGTTCCGTATAGGATGCAGGTTCGAATCCTGTCCAAGGAAGTATATTTTCTATGAAAATTTCTCGGACATTCAGGCCGGTAAATGTTATTTAATACTGTTTATTATAAACAGAGTATTTACTTAAATAATTGTATCTATAAAAAGAACGTTAAACATAAAAATGTCTTTAATAAATATATATATATATATATATATGTGTGTGTGTGTGTTTGTGTATATATATATGTATGTATGCATATATTTATATATATATATATATGTTTGTATAACGTTAAACATAAAAATGTCTTTAATATATATATATATATATATATATGTATGTATATATGTATGTATATATGTATATTGACCAGTAATATTGTCAATATCCTTATATATATATATATATATATATATATAGAGAGAGAGAGAGAGAGAGAGAGAGACTGCGCTTGATAAATTGTCGTCAATATGAAAATAACCTTGACATCTCGTTTTGAAAGATATATTTACCAAAGTTACACAAAAATATCTTGAAATATTAAAGAGTAAATTTATTCAATGAGACTTTGTAATCTCTTGCATCTCTTCTGGACGGTCTCCTTGTTTAAGTTGGTGAAGGCCGCCATAATTCTTGCCTTCAGTTTATCTTTAGTCTTACAAACAGTTTTGTCGATTTCTTGTTCAACTGCACCTCACACATAATAATGAAGTGGCTTGCAATCTAGGAACTTAGCTGAGCATATATAAAGTTTAATGTGCTTGCAGAAAGGGTCTTCTAGCGGCCAGAGCAGCACTACTTCTTCAAAATGTTCAGAACGGCATTGTTTTCGTCAGAAAAGTAGGTATAAGTGTTTTATCAACGTCGTTTTAGATTCTATAATTTTCACAGACAATAAATACGATATTAATTGTTATTGTCTGAGATTTGGGTGTAATTTGAGAGGATATTACAAAACTTATGATTTAGTGATTTACTGCAAAACCCATGGCGGCCAAAAAGATCAGAACGTTTGAAAAAATAACAAAATAATAAAAAATGACAGAGAATATGGAATTATTTAATATTTAGTATGAAGCCCTTTAGCTTCAATCACACTTTGACATCTTCGACTGCATGAGGAAATTAAATTTTCTTGCTGAGTTATCTTATTCCATATGGGTGGTCGCTTAGTTGAATTTCTCAGCACAGGGAAGACATGATCTTTTACAAGTTGTTTATAAATTCCTGCATTTACCTTTCCATGTAATCGGACGAAAGGGTTCACACCATCTCCAGATATCATCCCCCAAAACATGACACTTCCGCCACCGCATTTAACACTAGTCTTAAGGCATTTAGGCGACAATTTTTCAACTACTTTTCGACGAACGTACTTTTTCCCATCTGAGCCAAATAACATAAATTTAGATTCATCACTGAAATGCACCGTTTGCTATTTTTCTTGAGACCAAAACATGTTCGGTTGCAAAGGTAAGACGACACATTTTATTCTTGGACCTGAAAGTGACTTCACCGAAGGTACTCTTGCTTGTAGGTCGTGTTCCACTAAATGACGAGACAGTTTTTCAAGATAAAGTTTTCTTCAGTACAATGCTCATTTCCCGAGAAACAGCAGCAGCAGTTTTAAATCAGTTCTTTTTAAACAACTTTACCATAGCACGATCTTCTCTCTTGATCGTTTTTTTTTTTTTGACCTACCTGTAGACTTTCTTGCTTCACACGAACCACAATCATCGTATACCTTAAGAATACTGTGAACAACACTTTTTGACTTGTTAACAATATTTGCTATAGACCCAATACTTAAATTATCCTTCTTTCGAAGCTTAATAATCTGCTGACCAGTTGGTAACGGAGTAAGTGGCATTATATTAACAAAGTACACTGTAGATATTCTTACTAATGTTTAGTAAACGAACCGTCACGTAAAAAAATTAAAAAATTAGAGTTCGCTAAATGAAATTATAAGTTTTACATTTTCTGAGTACTTTCCACTTCCATGAGTGATTTTCCCTGATATTTCATTCTACATAAATATCTGCTTTATAAAAGCCAAAGGAATTCAGGTATTTGACATTTACATTGAAACTTATGTCGAAAACCCCCCAAAATGTGTCCTAAATATAAAAAGAATCAACCACAGATGCTTACCAAAGAAATTTCATTGTTTTTGTAGGCAAACTGCTACCCAGTACACATACATATCTACACAAACATATATCATAATGTTACAAATATCATGAGACAATACATATATATATATATATATATATATATATATATTAGATTGATCACCTAATACATGTTATATTTTCATATATAATTCATACCGAAGCGACCTTGACAACAGGATCAAAGTGGTTCATAAGGCATACAGAAGTTTCTTGCATCAAATTTTCAGCAACCACAGCCTTACCATAGGAGCTAAAATTATAGTCTTCTGGTCCGTGGCCATCTCCACCCTTCTGTACGCTTTCGAGATATGCACTCTGTATTGACGGGACATCAAACGTCTGGGGCAGTTCCAACAACGAGGTCCGCTTCCGGGCATCTCTCCCCTGCATCGTTGCTACCATCCTTCAACATCACATCTGATGCGCGGGTTACCTGTCTAGAATGCGTCCCAACGGAATTTCCTCGAAGACTTTTTAGTAATTTGGAAAAGTTTATCAGTAAAATTAATAGACACAAAATATATGTTGCCTCTAATCATATTTCCCTTGAAGATCATTTGCTTTCTTAATACATGTGATAGTATGATCTGAAAGTCTTGTCACCTGTACATATTTGTTTTTAATTCAACCCCCTGTGAAGAGAGTTTCACATGAACGATACCAGAATACCCAACAGTTGAAGGACCCCATTTGGCGCTTCGTGAAATATCACATAAGGCATGACGCCGCGTCATTTGGGACAAAGGATGTGATGATGTTCATACAGACCTTCTTGACCTCAAGGAAAGTGAATAAACTGAATCCAGTCCATGTGCTTCATATTACTGTATTATTTGTTCTTCTATTGCTCTAATTACTTTTTGGTAGGTAGTAACAAATCTTTCGGGTCACCTTGAACACACACACACACACACAAATACATATATATATATATATATATATATATATATATATATATATATATATATATATGTGTGAGAGAGAGAGAGAGAATTTTTTATTACAATTGATTATCTAAGACGAAATTCAAACTATTTATCACGGGGCCTGTCGCCATTCTTCAGTAGAAGCACATATCCTTTGTTTTAAGTCTTTTCTTTCATTGGGGGAATTAGCATTCACTGCCCTAAAATATTGAAGACAGTAGATACTACTAAATTATTATTTCTAAAATGATAGAAAATATATTCAACTACATATAAAATGAAGACTACTTTACATTAAAAATATACTACGAATAGTCTAGAAATTCTTAATTGACTTCTTTTATGATACTAATGTCCTCAAGATTACAAAATCCTCAGGCGTGGAGACTAACACTGATTCTGAACCGGTCGCAGGACATTTATCTAATACAAGTTTTATTTTGCACTGAACTGTTGATGGGTCAAAAAAATGAACGCTGCTAAATATGTGTCGTGATTTTTGAAAGGACATTTTCTCCCACCATTGGATAACACAATCTAAAGAGATTGAAATATGACTACTGCCTATGTAGGTATCTTTTGTAATGTCCATTCGTATGAGAGACTTTGTGAATCACAGATGCAATTATAGTAAAGCTTTCGAACAATACTCAGTTAGAGTCTGCTAATTCTCATATATATATTTTCCTTTACCCGTGACATGATCTAATTATTTCAACATGAGGTCGACTGTGTTTGCTCTCTGGCGATCCATGTTCAAACCTAAGTGTCGGCAGCGGCACTTTATTCTCCCCTTTAAGATGACTTTCTCTGGAGTCTATATGTCTTCAGTTTCGGTTCTATTCCAATATGACAGTATCAATAAGAGATACAGCTTAAAATCAAGAGATTCTCAAACTCGGCTCCTTTATACTCCACGGAATTTCATCTATAGAAAATTTATAACTTCAATGAAGTTGCCATCAGTATCAGAAAAATAATTCAAATTTTTTCTATATTTTCGCAATTATGATTTTGAGTCTGGTACGATTTTCTTTTTTAAAAAATAATCTTCACGCTTCACCAGTTCCAAGAGCCACTCGAGATAGAGGTGTAAAGAGTAAGAGGCACAGTTTATTAAGATAGGTTGGGAAGATAACGGTTAACTATCAACGAACAAATAAAGACACTAGGGATCGGGAAATGAGTCCCTTGTGACTCTGTCCAACAAAGACAATAAGGTTAGCCGACTAATTTCAATGTTTTAAATGGTGGATTTTATCTAGGATTGAACACAGTCCAGTAAAAATAGAGAAGCATACAGGACTATATACTGATCGCGAATTCGTAGTATGATGCACGCATAGTACACACACACACACACATATATATATATATATATATATATATATATATATATATATATATATATATATATATATATATATATATATATAAAGAATACTCACATCAAGGTCAATATATTTGGAATGGATGATAGCCTTCACCAATGTTAAGAACGCGTGTTTTTAGAAATATGAGAACATATGAAAGATTATTTGATACTGAGTCTTGAAAGTTATAAAATTTCTTTTCAACCAAATAAACAGCTAAAAAAAAGAATCATATCTGTTGACAAAAAAAAAACTGAAAGCGAAAACCGAAAGTGAAAGTGAAAGTAAAGTTTCTTTTCATAATTAACGCGTTTACTTTTTTCGAAATATTCTGCTCATCTTGTTATGTCATGCGTATGCATTTACTGTGAGAGAGCCAATGTAACTATGAAAAAATATACGGACAAGATACAATAGCCCACATACCGATATAACTAGAATATTCTTTGCTTTGTAATAAATACAAAATCATGCTTGTTATTACAAAGTCAATAAAACAGTGAAAAAAGAAAATACAATCGTTTAGGTTCTTTTCAAATATGCCGCTAAATTGTAGCTTTTGAGATAGTGGAATTCTTTTGAAGATTCTGATCTCAAGGGACACAATCACATTGATTTATATTCAGCAATAATATATGTGTAAGAAATTCTCTCTTTTTGTCCATTTTTTCTTGAACCTTGAAGAGCTTTGACAGATAAAGTGCTTACATAGGCAAGGAGAGATAAAAGTTTTGTCTCAGGATATATATCTACAATGTATAGATCATGCTACGAATTCACTATCTGTTCATTGATAGACAGATATGAACAGACCAAGATAGACAGATAGATAGATAGATAGATAGATAGATAGATAGATAGATAGATAGATATGAACAGACCAAGATAGATAGATAGATAGATAGATATGAACAGACCAAGATAGATAGATAAATAGATAGATAGATATAAAGGTTTATGCATACACACACTTGCGTGTGTTATGCAGCTATAGAAATGAATATATAATTTAGAAATCTTGACCATGAGAATCTTTTCTGAATCTATAATGTTACATACATGCGATTTTAATGCTTATTCAGAAAGCATTCTGTATTCATGCCAGACAGGTATAAATCGTTTTTATTCCGTTTATAAGACGCATAATTTACAAGGATAATTTTTGGACTTTAGCTCAACGCAGCTTATTCAAGTCTTCTGAATTGTTAACTAGAGACTAAATATCGATAAATCTTATGTGTCGGACGAAAATGAAACATTTGCTTATATTTACAAAGTGCATTATATATAATATAGTGTAAAATGTTTTCGGTTTCAAAATCATCAATGCCAATATCTGCAGTTCGAAATAATTTGGTGAACTTCCAATGTAATAAATTTTGTTTTATAGTTGTTAATATTACGCTTGCTTCTTTCATTTATTTATTTACTTGGAACCAATCAAGCTGATTTGTTTGATGTGATGTTTGAAACATTGTTGCCGCCAATATCTCTCTCCCCATATATATATATATATATATATATATATATATATATATATATATATATATATATATATATATAATAAAATAGCAGACCTTTTTTAAAAAAAATCCTTTTTCGACAAGTATCACATTCATTTTCGTCTTGGAATTTTACGGAATTTCCTGAAATTGAGAAAAAAATAACATCTATGCCTGAGGATAGTAAATGTTTTTAACGAAAGCACTTGCAAGCAATATAGACCGAATATCTAATCTGTTGTACACTTAATAAAAATAAGGACGTGCCGTTCAGTTTAGTCATCAGTGGGTTAATGCCTGTTTAATCTGTTAGCGATGTGATTTCGCAATTAAATACTTTAACTTTATTGATTTATTTTTTAAATGAGTATTTTATAATAATAATTAAGCTGCATTATTTCATATCTCTCTCTCTCTCTATATATATATATATATATATATATATAGAGAGAGAGAGAGAGAGAGAGTGAGAGAGAGGGAGAAGCAGTGAGAGAGAGAGTTACTCTTTTGGAAAAACCTTAGGTATTTCGGCTTGTAGTAGAACAAACCAATACCCAAGGAAAAATGAGGAATATAAAAAGAAAGAACTAAGACCATGAAATCGTCCAGAATTCAAGCGTCCAAAGAAAAAACCTCCAAAACGAGTAAAAGTAACTACGTAAAGTGCTCAATACACTAATTAGAGCAAACTTAATATTATTTTATTATTATTATTATTATTATTATTATTATTATTATTATTATTACTACTACTACTACTATTATTATATATAACCTAATAATAATTATTATTAGATAGATAGATAGATAGATGTAAAAAAGAAACTAAATACGGTCTAATAGCTTTTAAGAAAGAGGAGGAAGAAGACACAAATATCTTATTGCTATCTATCTATCTATAGATAGATAGATAGAAAATTGAAAACTGAAGTCAACACTCAGAGGCACCAGTCTGTTTCATGCTGGACGCCATCGTCAGGTGGCCTGACGATGGCGTCCAGCATGAAACAGCCTGCCGCCTGAGAGTGTTGACTTCAGTTTTCACTTTTATATTTATATTTACAGAGATAGAGCGTATGTTAATATAAATATAAAAGTGAAAACTGAAGTCAACACACAGAGGCGACAGCTTACATATATATATATATATATATATATATATATATATATATATATATATAATTATCAAATCCTCCTAATTACTATCTGTGTTTATCATCGCTTGAACCAGCTTCTAATGCTCCAGTTGGAGCGGCTTGGTGAGAGTAGTCGTGGCTCCAGGAGGCTCAGTCCTATGGTCAGAGAGAATCTCAGTTGAGTTCCACCACGGAATGTGGGAGTGAGCGGCGCTACATTGATTGATTTGCAATCTCTTCGTCACCGATGTCCGGTGGAGCAGTTGTTATGGTGTTCGCTTGCCAACCTACCTGTTGGGGTTTCGATTCCCTGGGTAGTGGATGCGCACTGCTGATGAGTCCCAAATATAGGACGAAACGGCCGTCCAGTGCGCTTTCTATCAGACTCGATGAATCAATCCTCCTAATTACTATATATATATATATATATATATATATAGCAAAGGTTATATCAGCATAATAGGATCCGGATAATGACAGTGGCTTAAAATTAATATGCTCAAGTTGTATCCAATGCATACTCCACTGAGTTTTCTTGAATTGTCATTGTATATATTTACATTTTTTTCTTATTATTTTTACTATTTTTCTCGCTAGAATCTGCCTTACAATATCTATAATCCGCCCACGCTTAATTGTGCCACATCTTGTTCGATGGTCCTGATATATAATTAGAGATTCTTGATAAAATCTAAAGAACGACATTATTACGTCGTTATTTTTGCACCAACATAATAATAAAAATTTGATAACATGTCGGTATTTCTGAATAAGTTCTGATAGCGGTGATCTTGGACTGTGATTATCGCTCTTTTCTCCTCGACACAATAGATTGCGTTAATGCATAAAGCAGACTGTCACGACACGGTGTTGACCCCTATGCTCACTCTTATATTTACAAGCGTTCTATCACAGATATCGAGCACTTTTGCCCATAAATATAACATACCTTCAAACTATATTTGGATCCATTTTATAAAATGAATATAACAAGCAAGATGATCATGCTACTTCGATTAGAAAAAAACATTCATTACTGTTAATTCTTCCTCTCAAAAAGAAAAACTTTTAATATGAATATTACGGTTTGATCAATTGATTTTTATGTCAACGTTTGGTTATCTAACTTGTTCTTGAAGTATGTATTCATGCAAATATATTTTAACTGTAAATAACACCTTTTGAAAAGTCTATTGGATTCTGATCCGAATGATTTACACTTTTCATTAAATCAATAATAATTATTAAAATAATAATATTGATAAAAGTAATAATTTGCATGTTTCTGCATGAATATTGAGTTAGTGAATAAAATCTTTTTTTGTGAATTACTTTTGTAAAGTTTCCCTTGCCAGCCGATGGAAAAGTGAAATCAATATCCGAAGAAAGTATACGTTGTCAGGTTGTTGATAAATGGGAGCATGAAGATGAAAAGGAAGAAGGAAACGAAACTGACGAGGAAGGAGAGCATAAATTTGAAGGGGGAGCATGATGTTTAAGAGGAAGGAGAACACATGGTTGAGGTTGGAAGGATAGCAGTAAGTTGAAGAGGAAAGAGATCATAAATGTAAAGAGGAAGAGGCATGAGGTTGAAGAGGACGCAGAGCAGGAGTTCAGTAAGGGGAACATGAGATCAACAAGAAAGGAGAGCCTAGTTCGCAGATAATGAAGAATATGAGGTGGAAGGGGAGATTGCGGTCGAAAATGAAAGGTCGCTTGACCTGAAAATGAAGGGGAGCATGAACTCGAAGAGGAAGGAGAGCATGAGGTCAAAAGAAAAAGAGCATGTGGTCGAAAGGACGGGGTGCATGTCAAAGTGGAAAGACATCATGACTTCAAAAAGGAAGGATAGTATGAGGTCGAAGTGGAAGGAGAGCATGTCAAACAGGACAGAAACCATTATGTCGAAGTTGAAGGAGAGCATGAGATTGGAGTGGGAGTAGAGCATTAGATCGTGGGGGAAAGAGAGCATGATGCTGAAGTAGAAGGAGAGCATGTCAAACAGAACGGATAACATTAGGTCGAAGAGGAAGGTGAATATGCTGTCGAAGAGAAAGGAGAGCATAAGGTCGAAGAGAACGGAGAGCATGAGATCGAAAAGGGAGGAGAGTATGATGTCGAAGAGGAAGGAGAGCATGAGATCGAAGAAGACAAAGAGCATGAGGTTGAAGAGAGAGGAGAGTATGAGGTCGAAGAGGAAGGAGAATACGCTGTTGAAGAGCATGAGGTCGAAGAAGAAGGAGAGTGTAAGGTCAAAGAAGGCGGAGAACATGAGCTCGAAAAGGGGGGAGAGTATGATATCGAAGAGGAAGGAGAGCATGGGGGTCGAGGTGGAAGGAGAGCATGAGATCGAAGAGGAAGGAGAATATGCTGTCGAAGAGAAAGTAGAGCATGATGTTGAAGAGGAAGGGAAGCATGAGCTCGAAGAGGGAGGAGAGTATGATGTCGAAGATGAAGGAGAGCATGAGATCAAAGAGGAAAGAGAGCATGAGGTCGAAGAGAGAGGCGAGCATGAGGTCGAAGAGGAAAGAGAGTATGAGGCCGAATAGGAAGTAGAGCATGGGGTCGAAGTGGAAGGAGAGCATGAGGTCCAAGTGGAGAAGAGTATGAGGTCAAAGAGAAAGTAGAGCATGATGTTGAAGAGGAATGAGAGCATGAGGGCGGAGAGTGTGAGGTCAAAGAGGAAGGAGACCATGAGGTTGAAGAATAAATTGAGATTGAAAATCAATGATTGCTAGAGGCTAAAGATGAAAGTAAAAACAAATATAAATATTTAGCAGGAAATCATGTAGGATCAGATGTAATTTAAGTGGTGACAGAAACGAAATTAGGCAAAAATCGATTAGAATATATATATATATATATATATATATATATATATATATATATATATATACAGTGTAACCCGGATATAAGTGAGTTGTCGGGACCGGAATAGAAGTATCTTATATCCGGGTTTCTCTTATATCCGGGTTTGGTATATTTTGTTTAGGTAAGTATGGCTCTAATTTGGGACGAGTAAATCTCTCTTATATCCGGTTTCTCTTATATCCGGGTTTCTTATATCCGGGTTACACTGTATATATATATATATAGAGAGAGAGAGAGAGAAAGAGAGAGACAGAGACAGATTGAGAGAGAGAGAGGTGCATATCAATCATAATCAATAGGTAAGTAATAGGTAAGTGAGGAGAGTTAAAAAAAATACTGTTTTATGAAAAGGTAGAAACACATAAAAATGAAGTTAGATTCTGAGGAGTAGGAGGAGTGGAAGCTGAAAGAAAGATTTAGTCTAATATGATTGAAAAGATAGAGAGAAAAGCGAGATGGACAGTTATGAGGAAAAAGTTGGAGAGAAGTAGCCAAATAAACAAGGGTGGGAAATTATAATAATGTTGGTTACTACGAGGCGGAGGTCGTTGGTAGTACTGACAACGAAATGAAATCTCCAAGAGAGATCTTTTACCACAACAACTTAAAAACATGTGACCATGTCTGTTCATCTTTTCGCATAACGTTATTTGGATTCACACTCATTTGCCGTTCGTATGAAGAAATCAGATGTGCTGAAACCATTGAAGAACGCCCATGGCCATCAGAACGCAAAGATTGCTTGTATAAGCCCTTACAAGCATCACTGTCTTTGATACTTGTTACCCGACGCTAATTGAATTTGTCTCGGAGTCTATTTTGAGAGAAAGTAATTACCCGCAGAAGCTCACTAATATGAGGACTCAAACCTTAGCACCAAACAAATGCTCAAAATTCTTTGGCCGAAAACTTTGAGCTAATACAAGACCCCAGAAATTTCTATGTGAGTAAACATCGGTAATAGACAAAAAGAACGATATATAAGAATGCGACAAATAGCAAATAATTACATTGAACTTTATAGTTTTCTGTCTCTCTTGGCTTGTTTAATGTTGCAAATCTAGTTGTAATGGGAGAACGATGATTGGCTGTTCCTTACGAAAATAAGTAGACTAAACAAAGAATGAACTAGAGATTGTCCTCTTTATTAATATTTTCTTTTTATTTGCCCGTCTCTTATAATTTTGCTTTTCCCTCTCTTTGATGGTAAGTTCCTTAATTAGTACGCACGATCGTTACGCCTTGCTATTTCTTCATAAATAATGGACTATTCCGTTTTGACAGCGCGTAAATATGAATTTGACATATCAGGGACGCTACTCGGTTTCAATGAGAAAACGATAGATAGATAGATAGATAGATAGATAGATAGATAGATAGATAGATAGATAGATAGATAGTGTAAATAGTTACAATACTTCATCTCATAAATATAGAGAGATAGATAGAAGTGTTTAGTGTCTGTTTCAGTGAGATGGAAAGAAAATCGTCAATCTCAAATCTTTTTAATTATCTCCCCTCACTTATAAATGTATTTATTAATAAAAAATATTTACAAGACAGGTTTTCAGCTAGTAATTATTCAATTTTGAATTACTCCACGTTCATTGACAATGCTTTCTGCCTAATTCACAATTAATTTCTGTTGTCATATATTTAACAACGTAGCATGGCAGCAACGTGCATTTAAACGCAATCCATAACGTAAATGTGAGGTTTCTTATTATTGCTCAGGGCTCAATGAAAGCAAAGAGTGTAGTTACGTGTTTTAAGTACACGTCACGATTACGTGTCTTTCATTATGAAACATATAAAGCAAACAGCAGCCATTCAAAAGGCAGCCTTCCTTCTTGCCTGCATGTGCAGTCGGATGTGATTCCTGCAAAACCTCCCTCATTGTTCGATCACTTTATACAGGAAGAACATTTTCTTATTCTTTCGGAAAAAAAGGCCTAAAAGTTTTGCGTGCTTCTAATCGTAAGAAAAGGCAAAATACTTATAACACGAGAAATTTATTCTCATGAATTCTCATGTGATATGCTTACCCTAATTTTATAAGTGCTGCATTTCACAATTCAAACTTTGAAATCAAAAGACACAAATGAACATTATCGTAATAATATCCATATTATCTCAGCTAAACTTACACTAATTACCGACGACTGGCAATGTATTTTTGTTTGGTTTTCAATGTCTTCTTTTAACACAACACTTTACAATAGATTTCTATAGTACAAATTATTAACAATACACTTAATATATTTATTTTGTCCGTAAGGTTTCCATCAATTCTTGGCTACTTTTTTTACAGCTACTGACGGCATACACACTAAGCGTTGAAACTCGTACTAACGAACCTTGATCAAAACGGTCGAACGATTGCGTCTAGCATGAAACAGCCTGTCGCTTCTGAGTGTTGACCTCAATGTTCACTTATATATATATATATATATATATATATATATATATATATATATATATATATATATATATATATACAAGTATCGGATTGGTGTATACGGAATAAATTCCAATAACCAACAAATACTATTCTTAAAAGAGTGCTCAATACAGAGTAGAGTAAATATAATTATTTATTCGAAACTTCTAACATAAATATGTTATAAAATCACTACAAAAATAACCATTTTGTTTCAACACTTCTGGTGTCTTATCAAGTGATGGTGTTGATCAACACGATCACTTGATAAGACACCAGAAGTGTTGAAAAAAAATGGTTATTTTTGTAGTGATTTTATAACATATTTATGTTAGAATTTTCGAATAAATAATTATATATATATATATATATATATATATATATATATATTAAAGTGAATATTGAAGTCCTAGCTCATAGACGACAGGCTGTTTCAGTCGGCCTGACAATTGCGTCTAGCATGAAACAGCCTGTCGCCTATGAGTGTTGACTTCAATGTTGACTTTTATATTTACATACGCTCTATCTCTGATATTCAGCACTTTATCCCATAAATATGGCACAACTTAAAACTATTAGGTTGGTGGAAAAAATAATGACGTAATAATGTCGTTTTTTGACGTTAAAAAATACGTCAAAAAACTACATTATTACGTAATTATTTTCGCACCTACCTAATATATATATATATATATATATATATATATATATATATATATATATATATATATATTAGGTTGGTGCAAAAATAATGTCGTTTTCTCACATATGTTACTATGTGAGAAAACGACATTATTTTTGATATTATAGATATATACCTGAGGACGTCTGGAGGGCACAACGGCTGAAACATTGTAATAATAACAAAAGATGTGGACAATAGTACGTATATAGTGTAAATAATATCTACTCATTCCAGAAATTCACACAGAATACTTACATATATATATGTATGTATGTGTGTGTGTGTGTGTGTGTGTGAAAAATAAGACAACTCATGTATCCAATGTATGGTGATTACAAAGCCATAGCCTGCTCTGTGCTTTAAACGGCAACTATTCTGAGCAGACCTTAGTTACAGTTTATGGGAAAGAGCGTCTTATCTAGCGTGATCACCAGCACGCTCAAGCCCTCGGTCACGATGAATTGTAACTTCGTGCTAGCACAGCTATCGACGGTCCACAATGGTTCAATCTACTCAATTTAGTCCAAAAGGCTTGGTTCAACTCCTGTTATTGTTTTCGGGCACTTTCCAAAGTTGCCGCATGCTGGGATCGACACCTTCAATCCGATAACATCAGGAATTCTTTTTCCTGACAATTTGAACATGGTGAGATTTGAACCCGAGTCTCAATGCGAACATTCTAACCACTCGGCCACGTGCCCAACAAATAATTAAGTAATCAAGAATGAATAAGGATTAAATCTAATATTAAACGACGTTATAAAATGGATACAAGAAACCGCATTCGTATAGACAATTATTCTAACTCAATAGGCTCTAGAATAATTTACAACCATAAGCGTCATCGCCTACAAAATAAGCATTAGGATAATACAATAGACTTTGTTAGTCATAATGCACCATTGTCCAGCACATATAAACAGCCAACTCAAAAAACAAGACACATTACCCGAAGTTTGCGTTCAAGCATGAAACAGACTGTCGCCGCTCAATGTTGACCTCAGTGTCCACTTTTACGCTACATCTCTATTATTGAGCACTTTTATCCATAAATATATCATACTTTAAACTACATTTTTATCAGTATCGGTCTATATTTCTGAGATGATGTATTCTGTACTTTATTTACGTTATTCGTGTTTAAGAACACATGGCACAATGGATAAAGGTGTTGGTTAGATCCACTGACAGGACCCAAAGTGTGTGAGTTCAATACCTGGTTAAGGCGGTGGAGAACTTGGAGATGGAAATTAACAGGAGATAGCTGACATCCATTAGACATGTCACGTGGAACTAGAACAGTCTACCCCAGTGTGCGAAATAAATGGTTCAGTTTGACATTCCAACCACCTGAAAAAGGTCGGAGCATCCAACGGCTGAAAGGTTTTGATAAATATGGCAACAAAGATGAGGACAATAGTTTGAATAATGTAAATAGTGTATATTTTTATCATATATATATATATGTGTGTGTGTTTGTTTCACATTTACGGTGTGGCAACAGTTTCATGGATTTTAATGGATTTTCACATTATTAGTTAGATCAGTGTAACGTCAAGAAATATTATATGGTATTTATTTTTTTAATTACAGAACGTAGTCAATGTTTACGAAGACAACTGTTTTAAACATAATTTCAGAAGAATGCCATTCTAATGACAACAAAGTTATAATGACAATATGCAATATGAAATGTATGCACCATGTTCGGTAAAAACTAGTTTTCGAAGTCATTCAACCATTGACTTTTTGACTTTTTTTTTATTTCTTTATATGAAACAGACTGCGCAGTATCCAGAATAGCATTACAAAGTTTATCTTTGGTTGGAAATTGCCGTTGGCCAATGTCAACTAGAATTTTTTCAATAAGTTCTGGCGCACTAGCCGACCATTTCCTTTAAGAAGAAAAGAAAAAAAAAACGTCGGCGAATAGGAAAACGAGTAGAAAGAGAATCAATGCATAGGTGAACAAAGTGAAAACAACAAAGAAGAAGAAGACAAATAAGACAGGAAGATAGGAAAGACAGTAAGGGGGAAAAAAGGAAAGATGAGGAAAAGAAGAAAGAAAAGAGTGCAAAAAACAAAAGATGAAGAAAAAGAAGACAAAAAGAATAACGCTAAAAAAGAAGAAGGAAAAAAGAGTCGGATGCAAAACATAAGGAGAGGAAAGAGTGTGAAAGGAGAAATGAAAGAATGGAATAGAAACATATAAAAACAGGGGGAGGAATAAGGGAAGATGAAGTAAAAAAAAAAAATTTTAAACGTGTGGAATATAAAAAGATGAAGAGAAAAAAAGAAAGAAGACAAAGTTTGAGAAGACAGTGGAGAAAAAGGAGGAAGGAAGGAAAAAAGGAAACGAAAATCATAAAAGCTGTAGGATATAAAGAAGAAAAGAAGAGGGAGAAAATTAAGTGAGCCAATTGCGTAGGTGAATAGAATGAAGGAAGAGATAAAACGAAAAGATAACAATTTGTTTGGAGGTAGGGAAAAAAAAGAAATGTGAAAACAAGAACAAAGAAAGTCTCATGGTAGAATAGAAAAAAAATGAAGAGAATAAAAAAAAGTGTAAAAAGTACGTGAGTAAATAGAAAATGGAGAGGGAAGGAATAAAAGAAAGAAAATACGCTGGAGACGGAGAAAAGAAAGAAAAAGGGTAAGTGTTTAGAAGAATTGAAGGAAAGATTGTGGAGACAGAATGAGAAAAAAGGAAGGTACGTGGCAAATGGAAGAGGAGAAAAAAAAGTAAAAGAAAGGCTAGAGCATAGCAGATTCGAAAGGGAGGAAGAAAAAAAAAGAAAATATATACGTGGTGAGGAGGAGGAACAAGGGACAAAAAAAGAAAAGAAGTATTCAAATAGAAAAAAAAAACGGAGAATGATTATGAAGATCACGTACTTGAGAGGAGAAGCTGAAAAAAATGGAGAAGAAAGTAAAAGTAATATAAATTACGTTAGAGACCTATTGAAGAGAAGGAGGAAAGAATGAAGAAACGAAAGAACGTGGAGAAAAAAAGAAAAAGGCCAAAGAGAAGTTTCAAAAACAGAATATGAATAAAGAAGTGAAGAAGATGAGAAAGAAAACTGAAAAAATGAGTAAAGAGAGGGTTATTAGGTTGGTGCAAAAATAATGACGTAATAATGTCGTTTTTGACGTTAAAAAATACGTCAAAAAACGACACTATTACGTCATTATTTTTGCACCAACCTAATAAAAAAGAAGTCACTTGTTCTTTATGTCGACGTGGAAATCCGCTAAAATTTGGCAACTACTCAGCTATGGAAGATATTGGCAGCGACAATCTTTAGCAGAGATCGCACGTCGAATACCTAGCTCTTCTTTTAGATTCCTTGGGGAGAAAAGAAATCGTTACTTTAAAGACAGTAATAAATTAGGCTAATTTCCGACAAAGATTTTCCCTTTTAAACAAACAGCAGATGTTTTTGCAGCGGGTTGAATGGCAATAAATCAAAAAAAAAAAAAAAAAAAAGTAAATCAAAGCTTTATATTTCTATCTATTCAAATTCGCTTTAGTTTTTGTTGTGTGTATACCCAGCAATTTTACACCCACAGAAACGGAAAAAATATAAAAAGTAATAGCATGACGAATTCGGGTTTATTAATCTGCAGAGTTGGCGTATCTTGCAATCTATTGACAACGAACAATGCTGAATAATTTAGAAATGTGACTTCATGTTAAATCTCAATTAATTTGACCAATAACTGAACAGAACAAATTGAAAATTTGATACTAATGTATAATATCATCATTAGAAAACTGTAAATCACTCTGAGAATACAAAATATGCTCTATAAATTGTACTATCATAACACCTGTACAATCTGGTAAAAAGATCCTAGACTATGCCGTAACAAAAGCTAATGATAATAAATAGGGACATAACTTTAGAAATCACTCAGAGAGTGCTAACTTCCGCCAAATTATGGATCATTTAATACCAACTAAGTACAGTGTATGTGTGTTTGTGCGTGTGTGTGTGTCTATGCAACACATGCGCCCCCACTGGTCCGATTTCAATGATTCATAGCACATTTAAAAGCCCTAGAAGCATTTTACTAGCTCTTATTGTTTCTTTCATGGTTCAAGAGGAGTAACTCTTATTTTCCTTTTTTATCCCAAACCCATAATAGCAGTACACGTTTTATTATAAAATATCTTCAAAGCAGCCCTATCAGTCGGCATTTAAGCTAGCTCCTGTGGGGGACTCTTGGTATGCCATCATCACATTAGTTAGGGAGGAGTAGATGTGATAGGCTACAAAAGAACTCAAAATTGATCACTGCATTTAATTATTGAATTAATGTTGAAGCTTACCATTTAAAAGTTCAATGATAATTCTCCTGCTGCCACTTAAAGACGATTTGATGTACGTAGGTCCTTACTTTCCATACAAACAATTATTTTTTTTTTTATTTCATGGGTGACGGAATAGGGGTCAATTTATGAAATAAAATTGATATAGTGTAAAGAAGGGAAAATAGAAATTAGAATTAATTATACATTCCACATATGAAGAGTTAGAGAAACATAATTAATGTTTACGAGGACGAGATGTGACACAAGGTCTTTTTAAAGCGGGGACCTGAGCGCGTACACCCGGGTAAGGGACAAAAATTTCCCACAGCCCACCAAACCGTCGTTTGCACTGGCCTCGATGCTAGCACTGATTCCTCCCTCTGGTGCAACAGGAGGGTTTCAGCTGTTCCCCAGGGAGAGGCTCCACTTCAGTATAATTTTCTCAGTTGCCCCTCCGTCCTTTGACGGAGAAGCTCTTGAGCGCACTCTGTCCAAAGACAGACGCAACTGAGAGATGATAATTAATGCGTTACAAATTACTATATAGTAATTTATACGGTGATTACTCGTTCCCCCACGAGAATGAGATGTGACACAAGGTCTTTTTAAAGTGGGGACTCGAGCCTGTGCACCCGGCAAAGGACAAAAATTGCATACAGCCCCCGCAACCGTCAGTTGCGCTAGCCTCGGTGCGAGCACCGATCCCTCCTTCTTGTGCAATGGGAGTGCAAGGCCACGTGCAGCTGTTCCTCAGGGCTGGATACCACTTCAGTATAATTTTATCAGTTGCCCCTCTGTCGTTTGACAGAGAATCCCCTGAACGCACTCTGCCCAAAGACAGAGACGCGACTGAGAGAGGACTAATCATGTGTTACAAATTACATTATTGTAATTTATAGATATTTACTCAACCCCTCCACGAAGTCAGGTTGTGACACAAGGTCGGTTTAATGTGGGGAGCCCGAGCGCGTGCACCCGGGCAAGAAACAAAAATTTCTCAAACAGACGCAACCGGCGGTTGCGCTGGCCTCTGTGCGAGCCCCGAACCCTCTTGTGCAATGGGATTTTGAGGCCTCGGGCAGCTGTTCCCCAGGGCTGGGCACCTCTTCAGTATAGTTTTCCTCAGTTGCCCTTCTGTCCTCAGACAGAGAGCGTACTCTCTCTAAGGACAGAAACGTAACTCAGAAATGATAAATAATACATGCAAATTACTCAATATCTGTATTATATATTATCTACTCCTAGGTGATATAACGCTTCAAGTTAATTAATTTGCATATTGATTTTAAAAGGCTTATTTAATTAATTAACTGTCCTTAATTACTGTTCCCTTATTCGATGATAGTTTTGATTTTCCTCTATAGTGCAGAAAAGTGTTTGAAATTTGCATTTTATTTGGCATTCAAGAAGTTGGCATCTGTTTGTAAAACTTTCCTTAACTATATCAAGTGAAATTATGAATGAAATGTTCATTTAAAATTTTTAACTGGTATTAAACATCTAACTAACGCCTTTATCCACTGTGCCGGTTAAAGCAGTGGAGAACTTGGAGAGGGGGATTAACAGGAGATAATTGATAACTGACATCCATGAACCATGGCACGTGGAACTAGAACAGTCTACCCCAGTGAGCGAAATAAAGGGTTCAGTTTGACATTCCAACCAACTGAAGAAGGCCGGAGCGTACAACGGCCGAAATAAATATGGCGACAAAGGTGAGGACAATAGTTCGAATAATGTAAATAGTGTACTTTTATTTTTTTAGGTTTCTTGCAATTGTAACGTTATTGAAGATACGTGAAGAGTGTTAACTATAAATAGACCCCCCTAGACAAGAACATAAATAGACCCCCTAGACAAGAACATAAATAGACCCCCCTAGACAAGAACATAGAGGTTGACCATCTTCATGTTGTGTAAATATTTTATTCGATTATTGATCAATAACCTATATAACTTATATCAACTCTCCTGACTTTGTAAAGGAATAAAGCATTTTTTAAATTTCTTGTCTACACCGCTTACTTACGAGTCATAAAATGTAATAGAGGTAAGCACTGCGATAAAACATAACCAAAAGGAAAGGGAAAATAATAAAAATAATAATAATACGCGTATAACACATGCAATCTGTGGGTTAGGGTTAGTGTTACGGTTCAAATTCCCGGAAAGACTGTTGCTTTCACAATCGCGCAAATGCTCTTGTGAAAGGCATGAAGTATTCCCATCGCCTATGGGTTAAATAAAAAGGTTGAGTAGTATGTGTGTCCTGCATCTATGCAAAAGAAAGCAATGAATTAGAAAGTGTTATGAAGAGAAGTTTAAACCACTCCACCATCTTTCCCATGTAATGCATGGCTATACACAGATTGTAAAGAAAAAATATTTGTAAAGAGCCAAGAAAGTCTATGTCCTAAATGAAAATAGCAATCAAAATCTTAAATCAGTTAAAATATCTGTACACTGATTTGAACCAGTTTCTTGGTCTTGGTTTTGCTCGTCTCCTGATGTTTTCATCCATTTTCCAGTAACGATCTACAGAAACTTTTATTTAACCCCCGGATTGAAACTGTCCCTTTTTCCTTATTTGTTATTTTCGGTGATCTTGCTTTTGGAATTTTAAAACTTTATATTACTTCCTCACGCCATTCTGCCTCTGTCGCTACGACGTTGCCTATTTCTAAGATTGAATTTTACATTTACGTATCGTCTTCATTCGATTGACACCAATAATGCTGCGGATATTTTGTGTTTGTCAGGTCAGCCAAGACCCTGAAAAGTTATCAATAAAAGAGATAAAAAAAATAGGCAAAACTACCAAATAAATCATCCATTGAAAGCTGACCTCCATTTTGGCTCTGGGCTTCTTCCGCCATTCTCAAACTGGACCCGATGCTAACGGCTGCAATTTACGGGTAAAAATAACAGGAATGTCTCGGATTCTGTTAACAGGTTTGAGCTCAAGCCAGAAACAAAATGACTGAGCAGCAATGTGTGTGCCAAGAAAGCCGTTTAAAATATGGTCGTCGAAGTCGTCTACAGGTATTTTCTGCGAATTACTTCAACTAAGAAGCGGTAAGATCCGGCCACATACAACAATGTGTGGACAAAATTTGGCCAGCTGCACACAATGGCAGCCTAGAAAGAAAATGCACAGCTACGTTGAATTTCAACAAAATAGTTGAAAACGAATGTTAACAATTGTTATTCAGCTTATACAGATAGATAGATAGATAGATAGATAGATAGATAGATAGATGGAAGAATATCATATTTTTCTGTATAATATTTTTCTAAACATAATAACAGGTTGGTTGGTTTATTTTGTTTAGCGACATATTGACGTCTGTGGATTAATTAAAGCAGAAATTTTAATAAGACAATCTGCCGTTTAAATGTATTGCTGGTATTTTTACTATATATACATTTATTTTTATAGTCATAGTGTTTTGTTTTTGCTTGGTAGTTTAGTATTTGACCATAACTGGGATCCTAACTAGTGACATCCAACCCCGGGTCATGGTGAACCTGGGAACAACATCAATTAAGATCGTTCTACGCTACTCAAAACCTTCAATATCCCGATCGGAGGCCTTGCTGTTGGATGGAGTTTACCGTCATACTCCTGACGACAGGGAAGAATTTATATCATTGAATACAATAGTATAGTCTTCTCTCTATCATTTTTATAGGCATTCCTATCTATTTTTTTTTCAAAAATTCTACCATATTACCCGTTAAAATCTCAATGTCGTACATACATTTCACTAAAATATTTAATTTTCCACGATATTAGAGAATATGAAAGAAACTGCATGTTTAACCATTGCGTGTTTCTACTCTTAAATTCCGGTTCAAAATTCATGTTAGGATTTTCGTCTAAAGGTGCTAACTAGTCATACCCGGGAATACATTTTAAGGTGTTAATTTATACTGTTTTTTATAACTTTATTACATGTCAATATTCATAAAATACGAAAGAAATAATGTCTTTCTTTAAGAATTAAGAGAGAAAACTTTATAAAAATCAAAATATAAACAACGTAAACAAAATACACGCGAAATCCTGTCCTCATCATTGTTTTTGCTATCATAGCATTTCAACCGTTGTGTCCTCCGGCCAATTCTACTTGGATGACCTGAAGCCTTAAACCTTCTGCTTCGCACACTCACTGCATTCACCGAAACTTTTCTGTTTAGTGCAGTTGCTGCTGCTGTTGAAGCATTGCTGTCATTTTTTCTTTATCCATTTATTAACTGTTCCAATAATATTGTATTTATTTCTATGCTAGACCTACTAAGACGAACATATGCGCTAATTTTTTTAGGTGTCTGACTCTCAAGGGTTCCTTCCTGTCCAGTATGTTCACTTCTGGGCTTGATCCACGCATGATCAGCCATGCCTGGTTTTGTTGTCTCATCCTTAATTACGAGATTTCTGTGTTTCTCCTGCCTTAATTTTGAGGACGTAGTTAGCTTAACTTTTATATTATTTGCCAAAATTGCCAAGAATCGTGTAGAGTAATTGTTAGTTCAAAGCCTTGGTCGGGCAGAGGGTACTTGGAATCGGCAATAACAACAGAGCAGAAGTAAATAGGAAGAAGATGAGATATTCCTAGATATGGGCAGTGGCACGCGAACACAAGATATAAAATTTTCAGTTCGAATTTCCTTGTAGGTTAGAAGGATTGAAAAATAACTGATGAAGTCCGTAGAGCTCACCGACCGAAACTTTGTGATAAAAAAATGCAGGTAATAATGTTGAGAAGAATTATTATTAAATGACGAGAAACGATATTTATTATGATTACATGTGTTTGATTTGACAAAAGGCTCAGAAGTCGAAATGTCTTTTCGAAAGAGAAATAACCCCCCACTACCACCACCACCACCGACAGCAAACGAAACGGTTTTACTTTTCGACATTAGGGATACTGCTTCATTATTCGAAGTGTACATAGTCCTGGGTATGACGATAAACTGCATCCGGCAACAAGGCCTCTGATCGGGAGATTGGAAATTTTGAGGAGCGTGAAATCACTTCATAATTACTGTTGTTCGAAAGTCCACCCTGACCTGTGGTGGTAGCCCATGTTTTGGCCTCAGCTATGGTCAAATATTGAACATCCAAACAAACACAAAACACTATGAAAGTATCTGTCTATATTTCTGAGATGAAGTATTATGTACATTATTTACATTATTCGGACTATTGTCCTCATCTGTGTTGCCATATTTATCACAAGGTTTCGGCCGTTGTACGCTCCAGCCTTCTTCAGGTGGTTGGAATGTCGAACTGAACCCTTTAGATCGCGCACTGGGGTAGACTGCTCTAGTTCCACGTGCCATGTTTTAATGGATATCAGTTATCAGCTATCTCCTGTTAATTCCCCTCTGAAAGTTCTCCACTGCCTTAACCGGGCATTGAACTCACACTCTTTGGGTCCTGTCACTGGATCTAACCAACGTCTTTATCCACTGTGCCATGTGTCCTTGAATACCAGTAAAACTTATAGTAAAAATACATTTTTATATAAAAACAACCAACCAAAACTACATATTTATAGTCGTATAAATTAGTCGACACCCGCTTGCATCAGAGCATCGGTGTCATCATCTCTCTCCTGATCCTCCCTACTCTTAAAGCATTGTGAGTATGGGTCATAGAGAAATGTGTGTGGCGGACGTGGTTGAGCGAGTCGGGTCTTCCTGATATCTATAGTAGAATTAGGAAAATGACTAAAAATACATTTTATCTGTAATTGAAGCCATAAAGTTATGACATTAAATAGCCCATAGTGGTTGATATGCTCCCAGACAAAGTCAGCTAACCAACCCAAATATATCTCTACTAATTAAGCTACAGGAGACAACGATGATAAAGCAGAGCTCAATTAAGTAATTATGGAATGCACATCTCTAATTGAGACCCTTCGATGTCTATATCGGCTAGTTTTATTCTCGTATCCGAAACGAACTCAAAAGAATTATTATCTGTCCAATAGTGACTTAATTCTTCTCAATGACCGTCTCCCGATGTACACTCCGGTAGAGAGAAGATTTATTTGATGTTACAGAACAACTATCGTTCACTGACTCGTAACAATTCTTAAAAAGATTCCAAAATCTGATATGATAACCGATCGTAATATGAAGCGATGCGTTTGAATGTTTCGAATTGATCTCTTGCAGATGGCCAAGTTCTCAAAGCCGTTAGAACATCTGGGTTCTTTACACGGCAAATGTTCGAATCCCGCCGTAACCTCACCTTTATTTTCTGATGTCCGCGATGCCCACACACAGTCGTAGAAATGACAGTCACAGGCAGAAAACGATTTAAATTTACCAAAAATTGAGATGAAAGCAAATATTAATCAGTACTGGCCAACACGATTTTGGTGCCAATAAATTAAACACATTTTTTTTTTTTTGGCTAATACGATGATACTGATTCCAAAAATGAACTTAGTTTTTCATGGTTAGCTACATTTTTGCTGTACTGAAATTGCTCATTTTTAGAAAAACAAATCAATTGATGATCTTGGCTGATCTCAAAATTTAGCTAATGAGTGTTGTAGAAACTATCAGTTTTCAGGTAGGCCAAGCAATTTAAGTCATCCACCTGAAATAAACTATTTTTATAAGAAAAATTGTTTTTGATTCAAAAATTTTAAATTAGAAGTACTGAATATTTCTAATTTATAGCCAAAATTAAAATTAACTGATAAAACTTATGAGTAATACACTTCAGTAAACCTGATAATTAAGTTGACAGCAAAAAAAATGTAACCCTAAAATCATCTTTTTGATATTCATAAATTCATCCCTTCACTACAGAAGGAAACCAAACACATTTTGTTTCGGTGTTGGAAAGAAACTCCATCTAAAGGCATCTCAAGTGAATGCACCTATTCCATTGTACATGATACTGCTGGAGTATCAAAAGGGATTTAAATAACATTGAGCATGACAGACAATCAAGAAAGAGAAAATTTTTACCATAGTTCTTACGTTCACTAAGGTTTTATTAATGCTGTTACTTTATTAAATGATTTGATGAAAATACTTGTTGGTCTTGGTATATTCAATCGTGTTATTTTTAAAGCCTTAGGGTCTGATTGTTATTGCAAAAATAGTATTTCTCAATAAGCAGACCAATATTTGTTGGTTTAAATATAAATTGAGAGATTTCTACGATTTTATTTTGAGAAATATTGCCATCGCTCAATATCATGTATACAGAAAACAAATGAAAAAATGCTTTTTTTTTTCCAAAAATGAAGCATTTCTGTACAGCAAAAACAGTAGCTAACCAAGAAAAATTAAGGCCATTTACAGATTGAGCGCCCTCATATCAGCTAAAAAATGTTTGACGTCTCGCCACCATATTCAATTTTTGTTGACCAGTGTAATGTAAACTACCGTATTTGACGGCATATAAGTCGCATTTTTGTCACTAAAAATGTTTCTAAAATTCCCCTGCATCTTATAGCGATTTTCCAAGCATAGGTTAGAAGTGGCACAAGGCCGAATGTGTGGGACACCCAGTGACCATCGAACTCACTACTCATTCGAAATTGTGCTAGCGAGGCTAGCTTGCTAACCATTACACCACTTCGAGGTGGCCTCCCCTGCATCTTATATGCTATATGTAGGTTTAAAATTCGCGATAGTCGGCCGAAATTAGATGACGCATTATTTAACGATGATGATTAGTATTGAAAATGATTATCAGAGGTTTGATAAGGAAGACGACGAATTTTTTTAATTGGAAGATGAATAAAATTTTATAAAACTATACCGTTTTGTTCAATTGTAATAATTACTTGATTTTTATTTTGTTTTCTTACCTTCGATATAATAAAGTTTTTTTATAGGCTTGTGTTCTTTTTTTCTTGTTATTTTTCGTTTAATTTTAATCATAGCATGTTTAACCAAAATAAATATACCCTAGGCTGTACTCTTTACTAATAATTTTACTAATTTTTTCTTGATTTGCCCTGCTGAAATTGGGACGCGTCTTATACACCCGTGCGTCTTATATGCCGTCAAATATTGTAATTTCATTTATCGGGTGGCTGTCTTTAAAACCTTCCACAAATGTATAGTTTTTTGGAAATTCTTTCTGTTAATTTTCGTATGACATAAATATTTTCAAATAAATTATTTCATCAAATGTGAAGAAATAGAAAAAGGATTATGTTGCGCCATTCTTTTGGATTGCAATGATCAAACGGTTTAAGGAATTCGATTTAGAAAAATGATTTTTCTTCAATTTGAATATCGAACCCCTGGCTTTAGTGGGAAACATGAAAACTTACAGATGGAAAAAAATATTAGATTTTGACAGCAAAAAAAAAAGATGAGGACATTTTTCTAGCGTTTTTTGTTTCTCACTTTTGTTTGTTTATTAATTATTTTTTAATATTTTTTTTTTACACTTTGTCTTCTCACATTTTTTTTATATTTCTTTGTTTCTAATTCCGTTTACTCAATTTCTCATTCTTGAATCATTTCCTCTCTATTTTCTAAGACAAATTCTTTAGACATTTTCTCAAATTCACTTTTCCCCTTTCTTGCTCGTTTTTTTTTTTTTTTTTATGTCTTTGTTCTTCTGCTTCTTACAATATTTCTTTTATTCGATCAATTTTACCCCCCGACCCTGTTCTAATTTCCGGTTGGAGATTTATTCTCACTAGCGTTTCTTTTTCCAAAATACACTTCCATTATTCGTATTCATTCTTCTCTCCTCCTTTCCCGCTTTCCTCGAAAGGATATCCTTCGTTAACCGGCTTAACTCTCCGAAATAAAACAATTTCAAAGCAAATTACCTTAGCGAGTACTTATTGCCTATATCTTTGTACTCGAGGGCGTCTGGCCCAGAGAGTTGGCTAGAAACTTTGTCTGGGAGACCATTAACACTTGTTGTGCGTCTAACAATCACGAGTGCACAACAGTTGTGACATCTAATATACTAAAATAGGAAATGCTGACAGTGTAACGGTTATCGGTAATGAAAGTGAAATCAGGAGTCTGCGTTTCAATTTCCTGTGTTATTTTATGACGTTCACTTTGCATGGAAAAGAATGACTCCACTTTCCTTCAGCTATGGTTTAAACAGAAGGGTAGACTGGGTTGTCTTGCCTTGAATTATCAAAATGTAAAGCGTGGAGGTCCAAGAGGCCTAGAGTAAGGATTGACTCCGACGAGAAAAATTTCCTACTGTGGCACAGGGAGCCGACTTTCTTAGTAGTGGACGAAGCTATTGATTCAACGTATTCGTTCCATCTCAGGTCAGAGGACAATGTATTGCAGGTAATTATATTTTTACAAAAATATATTTCTGGTAATATTTTTTACCTTACAGAAATTTATTGCTGATAATTTTTATTACAATGAAAATGCATTGCTGGTATTTGTACGATGAAATGTTTTATACTTTCATAATGTTTAACCCCAGTTTGGAGGTTCACGATTTGCCCATAGCTGGGAATTGCTTATACCCCGAATCAGAATGGAGCACGGTACAACAGCAATTATGAGGTGGTTCCACGCTTCTTAAATCCTCTCGATCAGGTACCTTGCTGCCAGATGAAGTTTATCAGCATACACAGGACGAGACAACATTCTGTAACAGAGAAGATATAGTTTGTAAGAATATTACTGAACTGAGGATAACTCGATAATATGAAGCAGAAAAGAATACTTAAAATCCTTGGGGTTTGTGAAAATATACGGGCAAATAACGGGCATTTTTTAAACGACGTACACGTGGGTAAATATGTAAGCGAAGAGAATATTGATTGAATGAGGAGGGGGGGGTTAATAAAGCAATGTAGGAATGAAACGTGTTCTGGAGGATTGTAAACTCAATGATAAAAATATTCTAGTTAAGCTGAAAGGGAAACAACTTAACATATCCAGTCTTTTAGTTTTACGCACTAACGACACACACAAAAAAAAGAAAAAAATTATTAGACTCATAGCACATTGGATAATGCCAAGACTCAATCCAAATCACAGGAAATTACCATTGTCATGCGAGATCTAAACGCTAAAGTCATGAAAGAACGAGACAGTGAAATAGTTTTGAATAGGATCCCGTAAGAAGAACAGAGAAACATATGTCAAATGGAGCAAAGCAAACGGTTAAATAATAAGTAAAGGTAGGTTACCCTATAGTCCGGTTCACACTCCTCCCAGTCAGTTGAACAAGAACGCCTTTACTCACATCTCTTTTAAGCTTTGCCTGCCTCCTCTTCTCATCTTCACAGTGAGGCCTTCCACTACTAGCAGCCTCATTCCAAATATTGCGATCAGATGCACATTCTTCCCATTGCTCACAAGGAATGTTGCATTTCTTCAGCGCACCCTTGATGTTAGTGCATGTTAGATTTGACGGCATTTCTCTTCTCTGTTCGTAGCTCACCATAAAACAATTCCTTTGGAATGCGAATGTCATTCATTCTGACAAGGTGACCTGCCCACCGAAGAAGATAGTTTAGTATCAAGGATTCGAGACTATTACAGCCGCTTCTCTCTAGAGTAGTGGTTTATCCTTGTTTAGCATTGGGTTTACGGTTCCTTCATCTCAATACTCCTAACGCTTCTCCTTTCATACGCGAATATATCTCTACACAGAATGAATTTTGGGCATTGCATGAGGTGAAGATTAGTTTTAAAAAATATTGGTTTCGTAATCACTTAAGACACAAACGGATAAACACAAGAAGAGAAAGCAAATATAATAATCTGTATGACACTGGGAAATTAAAGTGAACATCTTAAGAGAAGCTCAAATGGCAATATCTTCCCTTCAGCCATCAAGAACTCCGAATCTTTTAGCATCTCTTTACACAGCACTACATCACAACGCGGCGCTCGAAATTTCCTAACAGGCGGTCAGGAACACAAAGGACGGCCTCTACTCCTCAAACCTGCAATCACGCTAGTTTCTTCCCCTTCTACGACTGTTTACATAATCCAGTGAAGGGAATATTTTATTTCCGGCCAAGTTCCACTTGTTCCCGAAAGTCTTTATTTGTTTATATGTTTCTTTTATTCTTTTTTAGTGGTTGGCCACTGTGCAGACCGTACTTAAAATATTTTATCGATAGTCATAAAGCACGAAACATTTCCAGCTTAGATAAAATAATTTACTCTTCATTTCTTTTTAAGTATTCTGTAAGTAAAGGGCGCATCATATCATATAAAAACCATAACATTAAGAGACAATTGAAGTACTGGAAAAGCCCTAGGTGCGAATTTGCATGCCACAAAGAGGCTACTTGAATAATAACGATTGATATAAAGAAAGAAATGTTCATCGCGGTTGAATTTTATATGACCAGATATTCCAAGTAAATATGAACAGTAGAAAACTAAAACACGTGATTAAAGACTATACAAAAAGAAGCAATGTTAAGCTTGTTTAGGCAAGAAAAGAAAATGAAGGAATCGAACCTTTTATACCATGAAATCTGATAATCCACCAAAGAACTTAACACAACCTGGCGCTGAAGATCGGACTATTGGACTTTTATCAAGATAATTGTTCTTCTTCTGCATTCGACATGATTATAAAAAAAAAGCGCCATCATTTGTCACTAACTTTTTAATAACACTGTCAACAAATATCGCCTACATTTTCTGTTCTTTTGAAATATTAGATGACACGGAGAGGTTTATAATCTCCTTTAGACGAACTACACATATTACAACGAAAAGAGAGAAGTGTTTGATTAAAAATGGACACGTGACAAATTTAACCGAGACAAGAAATTCTACGTCGTTGTAAATATTGTATGTCGAAGGAGAATAAATTGCACCGGTGTGGATTTTGTGTAAGGACTTTTCTTCTTTACAGGCAGAATATGTCAGAATAGATCTTTTACAAATTGTCTCTATTGTCATTTTCTAAAAACGGAAATAAATAAAAGAAATTAATGAAAAATTATAGTGAGGAAACGCAATTCCAATATATATGCGTGTGTGAGTGTTTGTGTGTCCGTAAAAACATATACAGATGTGTATATATATATATATATATATATATATATATATATATATATATATATATATATATATACTGGCTATCCCCAAAAATGTATACACACTTTAATTATTGTAAACTAAACGATGTGTGCATTTTTGCCCCCCCCCGTATATGCATACATATATATATATATATATATATATATATATATATATATATATATATATATATATATATATATATATGTATATATATAAGATTGTTTAAAGACCAACGAAAATTGCTTGTAAAGCTTTTTCTCCTAGATTTCGGAGTAATTTCCTGGCTTCTGACCCGTAATTGAATATATAATTTTTCCAATGTCCCTGCCTCTCAGGTTTTAGTTTTCATTTGAAAATGATCATAGTACAATAAAATATAAAAATATACAAGTGATAAACTTCTGTCCTAATATAGCCAATGGTGGTTGCCAACTGGTGTCCGAGTACGGCCACTACTACATAACTTTTTGAAATATTATCTACCGATGTGCTGAACAAATGTGGCTCTTTCGCCCAGAAAGGGACCTACATACTCTGGCATAAACAGTAATGCAGCAGCGAGTGTTATATTATCTAGCGATTTTAAATGTCGCATAAAACCACTTCTGGACCCACATATCTTACCACAAATATCACATTTCAATTGCTGGACGTTACGGTTTTATAGTCAATTGCCACCTTCCGTGAGTGCGCTCTCAAGTGACTCTTTTTAGACTAGCTGTCGACAAACAACTCTATCACATTTTATACACGTCAGATCGAGCTGCTTGCTGTTGTCTTCAGAAGGTTCAACGGGGACGCCTATACCCACATCTCTTTTAAGCTTTGCCTGCCTCCTCTTCTCTTCCTCAAAGTGACTCCTTCCACTACTTGCAGCCTCATCCCAAATATTGCGATCAGATACACATTATTCCCATTTCTTACAAGGAATGCTGCAATTCCTCAGCGCACCCTTGATGCAGTCCTTAAAGCGCATCTTAGGTTTGTCGGCATTTCTCTTCCCTGTTCGCAGCTCACCATAAAAAAACTGCTTTGGAATGCGGCTATCATCCATTCTGACGAGGTGGCCTGCCCACCGAAGTAGTTTAGTATCAAGGATTCGAGACTATTGCAGTCACTCTAGCACCTTTACATCAATAACAGACACATAACTGGTGGGATCTCTTAAGCCTTTTCATTTGTCTGCGGCAAACCACCCATGCCTCGAAAGCGTAAAGGAGGGCTGTAAGCACACATAAATGATAGACCTTTAGCTCTGTACTCACTGAAATTCCGTGCTGAGACTACAGACTTTATTCAGTTTTTCAAACGCGTCGATAGCTTCTTGTATACGGTTTGAAATTTCCATATCAAGATCACAGAACATGTTCAATGTCATCCCAAGATACACAAAAACGCAAAGAGCCTTCAACCTTTTACCATATTTAGTTCATGATATGACATCCTTGGAGCTTGTTGGTTCATGTCTACTTTTTTGTTTCAAAGTAATAGTCGATCCCAATGCAATGCATGCATTAGAGACTATTGCAGTCACTCTAGCAACTTTACATCAATAAGAGACACAGAACTGGTGGGATCTCTTAAGCCTTTTCATTTGTCTGCGGCACACCACCCATGTCGCTAAAGCGTAAAGGAGGGCTAAAAGCACACATGCTTAAATGATAGACTTTTAGCTTTGTACTCACTGAAATTCCGTGCTGAGACCCTAAGATGCTGCATATCACCTTTCGAGTGAGCCACAAGATTACAGGTATCTGTATATATGAAATCAAAATATCAAATCCCTGATCAACGATTAACCACCTGGTGTTACACACCCTTCCTATTGATCGATAGCGAATGTAAACACCAATGTTGCAGTTCTTAAAGGCCTGTTCTAAAACGATGGAGAAATACAGGTCAAAAGGGTTAGAGGGAATGTCGTCCAGCTTAACTCAATTCCCAACTGTCACCGGCTCAGAGAGCTTTCCACCAACATTAACCCATGCATTCATGTCATCATGAAACAAACGAAGAATGGAAACTTTTGCTTCCTTAAAAATATTCCACAAATACATTCTGTTTACGGTGTTAAATACCCCCTATAAAGTCAAAATATACCTGGTCGAGATCCATATTTTGCTCGACGCACTTTTCTTGTAGTTGTCTGGCTGTGAAGATCATATCTAAAGTGCTATGTCCAGCACTAAAGCTCAACTGTGACTTCGGAGGAGCTTTATTAGCAATTTGGTACAACAAGCGATTTAGCAGAACCCCAAAAAGATCATTGTCGAAAACAGCGATGTTTCGCGATAATTTCCACAGTCGTCCCTGCTCCCCTTACCAAAACAACCATGACATCATCTTTCCAGTCATCTGGAACACTGTTATGATTCAACGCATCTAGAAACAATGAATGAAGCCGATGCGAATGATTTTATCCTCCGTGCTTAAAAATCTCGGCTTGCATCCCATACATTCTACGTGACTTTCAACCATTAATCTTTCTGACAACACTTTCAATCTCCTCAAATGTCGGAGGTTCCTCGAGAAATTCTTTAACAGGTTTTTCATGTATAGACCTGACAAACTCTTTGTCAAACCCTGAGTGCCTAATTGGAAGCTCGTCAAAATGTTCACGCAAACTAAACAGAATATTATCGGGATCTCGAAGATTTTTTTTTTTTTTTTGCTATCATTATTACTTAGAGGATTAACAGTTGAAGTAGAAGGCCCGTAAACTTCACAAATTACGTTGTACATGGCTTTACTCCCCTTCATATCTGACGCAAGCTGTATTTCATCAGGTTTGTCACTATTTGTTCTTCATCGCGCTCAAATTTCGCTACATATCAGCTTTTACTCTCTTTAACATGGCCTCAATTTCCTCCTTCTAATCACCAAGTAAATCATTATGAAGTAATTCAGTGTGGAGTTTATTTTTCTATTCCAAGAGTTTTTCTATCTGCTTGTCAAACTGATAAAACCATTCTTGATGCTTCTTGTCAGTAAATCCAACAACATCAGCACACGCCTTGTACACTGCCTCTTTGAAAGAAGTCCAGTTATTTTCTCCTACTAAAGCATCCATCTTATCGCCTAGATTCTGTCTAACATCAGAAACGGGCAGACAACTAACATTCAGCCTCTTTGGATGAGATACCCCTCTTTGATTTTCCTTTTTACGGACAACACACTTGATTCTTGCTCTTCGTTGGCCAGTCCAACATTCAGCCCCACGCATAACACGCACAATACATAGATTCTGTACATCACGACGCCACACAAGAACATAGTCAATTATATGCATCTGTTTTGATCCAGGATGCATCCACGTTGTGCTATATTTGTTCATTTGTTTAAACACAGACACACATATATACATACATACACACACACACATACACACACACATATATACATACATACACACACACATACACACACACACATGTATATATATATATATATATATATGCATCTTACATTGAAAACGGTCAGCTAGAAAGATTTAATTAATATTTTATTTATCACAAACGGAAATAACCTCATCAAATCTAAACTAGCAGTGACCTATATAGTGTACTAATTCCATTGCCTTGTACAAGATTGTGTTACATGTCAAAAACCACTGAGCTATATCGGACCCAATACTAACTCACTGAGTAGTCGTGTTACATGCCACCTGTCACAACAGTGTGCGATTAATAAGAATTTATTAACTTATATCTTTCAAGAATCTTTAAGGAAAATTCTAGATGATAATACAAGGAACCTTTTTTAGATCACATAGTCGTACACAGCACATTATTAGGGAGGCTCTACTCATTAAACTTTATTCTCCCACAATCAATCTTACACTATTTAAAAGCGAAGACGACGCGGTAAAAGTGTTCTGAAAATAGAAGTCTTGCCCGGTCAACTGGCCGCGCATAGCATGCAACAGCCAAAATGCACAGAAAAGGCTTGAAATCCACACTGAGTATGTAGCAGCCACACACATGATTTCCCCATCCAAAAGACTTCCTTGATAATGGCTAGAGAAGAAGCCGAAAGAGCTCGGTACAATTATAACTATGGATAATTCCTCTATACCTATATTATTTAACCTTTTAAAAAAGATTAATTAAATATTCCTTGTCGGCCATTTTTATAACAGATTCATGAAAGAAAGGTTTCTACTCAAATACCCTATATATACCATACACACACACACACACACACACATATATATATATATATATATATATATATATATATATATATATATATATATATACTAATTTCAATTAAAAGGTGCAATTATAACTTATAATTCATGAATCATTCATACAAAAAACAAATATAGAGGTTAATGATATAAATGGCGAGAATATATCATCGCAAACAATATCAATAAGATACACCAACCCCGAACCTGTATATGAATGATATGATCCCTGTTTATAAATTCCAGTTGCATAAGGTCTTTTTAATTTTATACAAGCTTTCGTCTGTTCCTACAGACATCATCAGGTATGGAAGTAGATTTTGTTCTTGTTTTTACTTCTAGGTATTTGTTTTTTGTATGAATGATTCATGAATTACATATATACTATTATACTAATGTTTGTCATCAATGAATTCTATATTGATTTCCATCTAATAATCTTGCCCGACTACCTTAAATTTTACTTGTATTTTTTACATTATTCGGACTGTTATCGTCATCTTCATTGTCATATTCACAATGTTTCGACCGTTGTACACTCCGGCCCATTCCCGGTGAATGGATTTTCAAACCGAACCATTTATTTGATCCACTGGGGTAGATTGTTCTAGTTCCATGTGCCATGCCTCTTCCCGATGTATCAGTTATTTCCCTTTAACTCAACTCTACAAGTTTTGCTTCACCACTGGTGTTGAAATCACAGCTCTTTGGGCCTAGTCACTTGATCTAACCACCGTATTTATCCACTGGGCCATGTGTCGTTGAGGACATTTGTGTATGAATTTTCTGCTCGAAATTCCAATCACTTGAAGAAGGCCAAAGCGTAGAACGACTGAAACGTTGTGAATATGACAATGAAGATGAGGATAACAGTCCGAATAATGTAAATAAAGCAAGCAATCATAATATCTCATCTCAGAGATATAGATAGATATTGAAGGTTAGATTTTTCCATAAGTAAACGCTAAACATTTGCTCAATGCATGTTCTTGTAATATTTTAATACCTTCGTGAATTGTACACCTCCAATTATTTCGATCATAAACATCAGAATCTTCTTTATGGTAAGTTTCAACAGTTCCATTCGAATAGTCTTTGCAGCGGTTTCCTGGTTTATGCTGGGTTTGAATGCTGTAGATCAAATCGCCGTAAAGCATTGGCTTCTGTATTTTGCTTTCCTCGGGGACATTCTGCCTAGCAAAACCTGCGACGACAAATGTGCGCGTTAATGATGCATACATATGCAAAGATTGAGATAGATAGATAGATAGATAGATAGATAGATAGATAGATAGATAGATATGAACATACTGATATATATATATATATATATATATATATATATATATATATATATATATATATATATATATATATACAGGGAGAGAGAGGGGGGATAGCATCCATTATCCATTTTATTATTTGATCGATAAATAAATAGAAAGATAGATAGAGAAATATGAATGTACTATGATAGATAAATATGAACATACTGTGATATATATATATATATATATATATATATATATATATATATATATATTTATATATATATACATATATACATACATACATACATATATATATAGATAGATAGATATCGTATACATTGCCTATATCGAATGTGCACTTTGATGAGATATAGATATGTAAACATTGAGATAGACAGATACATACGTACAAACATAAATAAATAGATAGATAGATAGATAGATAGATAGATAGATAGATAGATAGATAGATAGATAGAACAATCATTACCAATATAATTATTTGATCAATAGATAAAGAGAGAATGAAACATGGACATACTGTCATAGATAGATAGATAGATAGATAGATAGATAGATAGATGTGGGCACATTGATATGCAGATTATGAATTCAGAATCTTCCCTATGTCATTTTTCGTCAAATCCTCCAATGCATAAACACGGTTGCATATATTAAATTAACAGAAAAAAACCTTTTTTCTTTTTTCCTCTATTACATGTATGTGTGTGTGTATGTGTACGAGCATGTGCCTCTGTGTTTATGTGTGCGTCTTTGTGTTCGTATTAGTGTAATGTTCATGTAGTGCCAGTGAAAACCAATTAGATTCTTTAATATATTTCGAATATATCCTCAACGGCAATATTTTATTAGCATAGGCAGGCGTTTCCTCTTTGCTTGATCTTTCAGCGATTCTTTTGTTCAATATTTTGACTTTAAAATCTGATGTCAATTTTTTTTCTGTCCCATAAGAAAGTAAGTCATTCAAACTGCTTTTGAACTTTTCCCAACTTTATATTAATTCGTATCGGCAGAAGGCGACCGGACATATAGACGAGAAAACAAAAGAGTTATATTGTATAAACTTTCTGTGAAAGGATGAAAATAACCTCTGCATTGTTTTCATACCCAGGGCAACTCAATTATTATTTGGACTTTCGATGTTTGCATCTGAACGCCACAAAAACATTTAAACCAAAGGCAAATGACAAGATTTTACAAGTTATACTATTTACATACTTGCGACTGATGTTCTCATCTTTATTGGCGTATTCACGACAATTCGGCCTTTGTACGCTCCGGCCTTTTTCAGGCGATATACACTGGAATTTTTTAACCGTTCCCCTTATTTCGTTCATCAGGTTAGATTGTTCTAGTTCCACGTGCCATGCCTTTTCTTGATATCTCACTTTTAGTTATTTCCTTTTTCTTTTACTTTCGAAATTTTATAAGAGAAAGATTTTATAAATTTCAATCGAAAACAGTACTGGCTACTCGGTTTCCTTATTGGGAAACGGCTAATAATGGCATTACCATTACCATAGTCTAAGAAGAGATTAAATGGTTTGGGGCTCTTATTTTCTCATTGTGATATTCCCGATGAAGTTTGCAATGTCTCAGTATATAAATGAACCAATAAAAGGTTCGACAGCCACTCTGTGTGATATTTTTTCGTTACGATTGGCGTCATGTAAATAGTTTTTTTTTTTTTTTTTTTTTTTTTAACTTACACTATTTACATTCTTCCGACTGGTGTCCTCATCTTTATTGGCTTATTCACGACAATTCGGCTTTTGCACGCTCCAGCCTTTTTCAGGCGATATTTTCGTTCACCAGGGTAGATTGTTCTAGTTCCACGTGCCATGCCTTTCACTTTCAGTTATTTCCCTTTCCTTTTACTTTCGAAATGTTGTAAGAGAAACATTTTATAAATTTCAACCGAAAACATAGCTGGCTGCTCGGTCAATGAATGCTAAATGTTTCCTTATTGGGAAACGGCTAATAATGTCATTACCATTACCATAGTCTAAGAAGAGATTAAATGGTTTGGTGCTCTTATTTTCTCCTTCTGATATTCCTGATGAAGTTTGAAATGCTTCAGTATTGCCGTCCTTACCAGATATGTACGTCTATGTAGATCGATATTATACCTCTAACAGATCTCTTCAGCTCTAATCAATATTTGTACCCTTACTACCCCCCAGTTACTGTTCTGAAGTCTATTTACACAAGAGTGTTTGGTAGGTTACCCAATAAAAGGCTCGTCAGCCAGTCTTTGTCAGTCTTGTTCGTGCCATATGTTACAATCGGCGTAATGTAAATATATACGTTGTTAGGAATAGTGTCCTCATCTTTATTGTTATATTCACGAAGTTTCGGTCGTTGTACAATCCAGCCTTCTTCAGGCGATATACGCTGGAATTTTGTATCGAACCCTCTATTAAGCCCACTAGGGTAGATTGTACTTTTCTGGATATCTTAATTTCAGTTATTTTCATTTAGAAACTCAACTCTTCAAGTACTTGTTCTTAATTGCTGACGCCAGGTATTGAACCCACAATTGTTTGGTTCAAGTCAGTGGATTACTTCAACCAACTCTTTTATTCACTGGGCCATGTTTCCTCTGTGAATATGACAATAAAGATGAGGATACCAGTCCGAACACTGTAAATAGTGTAGTTACAATACTTCATATCAGAAATATAGACAGATGTTGAAGGGTTTTACAAGTGGCTATTCTCGCGAAAAAAAGAGAACAGCACTCCTTCGAAATTCCCTAAAGATCATTCAGTGAATCTTATAAAAGAATTAACATATATTTTCACGGGAAGAACGTTTTCTTTTTGCAGTTTTAAAAATCACAACGCATATACACGGAACTGACTCCTTTTAGTGTCTTAGTAAGGAAATTCTCCTATTTGTCAATGAAGGAGAAAGAAAAAGTGAGGAAGAGTTCTTTTCTTTTCTTTTTATTTTTTGCTAGCTCTTTCTTAGTAGTAATACGGCCTTAAAACATCTAAGAGGTAAAATTTCCCCATTGAAAAATCTGAGGAAGAAACTCTTTTATAAGGAAATCCCTCATCGTCTCCCTAATTGATAACTCATTAATTATGCTCAACAATTCCCGATCGAATAAAACAATGCTACATTTACTTTGATAAAGGAAACCATTTCCGTTGTGTTCGCTGTCAAAATAATGCTACGGGGAAAGTCATGAATTTATTTTTCTCCCTCCAGATATGGTTTAAATATCAGAATATCAGACTGTCTCTCGAATCAAAGTGGAAACCAACTTATGAGAATGACTCGTTCGAATTAAAAACGGAGGAGAAGGTCCTGAACAATCACTCGACTATCTTTCCCAAGAAGTCACGACAATTGACATAATAAACAAAACCTAGTTTGATCCTCACTGATTGCTTTGGTTTGGTCTGTTTTATTCTACGGCCTATTAACCACAATGGGTTATTTAATGCCGACAATTTTTTTTTTTCAAAAATGTATAGCTGTCAATAGTTTTTTAAAAAATGTATAGTTTAGTTTGTTTTGTTTTGTGGCATATAAACCTCAGTGGTTTATTTAATGCTGACAAGATTTTTATTTCTGGTAATATTTTATTTTTTCAAATATTTATTGCTGATACTAATTTTTAAAAAGTATTTCTTGTATTAACATCTATTTTTATACATTCATAGTGTTTTGAGTCAGGTTGTGGGGTCAACTGTTTGCCCATAACTGGGACCCACCCCAGGTCAGGGTGGACCGTGGAACACCAGCAGTTAAGTGGTGGCTCCTCAAAACCTCCTGATCAGAGCCCTTGCTGTTGGACGTAGTTTATCGTCTTACCCAGGACGCGGATGCAGTTTATCGTCATACCCAGGACGCTGATCCTCATTGAATGCACCATTCTTTCAGTCTTGTGCCACATCTAAGCAGCTCTTAGAAAATCATTTTCTAGATCAATTCCAACTGAAAAATGGGCTCAATCCTCATTGAGTTCCCCATATATTCGGCTTTTTGAAACGTCTAATCTACGCTTAGAATATCACCATTGCACATTTTCTAAGCGAGTCTCTAGATGCTGTGATCAAGTGTGCGGCTATGCGTGCAATCTGTGTCAATTCATTCCGATACTTTTAAAATGTACATGTTTCGTTACCTGGTCTTTTCACCTTTCCAATATTCCTATCCATATTCTACATGTCCCCATAACCTGCACTTATTTACTCATCTTACACTCATACTTAAATCGCATATAATAAATCGCTACCTTGAGCGGATCCTGAACATTGTATTAGATCAAAATTTATTAAGAAACACTTTCGTAAGCAGAACAGATACAAGAGATTAGATCTGTAATCAATAGTATGAACCGGTGAAAAGAAGTAATAGATATTTAAAATCAGGCATATTTTTGAGTAACATGTCAACGCATGGCTTTACAACAGATAAAGACCAAACAAAAATCACAGCTGTACAGCCGTCCCTCTTTCGAGCCACCCAAACCAAACGCCCTATCAAATTTCATATTTTCGATTTCATGCAGGTGATTAACCCTACTCTCTAATGATCAATTTTATTTGTTTCGTTTTTAGTTTTCATGTATCCATTTTAGATGAGTTCTGGTCGTTTATTTAGTAATTTTTGTTGATCTGGAAAGATAATCATAGCTATTTTCTCCACCAGACAGAATAGACAGTTTTTGAATTTAGTGTTGTAGGCTGATGCCTTTTTCCTTATTTTCTGTGATATTTTTGGTATGGTTTGGTTTTTATTTTCAATTTCCCAGATATGTTTAGAAAGCATTGTCCTGTTCACGTATTTACTACTTGTAAATGATGTTTTGTGTGCGTAGTTTTTTCGAAAGTCCCTCATATACTGTTATGTATATTTTTCTTCATTGTCTGCTGATTTTAAAATGGACTGGTATATTACATTGTTCTGCAAGCAAATATCGTTTAACGGATATTTATTCTTTGCTCTGTAGTTACATGTGGGTGCAACTGTAGATTATTTTACTGTGTTTTAGTTGAATATCTTATTTCTGAAATACGATATATTTGATTGGATTGGTAGCCAGTCACAAGTACCGCAAAAAAACGGCAATGAAGAAAGGTGTATCTTGCTTGGGTCCATTTTCTTTGGACCGTGAATTAACGAATCAGCAGCTTGCGAGAAAGTAAGATTTCTTATTGAAAAAAAATAATATCGCCTTCCAATATTTATGTGAGAATCTTCACTTGGTAACGAACACGTGGTTCTCAAACTGCTAGGATTAGGAGGTATCTCTCTCGCACTTATTTATCTCCGTTTCAGCTAACAGATTTCCCTACTAGGGACAATAAAAATTGCCAATACATACCATAATCTTTGTGCTATTTAATATGACAAAAGTATTCTCCTAATGAAAATACACCTGATTTAACATTCAGTAAGTAACAGAGACAATGTGACTTTCGTGGAGTACTCTGAAGATATCCGTGGGGAATAAGTCATATTCTTAATCACATATGATCCCATATTTTGTTTTTAATCAAACGAGGTGGTAAAGCTACTAGAAAGCAGTGAGGCACAGTGAGTGAAAGAGAATGAGAAGATTTTACTGAGAAGTAAGGAAAGAACAAAAAAAAACATGGTCGCATACTGTTTCTGATACAAATGCGATTCACGTATGCAAAGATGGCAGTAAGCGATGTGATTCATTGCTAGGCAAAAATAACAAATTCGGTAACAAAATCATTCGAATGGTTTTGATTGGTGTCGTGCAATGGCCAAACTCGTTTACAAGATGGCTGCCAATAAAAAAAGTGCAATGGGTAAATTATAGCAATTTTATATTTTTAATTTTGCGCATGCGCGTTGTTTGATTTTTTTATTTTGGCAAATGCACAGCATAGTAGAGTCATATAGGCACCGACTATGAGAAAAAGAGCACCATGACGCAATTCAGAAATTTGGAAATGTCATGCTGTACTGCTTGGCATTCGCGCCAGAAACACCAATGCGAACATTTCAGAGTATTCGTTCATCAATCTGAGGACAGTGCAGAGGATTCGGAAATAGATGAGCTTAATGGGGATTATGAAAGTCGTAAAAATAACTCTAATTGTTCTGATAAGAAAGGAACTACCAAATTTTATAGTGAGAGCCTCAGCCTCAACACGGTAGCCTACATCAAGTATCTTGAGGAGGTATTTCTGCCCTGAGTCAAAAGGTTAGTTGCACGAAGAACCTATGTCTGGCAACAGGACTTTTCACTAAGCCACACAAACAGGAGAACACAGCCGAGCATGTCATACAATTTCTGCGACCACATCACCCCTTGTATCTGGCCTTCTTACTCTCAAGCCTGCAACTCCCTTGATTATTTTGTGGGGGTCCAGTTGAGCGAGTGACCGAAAAAACTCCTTGTAACACATAAGATAAACTGAAGGCGAGGATGATAGCAGCTTTCAGCCACTTGTTTTAGCTGTTATAATCCTTGCCTTCAGTTACTTCAGAGACCGTCTAAAAGAGGTGCAGGAGATTCCGAAGTCTATATTTTTAATTTTGGTTAATACATTTATCAAAATGAGATATAAGTGTTATTTTTATTTTTGCGTAATTTAGGCGATAATTTATCCATCACATAATTTGTGTGTATTTGTGTCTGTGTGTGTGTGTGTGTGTGTGTGTGTGTGTGTGTGTGTGTGTGTGTGTGTGATTTTATATTTGTGTGTGTGTTCCGAGACGCAGAGTGAAGCGCCTGGAAAACCAAAACCTTCGATCTTTGTTGAAATCTCAGGGGCATATATTCCTACATCGCTTAAACATGATAGGCGTAAATTCACTTCTCTTTGCTGTCTGTTTAATTATCAGTTGTCTTTCGAAAAATTCTTGTCGCTGACTTGTCACGATAGCTTACGACGAATATTGTCAGTGATGGCGAAGATGGACAACTGGCTCTCCGACAGCTACTCTCTTACATCCTGCTTAGTGGCTAGCAGCAAATAAATCAATTATTCGTATTGACAACCATGTCATTGTCCAAATATGTAACCGCGCTCACTTATGTAGGTGTGTCGATTTACTCAAAATTATTTTTATCCTTTACTCATTTTTCTACCATCATTACTGTAACCACTGAGCCATTACCACGGGCACACTAATCGCGTTTCTCTCAATTGACCAATTAAGACGCGAAAGACAAACAAATATGCTTCTGGTAACTCTGAACTTTAAAATAATGGAAGGTTTCATGATCAAAGAGATGAGCCGATTAGAGATATAAAAGAAAGCTTTTGATTGGTCCATTTTGGGAAGATATTGGCAGAAACACAAAGTCTGAGACCAAACGGAGGCAAAAGAACTGGTTTAGTTTGTTCATGTAGAGGATGGCATTCCTCATAAGTCTTTCTAATATTTGTTATCTTTTCTGATATATTTTCATCATTCTGCCGATTATTTATAATATTATCTTTATTTTTTTGTTTGTAATATCTCATTAGTATCCAACATCCGGTCTAATATCACTGTGAAAATCAACTCTGTATATTACCTATCAGTTTAAATGTCACTACACCTTTCGAGATCTGTATGTAAAATGTCTCTGTATATAGGTTACTACAGGATTAAAGAAAGTGGGGAAGTGGAAATCAGCCTTGCCAATGTTTTTTTTTTCTTTTTCTAAAAGTGGGGATTATTCATCGTGTTGATAACTACATTGACTATTTATACTGAATGGGAGGTTGGATAAAGTGTGTTTGCAAATAGACACTGCTGTGTATATATATATAAGTATAGAAAATCTTGGTAATCCGTATGGAGGATGAAATCCGGAGAGCTCAATGTTAAGTCAGAGTGAATAATTTAATTTAAAGAAAAAACGGACCACTTTAACGTTCCATTGTTATAATTTATTTCACCAGATATTTTATTTTTCTCTGGATCTTCAGACGTCACTTTCAAGGGTGAAAAAATGAATTTAAAATTTACACATTTGAAGGACAGTATTAAGCATATAAGGTAACATAGAGGGTGGTGAAGAATAGTGTGAGAGACATGGTCAAAATTAGAGAGGGAGGGAGAGTTTTAAAATTTATTTTTAATTTATTACAATATTAATATTGAGGAGGAGGGGGTAAGGATCAGACATTGACCTATTTAATCGGTCAACTCACCGGAAATGATATGGGAAAAAACAAAAAAGAGGGGAAGTAAAGTGGTCTAATGTTTCCTTAAATTTTATATTTATATAAAAAACTAAAAACGAGACTACCCCACAACACTAATAAACAAAGGTTTTAAACTCGCAAAAATATCCTTTGGACCAGCTACGAAATCCAAAAGAAATGTAACATGGGAACAAAGTCTAGCATATGTTTCAACATATAAGAACAACCCAGAACTATTTCCAGAAATTACAAAAATCTAGAGCTTCTTATGACAAATTGAAAAATATACTAAAAACAACCAAAATAATTAAAAGTAAACACCAATCTAAAAACCTGAAACACATATTAAACTCAACCAATTTTAAACAACACATAATGCATTGACCAACAAAAATATGTGGGGTTTGTGACATCATTATAGAAGGAAACCCTTACACTTTTGAAAGCCCCAAAACGATGTGCATAATAAATAAAAATTTAAACAGCAACTCCAAAAATGTGATTTAGGCACTCAAATGCACAAAATACAAGATGTAATATATAAGTATCAGCCAACAACTAAACAACAAGGTTTCCCTTTACAAAAGCAACATAAAATTAACAGATAACAGAAAACTTTTTTGTATCACAACACATCTATAAATGTAACCAGGGAAAATTTAAAATTATGTCAATATATCAGACAATTATTCTTACCTACAAATACAAGAAACACTTAATAAACAAATTTAAACCAGAACTAAATAGATCATAACCCCACACGCAAAAGCACACAGCATGCACACAAAATGGTCAAATACAGTGGGCAAACCACTTGCATCCATGCACATACACTCACACGCGGGTATATATGGAGCACGAACATGTATACACATATTGGCAAAAACAATAGACTACTCAAAGACACGTGCGCAAACCCTACACAACATAGGAAGTGTGTGCGTCTGTGTGTATGAATGTATATGTGTGTGTATTTATGAAGGTGTGTATATGTGTGTATACTAATTTCTTATAATAAGACAGCATGTATGCATGAAGAGGGTATGCGAGTATACATACGCATACTGCTATATATATATATATATATATATATATATATATATATATATGCACATATTGGCAAAAACAAGACTGCTCACAGGCACACACGGGAACCGTATACAACATAGGAAGTGTATATGTGTGCATATATGTGTATGTATGTGTTTATGTATGTGTATACTAATTCCTTATCATAAGACAGTATGTATGTATGGAGATGGAATATACGTATACATACGCATGCTGACAAAAACACACAATACAAAAAATGACAATAGATCTAAGAACATATAGTGGTCATTAAAAGAAAAGAATGCAAATATCTTTCCTCACACTTTCTCGAACCAATCTTAATTGTTTTATTACCCTTCATGCAAAAGAACTTTCTCACTGCCAGTTCAAGGAAGACATTTGTGTCACTAACACACAAAAAGAGAATGTTTAACATCGAAAAACATAAGAAAAATTAATTCCTTTTAATAATATGTGGAAATATTCTCTCTTTGCCTGATAAAGGTCGTGAGACCGGAAACTCGTGTAACAAAATTATGTAAAATAAGAACACTTGAGTTTTCCCTCTTCTTTTTAACATATACACTTTTCTCTCGTTGGAACAACTATAACGATATATATATATATATATATATATATATATATATATATATATATATATATATATATATATATATATATATATATATATAGCTTTAAATAGAACTGATGTTAATATCTTAATACTAAAAAAGAGGCGAAAATATCTTAGGAAACTTTTGGAAAGCCCTTCATCAGAGAAAATGATACTTGGCAAAATAATTATTATTCTTTAACAGAAATAAGGAAATGCAATTTTAATGGACTAAATGGGAGAAAAACGAACTGGCACACGATTAAAATATAAAATCTTAAGCAAATTTTGAAAATCAATTAAAATCATAAAATTACAAACGAATACAATTGATAAGCAAACCTAGAAAAAGCAGCAGAAATAGATAATTTCTTCTCCTGGTCTATTTTTATATTTGAACCATGTGCCAGATTTTTTTGGTGTTTTTTTTTTTTTTTCGTTTAATCCGTTAAAGTGTATTTCGTTGTTCCGGTTAAAAAAAGTAATTGTCAACGGTTTGACTCTTGAAGTTTTGGCCGAAAGTTTCCAGAGATATTTCCCCACTTTCTTTAAATATTAAGATGTTTGCATCAGTTTATTTTAAAACGATAATTAAATTTTATAGTATATTATACAGTCATTTTAGCTATCATTTAATTTTGGATATTTTTCTTACGTTGGTGGGTGTTGTTTCGTTATTAAAGTAATAATTTTTGGTATTAAAGTAATAACTTTAAAGCATTAAAGTATTTAAGCGTTTTTTATATAAAAGCAATAATTTTAAAATATTAAAGTAACCATTTTTGCTATTAAAATAATAATTTTAAAGTAATAATTATTGGGATTAAAGTAATAATTTTACAGTATTAAATTAATATTTTTTTATATTAAAGTAATAATTTTAAAGCATTAAAGTAAAAATGTGAGGTATTAAAATAATAGCCTCTGCAGAAGAAGCTGTCGTCGAGGAACTTTTTTCGTGAAATGCAAAGGGAATGAGGATGAGTTAGCCATATGGACATCACATGGCACTTCCTAGATTTGAAATCTGAACTGGTGAATATCAGCAATGTATTTCGTCTGGACATTTATCTTAAAATTAGCGATCAAGTAGCGACAATTCTTTCCCTCTCGTCAACTTTCTTTTTGCATGTCTTTTCTTTTCCTGTCTCTTCTGTGTATTTTCAAAATATTCCAAATATTTTTCTTTACGCCCGTCTCTCCCTCTCTCTCTCTCTTTTCCTACTTCTTGCTCTATCTAAGCCAACTCATCACTCTCCTTCTGATTATCTCCCCTTCTAAATGCTTTCCTCTTCTGTTTCCCTTTTTATATGTCAACCAAGTGGCACCTCTCCCACTCTTCATTTTCTATCCTTTCTCTTTATATATATCTCGACTAAATAAGTTCTCCCCTCTTTCTCTTATTTTCTATTCCTTTTTCTCACTCTCCTTGAGTGTGTTACTTTTTAAATGATTTTCTCTCCACTTTTCTTTTCCCTTCCTTATATCTCAACCAATATATCTTCGTGGCCGGACATTTGGCCGAACGGATATTTGGCCGACAGACATTTCACCAAAAAAGTAAAAGTAAAAATAGTAACAAGCAATACTTTAAGTATTTTAATTAGCAGCATTATAAGGTAGAATGGGACTAATAATTAACACTGAATTTCTAAATTTATTTTAAAAGTTTTCTTATTTCAATATTCGTTTATTGAAATTAGTATATTTTTTTAAATATTTGAGTGTATTTGGTTAAAAAGTAGCGCCTAATTATTTAAATTCGTATTTAACAGTAAGATAAAAGCTAGTTCATCCCTTTAAGATAATGATCATTAGAAGCGAAATTGAAAGATCTTTCATATTGTAAAAGCTAAAGATTTTTGCTTTAGTAAAATGTCCTTTTTCTCAAAATACTAATTATCTTACAGTAATAATTGAAGTAAAATATAATATATACAGAATAGATTTTTTAAAAAGCCTGGAATAAACGAAAAATTCTAAATTAATAGAGTAAATAAGTATAAATATATGTAGCACATTACGATAAAGAGTGTGACGTAGATGTAAGTAAGCCACTATATTTTGGCTAAGTGCCCATTCGGTTAAATGTCCATTCGTTTAAATGTCCGTCGGCCAAACGTCCAAGTACCATATCTTTTTACCCCTCTCTCGTTCTTCGCCATTTCCTCCCGGTCTATGATATTGATTTTCGATTCTTCGTTCTTCTGGAACCGTTTCGCGGTAAGAACAGTGGTTCCTGTTTATCCTGTTTACTATTCTTAGGGTCTTATACTTAAAGAGCGGCAACAAAGCCATTAGGCTATACACTTCGGAATAGACATTGTAACTAGCAGACCGTCGAAAAATTCGGGCCACATAAACACAAGAGATCCAGAAAATGTGAAAAGTATCTAATCTCGGGGTATCAATCGATTTCTTAGTCAATTTGTCCGTTATTTTACTAATAGTGAGTCTGTTCATTGTCATTTGCCAAAATCATATTTGTTTAGTTGGTCAGGACGAATTATAATCGAACACATTGTAGGGAGGATTTTCTTTCTGATAGACACTTTGACATTGCTCAGATTCGAACAGTTAACTAAAGGAGATAAATAAAAAATGATTACATGCGTTTTTGCAACAGCATGTATTTTCATATATCTGTAAAAACTTCCTTCCTCTCTCTCTCTCTCTCTCTCTCTCTCTCTTTCTCTTTCTCTTTCTCTAGCGCGCGCTTTCTCTCTCACTCATATACACACCTAGACATATATTATTTAGATTTCAATTACCATGAATCTAACAGTTCCGCTTCGCCCACCGAAGTTAAGCAACGTCGAACTTAGTACTTAGATGGGGGCACAGCGTGATAACAGCCGATACTGTAAGCAATGTAAGAGGTCATATGATCGTGATATGTTTCAGTCACTAACCATCGCGCCACTATTTCTTGTTATTGGATCAAGGTTGTCTGTTATTGAGAGAGCGCATAGTTAGTAGCAAGCTATGAATTACTATATACGATTGCGCGGGGGCCAACAGACTTACGCTTGTTATGGCGTAACCACGTCACCCGTCTGTTTTGTAGCCGCCCTGTTTTTACCGAGCGTACAGACATAAAAAGATAAGATCAAAGACCTCACTCCATCCCCTTTCTCTGGCCAATCCTCATTGTTTTATTATCCCTTCAACAAATGAACATCTACTGCCAGTCCAAGAAGAACTTGGATTACTACCACACACAAAAAGACAGTGGTTAAAGATAAGAAAACATAGAAAAAAATCCCTTTAAATAATATGCGGAAATAACCATTCTTCGGCTGATGAAGATTACAAGACCCGAAACTGGTGTAGCAAAAAATATGGAAAATAATGTATAATATATATTAAAATCCACATTATAACCGAAAACATTTCTCTTTAAAATATACACTTTTCTCTCGTTGGAACAGCTATAATCTCACTCTTATATATATATATATATATATATATATATATATATATATATATATATATATATTAATGAATATACATATTATCCCTCGCAGTTAGCACCACTGTGGGTTTCAGGCACAACACAATCGCCAGGTGCTGAGTATAGACTGACCGTTATGTAATTTAAATTTTATTAAAAACATCTGGTTATCGCAATGTTGGCGCAGTTAAACGGGATTACATTTTTTTAATTTTCAAAAATATATTTGGTATTTAAAACGAACGATATATATATATATATATATATATATATATATATATATATATATATATATATATATACATATTTTATAGTTGTGAATATTATTTTTTTATTGAGCATAAAGGAAGATTACTTTTCTTTTTCAAAAAATCAAACCATAATTTACATTGAAAATTAATCTGGATCAACGTATCTGAGTAGATACTTATTTTTATGCCTGCAGGTAACTTATCAATTCATTTCTCTTGTTTAATAAGCTCGGGTTATTTAAGTGTTTTAAGATAACTAATTTTTCAGCAAGACTTAAATTACTACTATTGCCTTTCCCATTGTAAGATTACAATGGGAATGACAATAGATGTAATTTATGTCTTATGTATCTTAAAACACTTAAATAAGATTCCAAATGTAACTAGTAGCAATCTCACATAAAAATGGATACAATTTGGCGTCGTGGTATTATCAAGAAACCGCGGGAAAAGGGTTTAAACCCCCAAGGACATTCATGATAACATAGTTGTTATATTAGGTGATGACGCCTCAGCTTTATCAACAGTTCAAAAGTGGGAAACCGAAGTGAGGAGGATTAAGGAAGAGTCTTGAAGATTACCAAAATTGTGTACGTACTGCAACTGTCACCTCCGAGGAAAACATTGCTGGTGTTTCCCACATGGTGATAGATGACAGGCGATTGGCTATAAATCAAATATCCGATGCTATTAGCATATCCCGCTAGAGAATATTCTGAGCAATATAATTGGCCTGACGAAAGTTTCTGCTCGTGAAATGCCATGTCTTCTGACACTTGACCAAAAGCAGAACCAGGTGGCTTCTTTGAATGTTTCCTAACATAAGTGTTCGGTATATCACTTTGAGCCAGAAACAAAGAGACAATATTTGCCATGCAAACACCCCACCTCATTTGCTCCAAAGTAGGCCAAGGTCGTTCCATCTGCAAAGAAGGTGATGAACTCGTTTTTTTTTTTGGGGGGGGGGGATGCAAAAGGCATTGTACTTATTGATCATCTTCAAGGGTCTCATTCCATCCATGCCAACATGCTGAGGCAGTTACGAAAGGCTATCAAGATCAAACGCCCTGAAAAACTAACAATGGGGGTTTTGTTTCATCAGGACACTGCTCTAGCAGACAAGTCTTTGGTTTGGCTGCTGTACGTGACTGTGGCTTTGAACTGGCTGATCGCTCTCCATTTCTTCTGATTTGGATCCATCTGACCATCATCTGTTCCCCAACATGAAAAAACACTTGGCTTTGAACCAGTATCACAGTGCAGATGACATCATATCTGCTACTGATGACTCCGAACAGTCAGTTTACAATGCAGTTATTAATAAGAAGAGTTGAAATTAATGCATGTAAGTTATCACCGTTATAACACCACAACTTTATAGTCTACCTCTGAGGTTTTCAGCCCACCTGTGTAATTACTTATCCATTTCATCTGCAGGGAAGGTTTTGAATTCAGTTTTTTGGGGATGTAAAAGGCATTGTGATTATTGGCTTCAAAATTTCCATACCATTAATGAATACTATGCCAACTTGGTGAGGCAGTTACAAAAGGCAATCAAGAACAAACGCCCAAGAAAACTGACGAAAGTGGTCTTGTTTCATCGGGACAATGCTCCAGAACACACGTCCTTGGTTTCAATGGCTGTTGTGCGTGAATATGGATTTGAACTGGTTGATCACCCCAACCAATTCTTTTTAGTGACTATCATCTGTTCCCCAACATGAAAAGAAATCGCTTGCCTAGAACCAGTATCGCATTGATGGTACTGTCGTATCTGCAGTTGATGACTATTTAACCGAAAGAATGAATAGTCCTCTTTGAATAGTCAGATGTTAGTTTATCTGGAAAGAAACAATTCAGTTACTAATAAGAAGAGTTGAAATTAATGCATGCAAGATTGCATAGCTCTATAATCACTCGTTCATAGTCAGTCTATGAACTTTTCAGACCACCCTCGCAAATGGAAAGAAACAATGCAGTTGCTAATAAGAAGAGTTGAAATTAATGCATGCAAGACTTCACACTCTAGCATCACACCTTCATAGTCAGCCTATAAAATTTTCAGCCCATCCTTTATTTGTATTTTATATAAAGCAAATAATGATTGTAGAAAATCGTGCTCTATATATGGATTATTCAAGAATTTATTTATGCAGCTTTCATTAACTTTTCGACTGGTTATTTAAAATATAAATGAATGGCATCGCTTTTACACTTGTAAGGCAAAAACTTCGACGTATTTCTAATACATGTATTTTAATTTACAAATATCTGCATATATATAAAGATTACAAGAATAAATGTAAGAACTTCTTAAGAACTTTCTTAATCAGAAAAATATGATTTTAAGAGCTTAGGTAATGTAATTTTATGTTTAAGTCTGACAATTATGTACATAGATAATTGATTCGTTTTTTACGGATTATCAACCCATTGCAGGTTAATTAATGATAGAAAATATTTTTTAGATATTAAGAATTGTTTTTAGATAAAACTCGTTTAGGGATACAATATTAACCAATAACCCATAGCTGGGGAGAAGTTGTGGATCCATAACTTTCCCAGTGTTATTTCTTCGTGAGTTAAGCAGCGTCGAATCTGGCCAGTGCCACTTGAGTATACCAGGTGCTGTAAATTGGATGTGTGAGTGGTGTAATCGATAATGCCTTAGAACTGTTAAGCAGAGAGCTGTGTTCCAATTTCAATTGGGTTGCTTACATTTACTTACGAGCAAATACCTTTGGGGAAAGCTATGATTTCAGCTCTTCTTTACCCAACTATGGGTTAATTAGTAAGACGTGTATGACTAAATCATTATTATCTTCCAAAGAAATTCATACAATCTAAAAAAAAACATATTTTCTGGCTTTAAATAACCTGCAAAATGTGAATAAAAGCCGTAGATAACGAATCAATGTAATCAAATAAAGTAATTTAACAAGTAAAGGGTGGTTCCAAAAAACTTCGACCGATTTTAAATGTGAATTAAGTTTGAACGTCTAATGATTTTTTTTCTTTTTCTTTCAGATTTGGCGGACATTTGGGCGGGCGATATTATTTTTCACACATAATAGACATGACTCAAATAACATGATCCGACAGAGAAATAAATATACTATTTACATTATTCCCACTATTGTCCTCATCTTTTGCCGCCATATTTATTACAATGTTTCAAGGACACACGGCACAGTGGATAAAGTCGTTAGTTTGATCTAGTGACAGGACCCAAATAGTGTGAGTTCAATACCCGGTTAAGGCAGTGGAGAATTTGGAGAGGGGAATTAACAGGAGATAACTGACAACTGACATCGATTAAAACATGGCACCATGGAACTAGAACAGTCTACCCCAGTGAGCGAAAAAAAGGGCTCAGTTCGACATTCCAACCACCTGAAGAAGGCCGGAGAGTACAACGGCCGAAACGTTGTAATAAATATGGCGACAAAGATGATGACAATAGTCTGAATAATGTAAATAGTGTACATAAATCCTCATCTCAGAAATATGGACAGATAGAGAAATAAAGACATTTCCACCAATAACACTGATTTATTTACTGCTCATTTTCATCCGTCTCAGTGAAAGACCCTAATATATAATCCGTCTTAATCCTAGAAGTCATACTAGTCTTAATGAAAGACGTATTTATAATACGTATTTTTCTAAAAAAACAAAAAGAAACAACCTTCCCATTTTCCTTCTTTCGTTCTGTTTTCGTTTTCTTTGTGATTTTATTTGCATGTTTTCTTTTCTATCGTTTATATATATATATATATATATATATATATATATATATATATATATATATATAGATAGATAGATAAATAGATAGATAGAAAGAAATTAAATACACAGAATATATTGGTTTGGTGCATAATTATCAGGAGCTTTTGTAGGCGAGATATTTCTTAATAAAAATTACTGTTTTCTTTACTTTTTTTTAATAAAAATATTATTTTACTTTCAGGTTATAAAAAAGTGTATCAATAATCATACTCATTTAAAAATATTATTGTGGAATTGTTTTTTTTTGTTTTGTTTTTTCCTAATATATATTGTTTAAAAACTCCCGATGATTATACATCAAGTCAATATATATATATATAGCCTATATATATGGCCTATATATATATAGCCTATATATATATAGCCTATATATATATAGCCTATATATATATATATATATATATATATATATATATATATATATATATATATATATATATAGCATATATATATATATATATATATATATATATATATATGTAGCATATATATATATATATATATATATATATATATATATATATATATATATGTAGCATATATATATATATATATATATATATATATATATATATATATATATATATATATACAGATATACAGCCTGTTTTCTTTTCTATCGTTTACCCATTTTTTGCTTTTAGAATTTTTCCCACTCTCGTTCATTGATCTTTTCTCTTTTTCTCTTGTCATTTCTCTTAAACATTTTTTTAGCTTTTTTTTTTTATTCCCATTCTTTTCCTCTGCCTTCTTTCACATTTTCTTTATCTTTACCGTTTCTCTTCACCATTTTCTTCTTTTCTTCTTTCAACTTTTTCTCCCTCCTTTTCTGTTTTCGTCGTTAATCTCTCACTCTCTTCTTTTCACATCATGCTATTTATCCTCTTTCTTTATTTTTCTCCCTTTTCTTTTGTTACGTTTTTTCTCTCTATTTCCGTCCTTTTCACTTTCGATTATCCCCGGTCAAATTCTGTTATTTCTTTTCTTTCTTCTTTTTCTTTTTTTTTTTGCCTTTCTTCTTTCTCTCCTTTTTATTCTATTTTTTTTTTTATTCTGTTCATAAGTCATATCATTCCCTATGTAATTCCCGTGTCAGATGAGGCTTAATACTAGACTTGATCTGGATATATTTCCAGTCTTTAACCAAAATATCACGAGTAAATAAAATCTTTAATATTCCAAGCCAAACACCATGCCCCCCAAACATAGTATTAGGTTGGTGCAAAAATAATGACGTAATAATGTCGTTTTTTATGTGTTTTTTAACGTCAAAAAACGACATTATTATGCCATTATTTTTGCATCAACCTAATATTTATAAAACACCCGTTACGCCATGAATATGACGTTATTGACTAACATGTCTTTGCTATCGCTATATCAGTAATCTGCCTCTGTATGACGACAAGAAATGTCAACCATGTTCAGTAAACTTTGCAAAAAGAGTCCTTGGAGCCCTCTTGTTTATTTATACAAGCACACGCACACATTCATACACACACACACACAAACACACGCACAAACACACATATACACACACACACACATATATATATATATATATATATATATATATATATATATATATTTGGTTTGATTGATGTGAGTTTGTGACCCTGGGTTTCACGCTTTTGCGATCGTCAGACAAACTGATTAATTTTTTAAAAAATTTGGGTTTATGTAGATTGCGTGTATTGGTGTTATTTTGGGAGTGGGGGGATGGTTGTCGTGATGTTTGCGTTAGCATGAGTGACATCACGACGACGTTACCTCATCTCAGAAATATAGACAGAAATACCTTGTTTGCTTGGGTAAATATACAGCATATATTTATAAGTAAAATATAAGTATTCCTCTTCCTGATGTTAAGTATAAGTTTCCTCTTTGTTTGCGTCCTCTCCCAAACCTCATTGTTGCTTACATATTCGGTTCATGGTATCCTCAGCATCCTTCTGTAGAACAATACCTCCTTTCAACGAGTCTTTTCTTCATCCTTCCGGTGATCGTCTAACATTCGCTGCCGTAAAGCAGGACAGATATCACGTAGTAGTTCCAGTACTCGTTTCTTTGTTACCAAAAAAGATCCTCCTGTCTCGTAATACTCTGCCTAGCTTTTGGAATGCATCTTTGACCATCCGAATACATCTTCTGATCTCAGCGTCGCACTTAATGTCCTCTGTCAGAACATATCCCAGATATTTAAATTTCGGCACCGGATTGATTTTAGTGTCCTCGATCTTTAAATCGAATTTCGGGTTCATCTTTTTGCTAATGACCATGCATTCTCTCCCCTAGTTGTTTATGCTTAGTCCCTTCTTCTACCTCTCCTTCGTTAATGTCTGTGGGAGGATTTGTAATGTCCTTTCCGTGTCTGCTATCAAGAATGACTCATCTTATGTAGTTAAGATTGTGGCTACCATTGATGAATCCTGGTAGGATTCCCATTTCTCACGAAATTGCTTCGCTGTATAGGTTGATTAATTCAGTGAGAAGATACACTCTTGCCTTAGGCTCCGTTCTATTTCTGTATATCCGCTGAATTTATTTTCTATCCGCATGCAGACCTTTTGCTGCCAGTATAGGTTCTTGATTATTCTAATATATTTTCCGAATATATCAAGGTTGTTGAGCAGTTTCAACAAATCTTTGTGGCGTACTTTGCCGAACGCCTTTGCGTAGTCTATAAAACATAGATACACGTCCTTCTGCATTTGTATCGTTCTTTCTGATAACATTCTGAACATGAATATTACATTCCTTGTTCTAGTATCTTTAACGAACCCGCAGTGTACTTGTCCTATGTCTCGACAGATTCTCCTGCGCGTTCTTTTTATCAGAATACAGATGAGTTTTCTTATGTGGCTCATCAGGCTGATTGTTCAGTGGAGTTCACTTACTTTTTCACCTTGTTTCTTAGGCAGTACTATGAAAAATAAATCTGCTGAGGTCTCCCGGTATATCCCCACTGTTTTAAATTTCATTTATTATTTTATTTATTATTTGTGTTATCTTGTCTATGCCAAAATTATCTAAGGCGCTCAGCTATTCTGTTACAACTCAATCTGGCCCTATCACCTTGCTTCTGTTCAATTTGACCAGTACAGCTTCTACTTCGGTTTTTAGAATTTCAGGCCCATCGGTAATTCTGTGTATTTCTGGTTGTTCTCTTTTGGAAATTGCCTAAAGTTCATTTCGGAACACATATGTTCAAAGCCATCATATTTGGCTTGGACAATATGTCTTTAGTCAATTTCTAACAAAATTTCCTTCTTATCTGAGAAAGATTATTCGTAATGCATTCGTAATTTGTAAAAGGTCGATCAATAAAATCAATCCATACAAAATGTCTGTTGTCTTTAATAACATTTGCCTTAAAGAAAATTTGCTGTCTAAATACAAATATATATATATATTAAATATACAGAATATATATATACATATATATATATATATATATATAGATAGATAGATAGATAGATAGATAGATAGATAGATAGATATTAAATACACAGAATATATTGGGTTGATGCATAATTATCAGGAGCTTTTGTAGGCGAGATATTTCTTAATAAAAACTGTTTTCTTTACTTTTTTTAATAAAAATATTATTTTACTTTCAGGTTTTAAAAAATTGTATCAATAATCATACTCATTTAAAAATCTTATTGTGGAATTGTTTTTTTTTTCTTTTTTTTCTAATAGATAATGTTTAAAAACGCCTGATGATTATGAATCAAGCCAATATATATATATATATATATATATATATATATATATATATATATATATATAGCCTATATATATATATATATATATATATATATATATATATATATATAGCCTATATATATATATATATATATATATATATATATATATAGCCTATATATATATATATATATATATATATATATATATATATATATATATATATGGGTTAATCTACATAGGGATATGTGTAAATATAAAGGGTTCATTGACGTCAACGCCCATCAGCGCCAGTCTGTTCCATGCTTATACGCAATCTTCTGTTCATATATATATATATATATATATATATATATATATATATATATATATTAAAGACATTTTATTTTTAACGTTCTTTTTATAGATAAAAGTAATTAAGTAAATGCTCTGTTTATAATAAACAGTATTAAATAACATTTACCGGCCTGAATGTACGAAAAATTTTCATAGAAAATATTCGTCCTTTGAAAATTTCTCGGACATTCAGGCCGATAAATGTTATTTAATACTGTTTATTATAAACATAGCATTTACTTAAATACTTGTATCTATAAAAAGAACGTTAAACATAAAAATGTCTTTAATAAATAAATTGTCGGACTTTGTCCATTTCTGAATATATATATATATATATATATATATATATATATGGCAATGTGGAAGGTAAACACCATAGTGGTGTACCAAATAAAGATTCCAACCTTAGAAATGCTTCCAACTTAGAAAAAAAGTAAAATAAATGGTAATAATTCTTAATATCCAATCAGATTACCGTTCGTTTTTACTTTTTTTATTCTGCTAAACTCCATCTAAGTATGTTTTTTTTAAATTTCTATTCGCTTGAATTTATTTTCACATCTATAGCAAATAAAATGTAACTTTAAAACAAATGAAAATTAAAACAACAAAGTAAATTTAAAAGAAGAATATTAAAAACAATTATTTGAAAAAAGTATATTTATTTCTTCAAATATTCCACTGTGTGTGTATCTGGCTAAAACATCTAAATAAAGTACATTAACTAAATTAAGATATATTTAAACATTTTTAATTTAATCATTTTTTAAAGAAAAAAAACTACAACGAGTCTTACTTCTTTGAAAAGTAATTATTTACTATTTATTTTGAAGGGCATTATTATGAATAAAAAAACATAAATTAAGAATTTAAAATATGTTTAAACATGAATTTGTTTTCACATCGCTACTAAATAAAAGCCTAACTTTAAAAAAATAAATATTAAAACAACAAAAGAAGAATATTAATTACAATTATTAAACAAAAAGTTTAATTTACTTATTCAAATATTCGTGTGTGTGTGTGTGTGTGTGTGTGTGTGTGTGTGTGTGTGTGTGTGTGTGTGTGTGTGTGTGCCCGGCTACAATATAAATATACAGACGAACCACCGATCAACGGACTTCGGATGCAACGGACAAAATCTGCAAGCAAAATCCTTCCAAATCGTCAGCGATGTATTTCAAGAATTGCTGGCTTAGCAGAACAAATCGTATTAGTTCTCAAAATGACCGTTTGGTGGCGGTGGCGGGCCTTTCAGTTGTAAACAAAAACGGAAATTACAATACGTTAGGGCTTGCATGAGAAAGTAGCTGTGAGATATCTATTATTTTTGTTATTTTGCTTAATATATCTATATTAAGTATATATTTATTTATGCCATATATACATGTTTATAGCATTTGCATTATGCTCATAACTACTGGTAATTACTATAGTGGTTTTATAACACAAAAATAATCCCACCCATGTACGGACGATCGGCTTTAACGGGTTCCTATTAGTCCGTTGATGAGGTTTGTTTGTATATACAAACCCAGTACCACATCAGTTGACAGTTGTTTGATGTGCGTGTGTGTATTATTGACTTTTTAATATTTTTCGGCCATCTTATGGAAAAAATTTTTTTATTCAATCTTTAAAAAGTAAACTTCATTGTTTTGGTTTTTTTTTTGGTTTTTTTTTTTTTTTTTGGTTTGTAACTAAAATAAAAAAGTAAATAATTTTACTTTAATTCAATTTAAAACAAAAAACTATAGCGAGCCTTATTTTTAGAAAATTAATTTAAATAAAATATAGTTAAATTCGTAAAACGAATATTCAACACAATTAATGTAGGCCATGTCATGTCTGTCTCTCCTAATTTTTAATTAACTAAAGTTTTTCTTTTCTTTCAAATGCAAATATAACTTGAAATTTAAACAACCGCTTTTCAAACTAAATTGTCTCTGTATCTTGCTTGCTTCTACTGTCTTTCAAAATAGTTATTAATTAAATTATTTTACAGAGAAATCTTTTCTAATGTAATGTTTAAAAGTAAAACGTTATTTGCTTAATCTAAATTTCCCTCCAAAATAAGTAGTAAATAATTATTTTTCGAAAAAGTAAGGCTCGCTAAAGTTTTTGCTTGAAAAAATCATTAAATTAAATGTTAAAATATATCTTCATTTAAGATTATTTACTTTTTTATTAATAATAATTTGCAAAAGGTTAATGAACGCTTATTTAAGTCTGATTTGAATCAACATTAACACAGTGTTTATGTTAGTATTTAAATCGGAAAATAAAGTCTCTTTTTGCATAAAAATATGGAGATGCCCAGCCCCCTAAGAACCCCCCGCGCACACACAACCATACACACCGAGAATGGTATTTGTAGTGTGGTATTTTCCAAAATTTAGTTATTTTGTAATAAACCAAAAAAAAGCAATGAACTTTATTTTTTAAAAATTGAATTAAAAATTATTTTCCATAAGATGGCTGAAAAATATCAATAAATTGTAAATAATATACTGTTATTCAGAGATCTTCCGAGCAACGTCAGATATGCTCGCTTGTGTCTAGTATAGCAATCCTTATATTTTATAGGTGCTTTAATGCATCAAGTCCAGTGAAACTGTAGACTCGTCTTTTTCCTATCTATCACCCCTAGTAACAGAACAGTCTATATCTTACGCCTACGTACAGAAAACTTCAACCAATTGAAACCGTACTAGACGAATCAACAAATCTCATTGGTCAATGACACTATATTCTGAAAGTTTCACGTGCAAAACGAAATTGCGCCAAAACTTAAGTGAGCCGAAAAACGGACTTTCAGATCTTATAATAGAAGACGCCGACTGACCCAAGCACTCAGTGACGAACACCCACAGAGAAATTGCCAACATACTCCACGTCACTCGAAATCACGATTTTACCGCGCAACGGTACATCAACGCTGACTCACTCACAATTAAAACTCAACCAACTCTGTGGACATCGATTCTCAAACATTGCTTATCCAAAGTGAATTATATTCACTACCTATTAAGTAAACATCAATGTGCGAACGACCTTAAAAACAATACAGTCAAAGGTAGATCACTCCTTAAGAACTCCTTCTAAAAAGACACTAAATATCGACAATTCTAATACCAACACGAATCTAAAACGGACTGCAAATGAACGAACGATTACAAAGAGAGACATTCTGAAACCTAAAACATCATACACGTTTTGCCAACATAACATATATCAATTATCCTGCTTGTATATTGTTTTGAATTGTATATAATTGTTTATTAGTTTCTAATTGAATATGTCTTGTTCTTAATCGTATTTAAATTTCGTTTATTTATTTGTTGTGGATGCAGAAAGTCACGCAACCTACACAAATTCCTTCTGATTCTTTTATGCATAATTAATAAATTCTGCACATTCCCAACAAAACATTTAATTTAAAATCAAAAGTGTAGACAGTCTTATAGCTCGGACACATTCTCACTGCTGAGTAGAGCTAATACCGTTTATCAAGTGAATGTTTTGACATTAGTTTATATTAAGTCCTACCAGACATCTCTCTGTAAGCAGAAGGTGTAGCTGGTAGGTTTAAAACATTTAATGGTGGTTGATGTTTTAATGCCTTTAATGTTATATTTGGGTGTTGTTTATTTTTTTAATTTCTGTGCATATTTTTGTCGTTGATATTTGCTCCGATGAGACAGGAACGATAAACTGGTTTAACTGTTTTTAATGTTTTTTATATTTCAGTATTAGCATTTTACCGTAATATATATATATATATATATATATATATATATATATATATATATATATATATATATATATATACCCATCTTTTTCGTTAAGAATTGTTTCTGTCTCTTCTCAGACTGTTCCCAATCTATCTATCTATTACTTATTAATATGACTGTTTTTGTTGCTGTGATAAGATATTGTAACACTGTGAAAATATTTCAGTATGTAGAGTTCTTTAGATAGATAGATAGATAGATAGATAGATAGATAGATAGATAGATAGATAGATAATAAACGGCTTGACGTAAATAGATAGAAAGAAAGAATATAAACAAACATAGATAGATCGAGAAAGAGAGAGATTATTACTTCTACTTCTTGCGATAAAATATTAGTTGGGTTTTTATAGTTTCAACTTTTGTGTAGGTTTTAAGGAATTACTACTTGTCCTCATTCCAAATAAAAAAAGATAACAGCTCCGTGAAAAGGGGGCGGATAGCAAAGTTTTCTGTGGATACAAGACAAACTTTGAGGAATCAAATTTCTTTCTTCTTGAAGCAAAATCGAACGCCAATGATTCTCATTCGAACTGTGGTATGATCCATTTCCCCGCATTAATGGATCTTTCCTGACCACATTACTTCTAAACTAAGTCTTATTGTTTCAAACAATTCTACTACAACTTCGCTAACTCTCATTGGTTCTTTTATAATTAATTAATTGCTGCTCGGTCCTGTGATTCGTCATTTAAACTTTATTTGCAGACAACTTTCTTTCGTCTTTCGTTCTGTCCTTCTCGTATGGCAGAACAGCTCACTGATTTTGAGCGTCAAGTCATCATACTTCCAAAGTACATCTGGCGTGGCGATTGACGAAATGTGCTGAAATTCTTCCTGAATTTTTCACTCACATCAGTCGTCGACAGTTTTCAATGGTTGTCTCAAGTCTTTCTAAATTTACCGCTTTTTTTTTAGTTTGGCGACAAGGTCTCATCATTTGGACCACTGGTGGATCAAGAAAAGCTTGTAGACGCCAACTCCTAGTATTGATTTTCCAAGCGTAGCTTAGAGGTGGCACACGACCGAAAGCATGGAGTATCCAGTGAAGATCGAACTCACTACTCAGTCGTAATTGTTCTAGCTTGCTAACCATTACACCGCCTCGCGATGCCCCTACGCAAACTCCTTGTATACGCGTGTCCGTTATCCTGATAGACGGGAAGACACAGTCTCACTAAGAGACTTGGCTCAAGCAGGGAAGGCATCGGGATCCACAATCCTATGCGACAGTTGTCCTCGGGGCACTTCAACTGAATATGAAGAAACGGAATCATGGTCTACTTTTGAAGATTATTAGGAACACTTGAGCTCTGGTCTCTGGAGTGGTGACGAACGGGTTTCACAAAAGAGAGCCCACCAACCTACCGATATTTCAGAGGACGCGCACGCAACTCATACAAGATTACAGAAATGCAGTAGGATCAAATCTAGTTCTAGTGAAAAAGAGGAAGAACCTCATCATGCTTCTGACAATACGGCACGGTCTCGCAGACAGCAAAGAATGCTCGCTCGATTCAAGGACTTCTCTCTGTAAGAATAAGGCACGGGAGAATGTTTTATGATCAGTTTCCCTCATTAATGGATCTGTTCTGACCACATATAGTTAGGAGAATTCTGCTTCTATGCAGGGTTAATAAAACTTACTTCTCAGCTAATTGATATATACTGTACCTATGAACACTAATGTGTCTGTCGAAATCCTTATAAATACGTTGGTCAATATTGTAAGTGGGGATAATATGCTAAGTAGTCCACCACAAGCAGTGGTTTACCTACTTCACGCCGCTGGCGAGTATTGTATTTTGTTCATGTTATAAAGATTACCATTTCATTTCCAAAATCCATTTTGGTTATTCTTCATCCAGTAACTCTTTCTAGGCTACAACTCTAATTCTTAGAATAGATCTTATATCCGTACATTTTTGGTGCGCTTATTCTAACCAAAACCAAAAGTCGCAGTTAGGGGACTCTCGGAAACTCTGTCATAAAAATATTGTTTCTTCCTTTGCCTTCCTTTTCAAAGCTCTCGTATTTAAAGTAAGAAAAAGAAAAAAAAATGGATGACTTAGCGTTGTTTGACTCACATGGCAAAAATCACTGAAAAATCCTATGAGAAGAAGTGAATAAAAAACACATTTCGATACTTGATAGATGTAATGAAAAATATCATTGAGGGATACCAGGCCGAAATCCTCGTTGTTCGTTGCAACAAGATAGCTTTTAAGACACAATTCAAATGGAGAAAGAGAAAGACAAGATAAAGTACAGAAGAGAAAGTCTGAAAAAAAAGGAACGGGGCTAATAATGATGTAAGAAAAGTAGAAAACCTCCACAGAAAGAAAAAAGAGAGAAAGATAAATGAAAGACTTCAAATAATGTAAAAAAGGACAGATGCAAAAGAGGGTGGAAGAGTTGAAGAAGGAGACAGGAAGGAAAAAGAAGAACGCGTTACAAAGAAAGAAAGAAAGAACTAATAATTGTGAGAAAAGGAAAGATGTAGAAATAAACGGGGACAGATATTAACATAGAATGCGAACAATCTGAAATAGATAGATAGATAGATAGATAGATAGATAGATAGATTGAAATAGATTGTGATAGATAGATAGATAGATAGATAGATAGTGATATAGCAGATATATAGACAAACAATAACAGACAGAAGATATAACTATAAAGGCAAAGAATATATATATATATATATATATATATAATATATTATAATAATATTTTTTGTTTAAAAATATGATTCCTTCGCTACATAAGAGTTCTCATGTTTCAAAAACGAGAGCCAAAATCATCCAAATAATTAATAAAATTAAGTTGGATTGAGGTGTTTAGTCACGTTTCATCTTCAAGCGAAATTTTAGGAATAAGCTATCTCTCGGTTTACGTGTATTTTTACAGAATTTGTTATTGTGGGAGTGGCTATACTATTTTACTTCTTTAAGTGGTCAGGGAGTTAATTCTTATCAGTAGATTCATCATCCTCTGAGAGGTTTTGCTAAGGTTGGGTAGGGTATCTGTTTCAAGGCTAATGTTTACGGTCATCCTTTAGTTGGTTCCCAGTGAAGGATATTTTTATGGCGCGCCTACAGTCGTTATGTGTCTGGAGAATTGTCTTTTATTATTGTCTATCTGATTATCTATTTATTTATTTGTTTATTTAAGTGGGTGTTTAATATACAGATCGCTTTGCATTGAATTTCAGTTTGTTTTTTTAGTTTTTTTGAGGACGACAAAAAGGGTTTTTCTTATTTAAGGGTTTGGCTGAGCTTTTTAGAATTTTACTTAGCTATGTTTTTTTTTTTGTTTTTTTTTATGCTAATTATCTAATGCGAAAGTCTGTTGATGTCGGCAAAAAACCGTTAACTCCTGCCTATGGTTTAATAATTTTTCATTATTTAGGAATTTAATGATGTGTAGTTTTTCCTGTAAGCATAAGAGGCATGGTTCTATATATATATATATATATATATATATATATATATATATATATATATATATGAGTGTCTGAATAAACCCAAAGAAGAATAGAAAGAAAAACATTCAATGTGCAAACTAACGATAAAAGTCGACAAGTGGAACAAGACTTTTATTAATAGACGAACTTATCTTTGAAGATTGAAGCCAGAGGAAGTAAAAATTTAGTCATCTTTAACCAGTTTCCAAGTGTAAGTTAACCACTTGCTAACGGTAAACTCAACAAGCAAAAATCAATGAACAAGTAAGATGGTAATTAATGAGAAAAAATATATGAGAATATTCTTTCATCTGGTACTGCTCTCCGGTTTTGAATTAAGCAAATTTGCATGTGAACTTTTAAATGTTTTATTTTATTTATTTTTTTTTTTCATAAATATGTATTTACTAGCGAAAGTACCCGACTTTGCCTGGGCCTCTAAATATCTAAAAGGAATTCATTCACAATATTTACAATTAATTATCAATTTCTTTAATATTCCAAAAATAAAAACCAAACTGAACTCATAGGTTTCTTTTTTTTACAATAGTTTTACAGAATTAGCACAGAATGGCTAATTACAGATTAGAACTCTGATGACCCGAACTGAATGGCGATGGATTCTAGCCCATCAGCATGAAATTCTGAAAGACATAGATTCCCTTTGTTTATGTTTTGATAAAAGGCTCAAAGACTCTTATGAAATCTCCAAGAATTATAAGGGTTAAGATGCCTCTCGCACTCAGATTTCTTACTGAGACAAACCAGTTTGTGATGATGAGATTTTGGTCAATCCGTTGCCATTTGTTCTCTCGATCATCCGCTTCTAGAAACGATGCTACGAATAAAATAAAGTGAGTAAGAAGAGAGAACTGTTCGCCGTTGATGCAGTCTGTTATATAACGTTAGTGATTGAAGAATTAAACCTGAGACGGGACGAAATGTTACAATACTATAATCAAATGTTTTCAACAAATATATTTGCATTAAATTATAAAACATTAAATAAAAAACAATGGAATAGAATGTATTCAGTACCCGACAAAAATCATATTCGGTTTCAGGCAATATTATTTGTTCTGCTTTCTAACTTCCAGCTCGATATGGCGAATTTTTAGTTTAAAATCATTATGGAATTTTTTTTTTCAGTAATAACATGAGTAGTTGTTCCACAATCAACAATTAAACTATATCATTGGAAATGGTGTCTAGTCAAATTGATAATAGAATTGTCCTGGGTAAGACGATAAACTACATCCGACAGCAAGGACTCTGATCAGGAGGTTTTGAGGGTCGAGGAATCATCTCTTAATTGCTGGTGTTCCCAGGTCCATCCTGACCCGGGTTTGTACCACTTGCTAGGGTCGTAGCTATGGGCAAATAGTTAACCCCCATACTGGGGTCAAAACACTATGAAAGTGTAAAAATAGGTTTTAATACCAGCAATACATTTTGGAAAAAATGCCAGGAATACATTTTTGAGAGAAAAAATTATTACCAGCAATAAAAATCTTGTCAGCATTTAATAACCACTGAGATTGATATACCGTAAAACAAAACACATGAACGATAATAGAAATTGATTATAATTTTGTGAAACATGTTCAACATTTGCTACATAATGAACCTTCTTTTTGCTTCTGAACTTCGTACTTTTATATACAGACACGTGTAATAAATAATATTTTATTTGGTGGATTGGCATCATATCGTTTTGAGGAGGAAATTATTTACTAAATAAATCTCAATTTTACTTCGGCAGTATCATGGCCTTATTTTCGAAACACGGTGGAGTAATGGATTGATGAATCGGAGATCCAAGTTCGAATTCCAATCGAATCCATTACATTCACTTACGTGCTAATACCCTTTGGAAAGGTATGAATCATCTTCTTCTAAGCAGCTATAGATAAATAACAGGACAGACCGAGTTCTATAGCCTAAGATGTTTTACCGCAGAAAGAAATAGCAACCTACTACGGGAAAAAATCTGCCACGTCAGTCATGTATCGAAAGATACATGATCGACTAAGCGTGTATCATGCATGACCCATAACTGATACAATGTATTTCACTTTTATTCTACTCAAGGATCTCTGTTTTCTGGAAGTTTCGCAAGGTTACTTTAAATTCACTAAACATTACTAGTTTGTCTTTCTGAGTAATAAAAATTGTGAACGGTTGAAATTTGGAAGGAAGGCATTTCCATACCAGGGCTATTAGAAAGGTGTCACGAATCACTTCTGAAGTTTTAATTAATCGTTAGCATTTTCTACTCTAATAATATAATCCAATTGCTTTTCTTAGGGAGATAAATTGAGAATGCAAGCAAATTATTTTCGGCTTTCCTTTTGATAAGTATTGTCCTCTCAAAATCTATATTGTTTTATGGGGCTTCTTTCAGAACAGGGCAAAAATAATACGAAGCAATATATATATATATATATATATATATATATATATATATATATATATATATATATATATAAAAGGGGGCATGGTAGAGTAGTGGATAGTAACTTGGATAAGGAATCGAAGAGCTGAGTTCGAATTCGATTACATTCACTTGCTAATACCCTTGGAAAGGTATTAATCCTTTTCTTTTACTTCAAGCTATGTAGAGAGACGAATAGCAGGACAGGTTGGGTTCTATAGCCTTGTATGACAAGTGGTCTAAAGGAAGAACAACTCTAAATTCAAAACCTGTGGAGGGTCGTTTGGGGAACTTGTGGCACATATATATATGTGTGTGTGTGTGTGTGTGTGTACTAGGTATAACAGGAAAAGTGTCCAAAGCGTGTGACAACATTACTGTTAATCCCATAAAATCTAAAAAACCACTAAACTAATTGAGTTTCTTTTTTCCGGATTTTCCAATGAGACGCTTACCCACCTTGATTCCATTTGTCGTAAGTATCACTGAAAAAACATGTGAGCTATTCAGCTAGAAAGAGCATAGTTTGAAATCGTTTTGTGTCAGCCCCACTATGTCTTGTCAACAAACAGTGGTGATAGGGAAATCTTCATTCAGGCCGTTGGTAATGGTACCAAGGTATTAAGATTCATACTCTGGCTACCATCTTCAAAGTTTTGTGAAAAACCATCAAGAGAACAGTGAATAAGTTTAAAAACAAGGAACTGTAGAGAGGAAAACTGAATTAGGAAGTCACAAAAGGAATGGCGATCAAAGTTACAAATTAGATCTAAAGAGATCAATTAGAAAAGACGTTTGGCATGTGAGAGAGGAGTTTCAGCTATGACATGGAAATAAAATCGCACGTGAAACCTCTCAGCCATCTTGTTATTCCAGGTTAGAGAGGACAAAGGTAACCTTCAATAAATTGGAAAATAATCATGGCATATTATATATATATATATATATATATATATATATATATTTATGAAGAAATATAGTTTTAAGATGTGCTATATTTATGGGATAAAGTGCTCAATATCAGAGATAGAGCGTATGTAAATATAAATATAAAAGTGAGCATTGAAGTCAACACTCAGAGGCGACAGGCTGTTTCATGCTGGACGTAATCGCGGCCTGGCGATTGCGTCCAGCATGAAACAGCCTGTCGCCTCTGTGTGTTGTCTTCAATGCTTCAATGTTAACTTATATATATATATATATATATATATATTTGAACTTCATTTCAGACCTTCATGGGCTTCTGATCCTTAGCTATTATTAATTAATGATGAACATGTCATTTTCGTTTATATCGATTTCGTCACGATTCTTCTAATAAACTTATAAAGTAAGTACACATTCAAAAGTGGAGTCCAATAGTGTTATAAAATACCTCGGAGAATTCCAGTAAGATATCTTTAATCATTTGTAAGATACAATGGTTCAAAGCTTAATCTAATTTAGACAATTTTGCTGTTACACACGGCATATATATATATATATATATATATATATATATAGTGTAACCCTGATATAAGAGAGTTGCCGGGACTTGAGAAAAGTATCTTATATCCGGGTTTCTCTTATATCCAGGTTTGGTCTATTTTGTTTTGGTAAGTATGGCTCTAATTTGGGAACAGAGAAAATCTCTCTTATATCCGGGTTTCTCTTATATTGGGGTCTCTTATATCCGGGTTACACTGTATATGCAAGACAAAAGTAAGCAAGCCAACAGCCAAATGTTCACAAACTAAGAATGGTGTTGACACACAAAGGGGTAACAGAAAGGTAAGAAAAAAACACAACCATGTTGGATGAAACCTGGAAGTGGACTATCTTCTTTGCTAGGAAGAAATCCCAGTATGTTTGGTTTATAAATTTGGGGATGGATGTTTTTACAATCCTTCCTATAATTATTGTAACCAAGAGATAAAAAATCCGTATACTATCATGGCTATCGCGGCCAACTTAATGATTCACTGATGGAACGGTCTTCCATGATTTGAATTATTTGTTCTTCCTCAATGTTAAGTGAGACTAAATAACTCAAACATAAATATTATTCTTGTAGGTATCTGGTTCAGAGAAATGCATCCGAGAACACCCCATCCGTGCACCTGTATGTGCTTTCTTCAAAATCAATACTTACCTTTTACGAGATCATATGCATAGCTAGCGGGGCGTGTTACTGAGATTTTAAATCGTAACAAATGTACAAGAGGCATGAAAGCCGTCTAATTATTTTGGAGTAATGCTTACTTACTTCTTTACCATTGTTACAATCTGAAGAAGGACGCAGTGTAGAGTGACCGAAACCTTGTGAATTGAATTCTTCTAATAGTATGGCGTATAATAAAGATAATTCCTCATATATTTTTAAAAGAATCTGGCCTAGGTAGACACGGATAGATAGATAGATAGATAGATAGATAGATAGATAGATAGATAGATAATGCTAAAAAGTGAATTAACAGACAAAGAAACTGTCGTGCATCCCAAGTCTATGAATCATTATAATGAATGCAAGTAAGTGTCTTTTGAATTGAAAACAAAGTTGTCTGCCCTTTCAACAAAAAGATAAAAAAAAATCTCTGGGGAGATATTCTTCTTAGATGTCCTTCTTGTAAATAACAAAATTTGTTACCAGTGTTTTAAAAAATCGATGAACCTACTTTACACAACCACGCAGCCACACAAACATACACACACACACACGCGCGCATTCACACATACGTACATATACATATGCCTATATGCGTGCGTGAGTTGCTGTGCCTTCTAAACGCCATCTGTGGGAGTGGTGTTTGTCCTTCTGTGAACCTGTCTGAGAGTAAATTGACTACATACAAGACACATCTACTCGGCGCCATTCGGACGCCGACTACGTAATCTACCGAGAAGATACGCGGAGGAAGATGGCCACCCACTCAAGCCTTTTAAACACATAAGAACTTCTAAATCAATCAAGCGAAATGTCGACTGCTGAGTGGGACGTTCACTACAAGACAAAATATACAAAAGACAGTCAGTGATGTGTATCAAGGTTTTTAAATATATTCTTATTTTTTACATGTAAAATTGAATGAACAACACAAATCTATGAAAAAATAATCATATTATATATATATATATATATATATATATATATATATATATATATATATATATATATATATATATATTATAAAAAAATTTAAAAAAACAAGTTAATTTTCTCCAACAAGACATTCATTTCTGTAGTTCACTGCTACCAGCAAGCAGATTTTTTCCTCCTGATTATGGCCATGTTGGCTGAAACTAGTCTAGGAATCTAAATGAATATTAATATACGGCCCAATGTGCCTAAAGATTTTATACTTTTTAATATTTTTCATTGTTTAATATATATATATATATATATATATATATATATATATATATATATATATATATATATATATACTAACGGTAGCAAAACCGTTGGTATACAATCCAAGTGGATACTAGTAATGCAAAATATTAAAATTGATCCAATCAATGTATTTTTTGTAAACCTAAATTAAAACACTAGACATCTCTTTCAAAGAAATTTTACGAATTGAAGAAGAAAGTTTTGAGTTCAAAGATAGTTTGTATCATTATAGGTTCCGCACTTACTTCTAATATTCTTATGAAACTTAAGTTAAGTGACTTAAGTTTGGAAGAAAAATTACAATAATAAAATACAATTATCAAAGCCAACTATTAAATCAGGAGAATGAATTAGTGTTAAAATGTCGATATAAAAACGAATTTAAATTTCTATAATATAGCTTTAACTTAAATTGCTACTATATTTCCATAATATTCACTCCCATCTAACTCTTCAAATGACGCATGTATGTATTATAATTTCTATGTTATCCACTCTATAACCTCTTTACCTGTATCAATTATAATTTATAAACTCTTACTTACACTAAGATCTCCCCAACTCCCTTTCCATGAATACCTTCCTTCCTTTTATCGATATAAGTTATTTTAAAACCACTTTTTATTCCTCTTTTAATTTTAAAAAGAATATTTCATTCTTCATATAACACCAAAATAATGTTATAAGGTTAATGTTCTGGTTTAATTTTATAAAAATTCTTTCACTTAATACAAATAACTTACAACCTCCCCTGGCCCCTGCTTCGTGTCTTTCGTCTGACTTAAACATTGAAATAGATAAATTTTGTATTACTTTTTCGACTTTTTTTTTTTTTTTTTTTTTTAGTTATCACAGTTAAATTTCTATTTCTGACACGAACCCAGTCCACACTGGGGTTGATAAGACAGACGACCGATGTCTTCGTCTGCCGAAGTAGGCTATTCTTAATATGAGGTGATTTTGAATGTTATTATTTATCAAATTCATATATATATATATATATATATATATATATATATATATATATATATATATATATATAATAGCGGGCCGCTCATATCTATATCATGTCTAATAGCGTGATTAACAGATCCCACCTGTGGTTCATATTATACTGAGAAGATATTAGTTACATTTTCTAGGAGAGTGCATTTTCTGGCATGGTCAATAGTCCGTTAAGTATGCTGAATCTTATAGAGTTGTCATTTTGGGCTGGTGCAAATATCGATAGTCTTGTAGTCGGTCCTTCAAAAAGTTTGGTTGGTGTGCACAAAGTCTTCAGCACTATAATCAAATCATATATTCTGGTTTCTGGCTGTCGGTTCCTAGAAACGACGTGAGAGTCCAATATATATATATATATATATATATATATATATATATATATATATATATATATATATAAAATATTAAAAAGAAGAGAGAAACCGCAAACGTTTTTGGCTGTAATGTGGATTTTTTTCAATTATTCTTTATTTTCCATAATTTTGCTACACGTGTTTCCGGTCTCCCGACCCAGCGGGTGTCTGTGGAACATGAATATATATATATACACATATTGAACATATATATATATATATATATATATATATATATATATGATATATATGTGTGTGTGTGTGTTTGTGTATATATATATATATATATATATATATATATATATATATATATATATATATATATATATATATATATATATATATATATATATATATATATATATATATATATATTCGTGTTCCACAGACATCCACACGATCCCGAGACCGGAAACACATGTAGCAAAATTATGGAAAGTGAAGCATAATATTTTTTTTTTAAATCCACTTTACAACCAAAAACTTTTGCGGTTTCTCTCTTCTTTTTAATATACACACTTTTCTCTCGTTGGAACTAATATAACCTCTTCCCTTTACATATACATATATATATATATATATATATATATATATTGAACATAAATCAGGAGATTTCATAAATATATATATATATGTATATATATATTGAGCATAAATCAGGAGATTTCATATATATACATATATATATATATATATATATATATATATATATATATATACTTGCTTAAAATGTGCCTATATGGCGGCATTTAAGCTAGCTTTGGCCCTTCATCACAATATATAGGGAGAGTAGATGCAATAGGTAACAATAAACTACAGAAGAAATAAAAATTGAACGCTGCATTTAAGTATTGCATTAACATTTAAGCTTACCTTTCAAAAGTTCATCAATAATTCTTCTGTCACCACTCAATTTAAAGACAATTTAATTTACAGAGGTCCTTACTTTCCGTACGTACTATTATTTTTATTTCATGGTTGTCTATCGCTCGATTTCGCAATTAATTTCTATATTATTCCTAAATTTATTTGCAAGTTATAAAAATTGTTATCGTACGAAAAAATTCGTCGCAAAAATCATGTAAGAAATTGTCGAAAACAATCGCAGTCATGAAACTTTGGCAATCCAAAATTTCATGAAAAAAAAACATTCGGACGGATCCATATCCACGCCAAATGTAAGCTTGAAAATCTCAAGAGAATTTTTCGTAAGAGCCTTGATGTTAATCCCCGTGAAACGTGTCACAGAGATTGATCTAACATGTATTGAATGTGGTCACGTCTGTTTACAAAGTCATCAAAGAAGCCACCTACACAAAGTAGTCATTCACTTCACATTATGCGAGTGTGCAAACGAATATACCTATGTGAGTGAACCAATACACTATATGAAATTCACTCAAAATATTACCGTAACACCTGCAGCATAAGTTGTGCTATCGCCTTGTAGAATTTACGATATTTATTGAGTTAGAGATTTCAATATATGAGAGAATTAAGCCTTTCGGCTGGAACTCGTTTTATCTTTAGAATCGTCTTTAAATTTATTTTCTTGGATTTGAAGATAATCTGGAAGTACTTTTTTAGGTCAGTTCTGTTATTATAGTGTTCTGCAATTCTTCTAGATTGGTTGGCTGTACCTACAACATTGAAATTTCCACTTCTACCACATCCCAAAGGTGTACTATGGGATTAATGTCCCGTGAGAGTTTACGCCACTGTACCCTTTTTTGTGTATCATGATTCAATATTTCTTTTTTGTGACACGTTGCATTATTCTGCTGCAATTGGTCACTGGACGATGGGGGCAACATTGTCATAAATCGAGGCACCTATTAAGCTACAAAACTTTGGTGGACTTTGGCATTTAAACGATCTGTTTTTGCTACCAAGCTCCCGCATATATACCAACTAAATATTCTTCATACCGCCACCAGTTTCACTATTGATGCAAGACAGGGGGAAATCATATTTTCATGTTTTTACACAAATTTCAGACAGTTTTGTCAGAATATCACAGCTGAAATTCACACTCATCTGACATCACATCGACTTTGTCAAATCTTCTATTATCGCATTTCACTGAACCTCGGCTTCGTGTTCTCATCTGACGGGTGTGGCACCCGGCCTGGTTTTCTGCTTCTGTACCCCATCTTATTTCAGGTGCGACGTGTTGTGCTTCACAAAATGATCTTAATATCTCCGTTGTAAATGGTATTTATTTGGGCTGTGTTTTTTTTGTTTTTTTTTTATCTGCTTCAACCATTATGAGCATTCTTCTCCAACCTCTATCATCAACAATAGATTCTCGATAAAAAAAATTGCAGCTCATTGCATTTTTTTACAATTTTCTCTAAATGTTTTTTTTAACCTCTTCTCTAAATGTTTGTACATAAAAATTATAGTAGTTTTTAACAATACTAAAAATTGTGTCACTGAGGCTTCTTCTTGGATAAATGCCGGCAACGATGCTTTTGTTAATTTTGGGAAATACTAAGTAGAACCACCATCTTCTTCTTGGTTTATACGCGTCTGCTGGGCCGCTATAGTCCACAAGCATGACTTTTTCCGGTTGTGATAGTTCTCTTCACAACAGACACCTCTTTCTGTCCGTTCGAAATAATTATAAGTGCCTCCTCAAAAAGGGTAAGATTTTGTTCTCTGACAGAAGGAAGCACCCTAAAACCCCTAACATTTTTGATTTTCCTGACTATTCGCTTCTCTAATGGTGGGATAATGAAGTTTATGACTTTTATTCCTTTCCTTTTCACTGAATTTAAGGTGTTAATATCTGCTGATAACGCAAAATGTTTTGCTTGTAAATTCTTTTCCAGTTCTACACTTGATTCATCTAGAGTACCTCTGCCTGTCTTTCAACTTATAACTGAATCTTTATTATATAACTCCGTTTGTAGTTGCTGTTATCATGTCTAAACTGGATGCCCACAAAGCCTGTGGAGTTAATGGTATCCCTAAAGTTAGAAATGTGCTCCTGATCTGGCTCCTGTTTTCCCCAAACTTTACAATGAATATATTCAATTTTTGAAGGCAATCACTTGACAACACTGATACTGTTCTCGTTTAAACTCAATTGTTAGGCAAGTCCTGTAATAATGTTTTAGGTTCTCTTTATTCCTCTTCATTGTCATTGTGCATTTATTCAAAACAATTATTCAGTATATCTTAACTCTTAAACGACGGTAAACGGTTTCATAAAGGCAAAAACTAGCAAAAACGGGCAAAAACGAGAAAATTCATTTTGAAATGTTGACTATATGATTGCCCGTATAGATTTTTTTCCTTTTATCGATCCAGTAACTATCTGACTTACCTTGATATGCACTATCTTAACAAGATCCAGATCAGACTAAAAATGGAATATTGCTGTTATATATACATTAAATCGATAGCTTCGTCCACCGCAAGGAAAGTTGGTTCCCTGTACCGCACCAGGAAATTTTTCTCGCCGGAGTCGATCCTTCAAATCTACAAATCAACCATTCATGGAGTATTGCTGCCATATATGGTCCGGTGCCCCTTCTGTTTTTCTCAAGGCCCTTGTTAAATCCAGAGACGGGTATGCAATGTAATTGGCCCTGATCTGGCATCTCGTCAGCAGTCGCTCTCTCAGAGACGTGCCATCGCCTCCCTCTGTCTTTTTTACAAATACTTTCATGGTAACTGCTCCGATGAGCTGCTTTCGCTGGTTCCCAGACTACATGGATTTAAGCGTTCTACTGGGCTGGCATGCCGGTCACACCTTTTCACTGAAGAAACTGTTAAATATAGCCGTCTCTTCTATTCCAATAGCTTCATGTCTCGCACTTCTCGCCTGTAGAACTCCCTCCCCTTCTCCTTTTTCCCTGATAGCTATAATCTCCAACTATTCAAATGTAATGTCAATCGACGTATCGAGATGCCATGATCTATCCCCTATCCTTCTCTTCATCCTTTCCTCTATCACTCCCATTTGATCTCACTCCAATTCTCTGTAAACTCTTGAGTGCTAGTGACTTCCTGCTTAGCTTGGGGTGAAACGCTTATTTAAAAAAAAATATCTGGGCTGGAGTTGCCCAGTCCACAATTACTTGTCTTGATAGAGTTCTAAAGCGTCTGCGTAGCGTTGTAGTAATTAAATATTTTCTACCCTACAACCACGTTCCCATAGATGGAACATCACGATCCTCTCTCTGCTGCATCGCTATTTCTATGGCATATGTTCTGACAAGCTACATTCCTTAGTCCCTCACTCGTAACCTTTACACCTGGGACACGCTATGTTACGTACACAAGGATAAATCATCCTTATTTCCTTCGTATTCCATTAGTAAGGAGGAAGTTCCATTCGGGTAGCTTATTCCCAAGAACTACTGTTTTGTTGATCATTTGCTACAGACTTCAATCTTGATCTTTTCAAGTCTAGTTTTAACCGTTATCTTTCTAGAATAACGTACGAATTTCACTTCTTGCAGTTTCTTATGCTCATACAACACTACACAGTAATCCTCTACCTTGAGTGGCACTTGGGCCTCTTATTAGATTAACATTAATATTAACAAGCATCGATAATGATATTCGCTGATCTCACTGTTTCAGAGTTACATTGACGCCCGGTTCCCTAAGTGTAGAAAGTATTACTAACTAGCCAATAGCTGGCAAGAGAAAAGGTAGATTTTATAGGGTTTAAGGGTATAAGTGAATATAACGAACCCAATAGGAATTGGAACTCGGCTTTCCGATTAAAAATTCCGAGTCCTTATCCACCACATCACCTGCCCACCAAACCTTATAGCACCTGGTATTTCAAAGCGATCACCCATCTAGATACAGATGAGGCTCGACGTTGCTTAACTTCGGTGATTGTACGGGAACAGATGACTCAACGTGTTGTGACCATAAGCCTGTTACCACGAAGTAACAGACTGTCTATATCTGCAAACGCTCTCTATCTTCTGCCTCTCACCCTCTCTCTCTCACTCTCTCTCCCTCTCTCTTTCTCTCTCCCCTCTCTCTCCCTATCTCTTCCTCTCCCCTCTCTCTTCCTCTCCCCCCTCTCTCTCTCCAATAGTGATCTCCGATCTTCCCTATAAAAAGAACAAATTTTTAAATATGTATATATCTAGAATGAGGCAGTCAAACAGAATCAGAGAGCGAAAAGGAGATACGCCATGTTAAAGAGAAAAATGGTCAATGTAGATCAAAACTCCCCTCCTATGTTCAATTACCATGACATCGCTAATATAGAACTTTCAATAGTTTTAGTGTAAATTGCCTAAAGGCTAATAATACTCAAAGAACATTTTTTCTGTTTGTAGAAACCAAACGTTAGAAAAGCGGAATATCTGCAAATGAATTTTGGCAGACGGTTCTGTCCCAAATTGGTTTTCATGCTGAATGCTGAAAGTTGCCACGGAATATAGGAATTTAGCTGAAGTTTGTAGTTGTTTCTTTTAGTGTTGTTTTCGGTGAGATGATGTGACTGTCTTGGCTGGTTAATATCATTGGTCTAATCAAAATGGCGATCACCTTTCGACTAACAGCGATCCTACAGAAAAGAGTGATACGTCTGAATGTTACATTTCCCTCTCTTTTATTTTGGTTTCTGCCATTATCCGAGGAAAGGTTTACATTATCGATTATGGTTCTTTGATGATGTTTGTTGTTGGACAGTATTATTACGTTATAACATTTACGAGAGAAACAGCGAATAAAGAGAATGAAAGAGAGAATAGAGAAGAATGAAACAAAGAATGAAACAGAGAATAGAGAGAATGAAACAGAGAATAAAGAGAATGAAACAGAGAATGAAAAGAATGAAACAGAGAATAAAAACAATGAAACATAGAATGAAACAGAAACAGAGAGAATGAAACAAAGAATAAAAGAATGAAACAGAGAATAAAGAGAATGAAACAGACAATGAAAGAGAAACAGAGAGAAGGAAACAAAGAATGAAAAGAATGAAACAGAGAATAAAGAGAATGAAACAGAGAATAAAGAGAATGAAACAGAGAATAGAGAGAATGGAACAGAGAATGAAAAGAATGAATAGGGGAGAATAAAGAGAATGAATCAGAGAGTGAAACAGAGAATAGAGAGAATGATACAAAGAATGAAAAGAGAATAAAAATAATAGAGAGAACGGAACAGAGAATAAAAAGAATGAAAAATAGAATAAAGAGAATGAAACACAGAATGAAACAGAGAATAAAGAGAATGAAACAGAGAATGAAACAGGAATAGAGAAAATAAAACAAAGTATGAAAAGAATGAAACAGAGAATAAAGAGAATGTAACAGAGAATGAAACAGAGAATAGAGAGAATGAAACAAAGAATGAAAAGAATGAAATAGAGAATAAAGAGAATGAAACAGAGAATGAAACAGAGAATACAGACAATGAAACATTGAATGAAACAGAAACAGAGAGAATGAAACAAAGAATAAAAGAATGAAACAGAGAATAAAGAGAATGAAACATAGAATGAAACAGAAATAGAGAGAATTAAACAGAGAATGAAAAGAATGAAACAGAGAATAAAGCCAATGAAACACAGAATGAAACATAGAATGAAACAGAAATAGAGAGAATGAAACAAAGAATGAAAAGAATGAAACAGAGAATAAAGACAATGAAACACAGAATGAAACACAGAATGAAACAGAAATAGAGAGAATTAAACAAAGAAGGAAAAGAATGAAACAGAGAATAAAGACAATGAAACACAGAATGAAACAGAGAATGAAACAGAAATAGAGAGAATGAAAAAAGAATGAAAAGAATGAAACTGAGAATAAAGAGAATTAAACAGAGAATGAAACAGAAATAGAGAGAATGAAACAAAGAATGAAAAGAATGAAACAGAGAATAAAGAGAATGAAATAGAGAATGAAACAAAGAATAGAGAGAATGAAACAGAGAATGAAAAGAATGAAACAGAGAATAAAGAGAATGAAGCAGAGAATAGAGAGAATGAAACAGAGAATGAAACCGAGAATAGAGAGAATGAAACAGAGAATGAAACAGAGAATAGAGAGAATAAAACAGAGAATGAAAAGAATGAAATAGAGAATAAAGAGAATGAAACACAGAATGAAACAGGAATAAAGAGAATGAAACAAAGAATGAAAAGAATGAAACAGAGAATAAAGACAATGAAACACAGAAGGAAACAGAGAATGAAACAGAAATAGAGAGAATGAAAAAAGAAGGAAACTGAGAATAAAGAGAATTAAACAGAGAATGAAACAAAGAATAGAGAGAATGAAACAGAGAATGAAAAGAATGAAACAGAGAATGAAAAGAATGAATTAGAGAATAAAGAGAATGAAACACAGAATGAAACAGTGAATAAAGAGAATGAAACAGAGAATGAAACAGAGAATGAAGAGAATGAAACACTGAATGAAACAGAAATAGAGAGAATGTAACAGAAAATGAAAAGAATGAAACAGAGAATAAAGAGAATGAAACAGAGAATGAAACAGAGAGAAACATAGAATGAAACAGAAATAGAGAGAATGAAACAAAGAATGAAAAGAATGAAACAGAGAATAAAGTTAATGAAACAGAGAATATAGAGAATGAAACAGAGAATGAAACAGAGAGAAACACAGAATGAAACAGAAATAGAGAGAATGAAACAAAGAATGAAAAGAATGAAACAGAGAATAAAGTTAATGAAACAGAGAATATAGAGAATGAAACAGAGAATGAAACAGAGAGAAACACAGAATGAAACAGAAATAGAGAGAATGAAACAAAGAATGAAAAGAATGAAACAGAGAATAAAGTTAATGAAACAGAGAATATAGAGAATCAAACAGAGAATCAAACAGAGAATAGAGATAATAAACCGAGAATGAAAAGATTGAAACAGCAAATAAAGGGAATGAAACACAGAATGAAGAGAATGAAAAGAATGAAACAGCAAATAAAGAGAATAAAATAGTGCATGAAAAGAACGAAACAGAGAATGTAGAGAATGAAACAGAGTGAAGAGAATGGAAGAACGAATGAAGAGAATGAAAAGGCTTAAAGGAAAAATAAAAGAAAATGATTTAAAAGAAACGAAAAAAGTAATGAAAAGGAAAATTTAAGAAGCCAAGGAAAAATGATACGAAGAAAAGATTTAATTAAATCAGAAGAAAAGAAAGAAATAATGAAAAGGTGGATTAAGATAAAGGTGAAGAATTTCAAAAGCAAACTATAAAAGATTCATATTAAAAACAAAGAAAGAAAGAAATAACAATTAACGAGAGTAAAAAACAGAAAACTATAAATACAAATAAAGCACGAAAAAAAAAACAAAGATTCATTAAACAACGAAAGTAAACGTTTTTAAGAAAATAATGAAAGAAAGAAAATAATGAATTATAAAAAGAAAAATTAACGCCGATAAGAAAGACAGAAAGAAACACATTTATAAAATGCATTTATAAAAAAAAAAAAAATTAGGGAATAAAAAAGAAAGTAAAAAAAATGATAAGTGAACGAATAAATTATAAAAATGGAAACTTTTTCAATTGAAACAAAGAATGAGATCCAGAAGGAAAACAAATTTTTAACGTCAAAAAACGATATTTTTTTTGCACCAACCTAATAAATGTGAAAAGCAAATACTGATGTTTTTAAAAATGAAAATATATAGAAAACTTTGGCACGAAGGGACAAAAGAAAGAGACAGATTTGAAGGAACTAAAGAATATTGTCAGAAAGATACTATGAATGACTGAGAAAAGCTAAAAGTTCAGATTTACATTTATTTTGTTTATTATACAACATTGAAAGTAAATGTTAAACCTGATTTCAGTTCGTTTATTTTAATCTAAAAATAACCTCTCCTATCCGGACTTTCTAACCAATTCCTCATATACGGAAGGCCTTCTTAGTCCGGTTGTCAGGGATTCTACTGTATTGACAAAACAATACACGTTTTGTTTTGTCAAAAAGTCTGGCTCTGATAATTGAGTCACTGATGCTTTAAAAGTTAATTCTAACTATTTTATCTCTAGTAACAAACTCGTTCTTATTCATAGGTGCGCAGTTGTAATATTGCCAGTGTCTATACAGGACAACATAATGAGAAAATAGAGTACTTATGAAGTCTCACTTCTTGCTAAGCTCAGCCCTCAAGCTTACATTCTTCTTGCCACTGTTCACCGCAAACCCCCGACCCTGTAGTTCCATGGACCCAGTTTTAGGAGACATTCCCGCTTGTGCGAATTCGTGGAATTTACTCGTCAGTCAGAGAACGTTTATGACTTTGCACCATCACAATTTCCACAATGAAATAAATGTCTCTGGCACTCAGATAATGTAAGCGATATCTGGTTTAAGTGCCATGGGAAGGTACGTTTTCGTACAAGACTTACTTTGGTGACTCTTAAGGTGAAGCCAGTACATATTGAGGTCAACACAGATCAACCAGTCTTCGATCAAGATTCCTGATGGACATTAATTTCGATTCCGACTGCTGGTATTACCGGACGTGAATCACGTAATAAAATACTAACCCAGCGTAGAGTTCATATCTGCGCATGCGTGATCTACCTTTTTTATGTGTTTATAAGGCTTGAAGAGGTTTGTGTGAATAGAAAAAAATGATCAAAATGAAAGCGGAAAATACATAGAAAAGCAGGTGATTATCGTCTTTAGAATTAATTTTAATTCGGACAATTAAAAGACATTTTCTGAGTCCCTAGAAATACATTTATCTCAATAACAAAAAAAATACGGTACCCAAATAAACCTTTTTTTAATCTTTTGAAACCATTCGTGAGTTGTGCAATTATTGTCCTTTGTAGCTCTAAGCATTTTTTTATTTAATATAAATTCTCACAATTTACACAATATCATGACATATGTAACTCGCTGTTATAATTTTTCTCTTGTCTACAATATGCCTTGTCCGTGTCAAATTCTCCAAGCCATCTTTCCTCATCCAAGAAATTACAGATCTCTCTGATTCTAAACAAAAATATACTTTTTTTCTCTCATTTTCTTAAATATACACATAATCCCCTCATGGAATTCTCAGCATCATTCTGTTGAACAACATCTTTGTTGCGCATCCTGTTTGAGGATATTGTCCAGCATTCGATGCCATATAGGAAGATTAATACGACATAACATTTCAAAACCTTTTCCTTCTCTAACAAGATACATTGTTTAAGCTTTGGAAGGACAATTTCATTAAATCAGCATTCATTAATTATACTGTTTTGTGCGCTTTTGTTACAGTGTCTTTTGTATTTGTGCGTATACTAATCTTGTATATATATATATATATATATATATATATATATATATATATATATGAAGTACTCATTGGAAAGCGCTAAATATCAGAGATAGAGCTAAGATATTTAGTTGGATTGATGTGTGTTATGCATATATATGTCAAATCCCATACTTGTCACATATGTTTATGTTTGTGTGAGTTTCGGTTCAGAAATAGTTTGTCGTATGTATGTTTTATAAAATGTTTTCATTTTTCAAAACACGGTCGAGACATTGTGCCCATGTTCAAAGTTAATGTTATTAAGTGTCGTTTTTTTTTGTATTTTTATTTATAAGGCTTCCATTATTTCTTATTTAACAGTTAAAATATTTAATCCTTGAAAATGGCTAAATGTATAGCCGAAAGGGTTTCCATAAAAACAACATTCAGAGAGTTCTTATATAATTTATCACCGGAAATGAAAAAAATTATTAGATCGCATGAGAAATTGTATAAAAAACTAAATAAAAGAACGTTGTCTGTCGTATTCAATGAAATGTACAAATATATATATATATATATATATATATATATATATATATATATATATATATATATATAATCTTGTAATATAGTCTTGAATACTAATCCTTTCTCAATTCCTATGCCTCTGCTTTTGTAGTTTACACAGGTTGGAACAGATCCTAGTTGGATTTAAACGTCCTTCATTATTTGCCTCTAGCCCTCTATGTATCTACGTCGCTTGTGTTCGAAAACCTTTTGAGAAATGTAGTTTAACGCCAGAGAGGATGGTATTTTGCTAGTTCTCTTGAATTGGTGGATATCGCTTCTTGAAATAGACGGTTTTACTTGATAAGAATTAGGCTGTTTAGGGTCTTTTGATGATTTTTGCTTTTAAAGGTTTGTCATTCATGTAAAATATATGGTCTGTATTCTTTGAAGCCGGTGTTTGATGATAGCAGCTTTGATGCTGTTTCTTGGAGCTTTTGTTAATAGAATCATCCAATATCTTGGTTGTAAATGGTCCATGTCTCACGCCCATTGAGTTAGATGGGAATGGCGACGACTTCGTACTTTATGAGTTTAGTTTTTGTGTTAGTTCTTTTTTTGTTTCAGAATTGGCTTCCATTATTTTTAATATTTTTATATGTGGAGGAGGTTATTATGCTTGTATTTTCTACTAGTATGTTTCTGATTAAGTCTGGTAAGTTTGTGTGTGTATTTAAATAGATTCTAATAGAGCTGTATTCGGATAGGTGTAACGTAAGTCGTCTGGATAGGCATGTAGTTGTGTGACCGTTGTAATTATTTATGAGTTCGGTTTGATCAAGAACACAGTTCCTTAAGAAGCATTTGAACTATTCGCTTTTTGTAATTTTCATTGTGCGAATCTGTTGTTATTTTTTAGGATAAAGTTAGTTGTTTTAAATATTTTTGTAGTAGATAGTTTATTTAATTTTTTTGTTCGGGTCAATTGGGGTAGTGTATTACTTTATGAAAAGTGAAGATTCATCTTGTTTGTAGCTGACGTGCATTTGACTTAAGTCATAATAATAAAAAGAAAAAACCAGCACTTAATAATATTAAATACAAACATGGCCACAATGTTCTAGTTGTGTTCGGAAAATAAAACATCCCTATAACTCTAGAAATATACACATGACCCAGTTAAAAATAAAAAAAAATAAAAGTATAGCCAAAGGTGCTCGGAATTACAGAACATTTGGACAATTTCTACAGACTCAGTTCAGAAAAGAAATACCTGTTTGAACACAAGAAAGATTAAATAAAAGCTTAATAGCAGTACCTTGTCTGTTGTCTTTAAGGAAACACACACACACACATACACACACACACATATATATATATATATATATATAATCATGAAAGATTTTGTGCAGTGATCTAAAATGTTTTTATTGTAATTTTTTATAATAAAAATATCATAATAATATTTTGGTCTCCTTTTTATTGAGCACTTTTTAAAAAGTGCTATGACCTGCGGATTTTTACTTCATCTGTTCTTTCTCTCATTTGTGCCTGTATATATATATATATATATATATATATATATATATATAGTTGGATTAATGTGAGTTTGTGACCCTGGGTTTCACGCTATTTGCGATCGTCAGATAAACTGATATATATATATATATATATATATATATATATATATATATATATATATATATATTACACTGAATCATTCATACAAAAAATAAATTAGTACAGTTAATGACATAAAATGGTGAAATCACTTCGCTAACTAAATTTTAAATATGAATTAACCTACTAACCACTTGATGAATATTATGATACTTGATTTTTTTAAAATTATAAACTTTGTTAACACAGTTTATAATTGTATATAATAGCACAGTTTACAATGACACAGTTTATAATTTTAAAACACAAGGATCATTACATTCATCGAGTGTTTAAGGGTTAATGGCTCTTTAAAATCTAGTTAGCGAAGTGATTTCGCCATTTTATATCATTAACTATACTAATTTACTTTTTGTATGAATGATCCATTTTAATATGAATTAAACTGCCCCACACACACATACACACACACACACACACACACACATATATATATATATATATATATATATATATATATATATATATATATACTGGATCATAGAGTGTCGTTAGATGAAAAGACCTATAAAAAAAAGAGTTGTTTCGAGTAAAGGCCTATAAATACCATTTCATAAAATGAAATATTTCTATAGTTCAGTAATTAGTTTTGAATCAAAAGGATGTCATTGGAATAGAACTATTTTCCTTTCGACTGATCGTATCTTTTCAAGAATCGAACCTCAAATAGTACAGTTTTTGTTCCTGAACAACTTCATGTAAATTTAAGTGACCTGCATTATTGCAATCTTTTTTTTTTAAGCCCACTAATAAAACAGTTTGATGAGCATAAATTTGACCACGTTGGTTATATAACCTGTCATCTACGTAACTCTCAATTAAAAATATTTTCTAATCCATACCCTGGAGGGGAAATAGAAAGGCAAGTTCTACTTGTTAAATACCACTTCTTCTCGGAACGATAATTAATAAGCTCACTTCTTCGAACGTTTCTTTTGTTCTCGATTAACGCTATTGTCTCGCGGCATTTAAACATTTTCTGTTCTCTATTATTTTTATTTTGGACTTGAATTTTTTTGAAAAGAAAGAAAAACATCGTATTTTCCAACCGACATTTAATATCTTCAAATTGTCATGAGAAACGTGTTTTCCATCGCCATATTGTTCGATTTACAATATAGTCTAATTAAAAAGACAGAATTTAGAAAATGTTTTGTCAGATGTTTCTAGTCAAATCTGTTTTCATATTCACTGTCATGGATAACATCTATTCGTTTATCAGTCGGAACAGCGTCGAAATTCGAGTGATATTTTTGTTTAAACGTTACAAAAGGCTTCGTAGACAGTTCTAACAAAGCTATAGTTATTTTGCAACGAAATGCTTTTAAAGAGACGGTATAATGTTCTATCTTCTTGTAAATTATTAATGTCAGATACTATTATGCAAGTGAAAGACTTTACAGGACAAGTAATAGTATCCACGAGATGGTGGTAACAATTTCCAGGGTGTATTTATGTATTTAGGATAAATTAGAAAACGATCCTTCACGAAAACAAGCAATACAAAAGGGAAAGGAAAAATAATACATTGCGCTGTTATTGAACCAAAAAAATCTCTTAGCATAGTGGTTACCGGCGACAGAATGGCGAGTCAAGTTCAAATGCCAGCTGTTGCTTTTCGCTCGATTTCACACTAATCCTCTTGGGCCTCATACACAATGTACATCATTGTAATATATATATATATATATATATATATATATATATATATATATATATATATATATACCCAATTCTTTGAGAATGAAAATAATATATAAATTCCACTGTTCACAGCATTAATCCAAAAGAGGGCTCGATACCAATAGTAGAGCAATAATTATTTATTTATTATAATTTTATCATATAGACGAAAACATTTTTGATTCCGTCAAAGAGCAGTTGAAAGGAACTGAAACGAACTTGCATCTTTGTAGTGAGTAAAATGGTTTTGTTTATATGATAAAATTATAATATATATATATATATATATATATATATATATATATATATATATATATATATGACACTATTTAGCAGTCGCGTGGAAATTAAAAGCGAGAAATAATCAAGGCGAGAAGAAGCTATCACGAAAGATATACTGAGCGATGTTATTTTTTTAACAAAGAAAAGTGGTAAAGATTTTATTTTCATTTGTGAGAAAAAAATGGTATTTTTTTTCGCGAAAGATAGCAAATTCGTAAGATCTCGGATCTGTCGGAATTAATTTATGCTACGACGCGGAGAATAAAAGATAGCAATCTGCCCATGGCAATAATGAAAATTTCAAATTGGTCAAGTGGCCTACAAAACAGAAGCTGGAAGATAATCGTAATCAGGTCACGCACTGATCGAGAAAGTCATCAGCTGAGGCCACCCCAGAGAGAAAGGGAAAGAATAAACCATTAACTATCTTTCGGAGATATCATTTGGTTTTGAAAAGACACCTGTTTTATGTTCAGACCTGGACATGATAAAAGTTTGTTACCGAGATAGATAATTGGCGACAGGGTGCGAAGACGTCCAGTTGACCACCCATTTGACGCTTGGCAAAAATCTTGTTGATAAATTCCAGATGACATTCGGTTAAGATAGAGATTAAGGACCACACTACGAGTTGTAGGGGTCTGGCGGAGGAAAAAAAAGAAAAGAAAAAATTGGGAAGATAATTTTTTTTTTCCTTTGAGCCATAATTTTTAAACTGAGGCCAGACTAGCCACATCCACGCTGCTGAGCGTTCATTGGCTGAATAGTGGCGTGAGCAATGGGCGAAGGTAAAGGAGGCGAGGCCTGCGACGCCTCTGAGGGGATTGGTGTGAGATACCAATATGAGAAAGGAAGAACTTGGGAGGACGATTCCCTTAAGATCTCCTCTAATGCAGAAAGTAATGGACTTCCAAAAATGGAAAGCGATAAATTTTCCTGTCAGAAAACAAATAAAATCTATATTGTGGATTTAGAAATATCGAGGAACCGAAACCACGACAGGCCCTCAACCGGTTTTGGTCGGCGTCCATATAAACAGAGTTGCAGTTGGAGAGACGCAGAGTTGCAGAGTACCGAGGAGACGCAGACGCAGACAGAGTTGAGCTGTGAACTCTGAGACCAGCCTCGCAGGAAGCTGACTGAAAATCAACGCATTCAGACTTCGACTTCTAACCAAGAACAATATATTTTTGAAGAACGACTTAGACTCACACCACCAAAACAAGTTTTACGAATATCACCTGAAGATACAAAAAACAGTTATCGAAAAACAACTTAAGATATTAAGACTCGCCTAACAAACGCAAAGTGTCGCGTATCCATAGAAGCGGTTCGGGAGAAAGACGCAGTCCTGTATTCAGCAACCAGATATAAAAATATTTGTTATTCTTTTTTTAACACATTTGAATCTTTCGAGTTGTTACTTTATTTTCTTTTGCATATACATGTGCGATGTCACCTTTGCTCTAATTCGGCTTGCATTACGGCCCGGCGACTGATTGATTTCGTCTACCTAAGATCAAATCACAACGTGAGGTAGGTTAGACTAGAAATCAAAGCAGTTACTTCGGTAACCAGACGTTGGAGGCGAGTTGTGAACGACAAAGCTGATAACGAATCTAACAAGATTCCCATCCGAATCAGCCAAGGGTTAGAACGTCACATTTGGTGCCGTGACAGCAGGATCACGTCACATTTGGCGCCGCGACCAATACCAAGTCACATTGGTCGTCACAGGATAGTACGGGGGCAGAGAGGCCGGGGTGACGTCATATATATATATATATATATATATATATATATTCATATATATATATATATATATATATATATATATATATATATATATATATATACCGTAATTTCTCGTATATTAGACGCATTTCTTACTGTAAATCACAGGTGATAGTAGGAGTGCGTATTGTAAATAGGTTTAAACAAAATATTTTTCGGTTTTGATTTGTAATAATAAATACGTACTTTTTCTAAAATAAGAAAGATATCCCAATTTTCATTTTAAATCCAGTAATAATATTACTAACATTTCTTTCCAATAAATTTATCAGTAACTGAATTTTTTATTTGGCGAGAAAATAAAAAAAAAATCTATAAAAAGTCCAAATGCGAAGAAAAGAGGACATCAAGTTAACAATTTATTAAGATTTTAATTTTCATCATCATCCTCAGCAATTTCTATTATAGAATCAATACTTAAATTGTCATTAAACAAATTATCATTCACAATATTATATTTGTCCTGTTAAAAATTATCTTCGGCCTTTTCATTCTCTTGCCAAAGGATATCAATACTTCTTGAAAAAACCTCTCTTTATATCATCCTCACTGACGGAATCCCAAGATTCCTGAATCCATTTTAAAATAAATTCCAACTCTGTTGCTACCAGCAGTAAAACATTATTTCAGTCGCTGAGTTTCGATTTTATTCTTAATGTCATGGTCGACAACATGTCTTCGTAATTATTTTTTTTTTTTTTTTTGGTTTTGTACAAAATTTATAGATGCGTATTTTACATAGGGATAGATATATTTCGTAATTTTAAGATCATTTGTTAGGGAGCGTATTATTTATGGGCGCGTATTATTTTCAAGAAATTACGGTATATATATATATATATGATTTTTAAGAAATTAATGCTTTTATCCCAGCGGACATAAAATCTTATTAGTAAAGAGGTTATATTTGGTCGATTCACTCTGTTTCTTATCAAATAAATCCGATGCCTCCCATTTCTAATTTTGTAATTTGCTCAATCCATTTTCTAACCGGATACACAGTGTTTGATTTGGATGGGATAAAAAATTATCCATACAATTACTGGTTTTATTATTGTCATTAAAGAGTCCGACGAGGCTTTCTTGATATTAAGTAAACTTTGTATTCTGTCAAAAAAGAATGATGCCACTATTTATTTATTAGGACAATATGAGAACTGATAAAAAATGTTGCTGAAGACATTAGGTTTATAATACCCAGAAATTCATACACAGATGCCCTCAAGGACATATGGAATAGTGGATACAGGCGTTGGTTAGATCCAATGACAGGACCCAAAGAGTGGGAGTTCAATACCTAATTAGTGGAGAACTTGGAGAGGGGAATTAACAGGAGATAACTGATAACTGGCATCCATTAGACATGGCACGTGGAAATAGAACAGTCTATCCCAGTGAAAGATATTTCGACATTCCAACCACCTGAAGAAAGCCGGAGCGTACAACGGCCGAAACGTTGTAATAAATATGGCGACAAAGATGAGGACAATAGTCCGAATAATGTAAATACCTCATCTCAGAAATATAGATGCCAGTCTTGATTCGCTGACTTCTTTGAAAAGTTCTTCGAAATCTTCGAAATAGGGGAAACGTCGCGTATAATCTGGTGTGCTCAGCCACAGAGAAGTCTACCCCAAATTAAGGTTGAATTATCATAATAAAGAAGACACAAAATTATACATGTTTAAAAAGAAGGGACGTCTACTGAAGCATAATTATTCATTAAGAAAACGTTTTTGTTGTTTTCGGAACCCGCTGGCATCCGAAAATTGGTATCGTCATCCTCTCTCCCTATTCTTTTTCTCTTCCCTCATGGCGATAGCTGAGATAGCTGTGAATCAAAGAGCATTTGTTGAGGTCATTCCCAGGAATATGTTTTTGGTGGACAACCTTGCGCGACGGAGAAGCGCACACTTTGACAGAAGCTCTTCCCTAACAGCTTAAGGGGCATTGAGACAGATCTGGCAAAGCTATATATCTATATCTCTCTATCTCTCTCTCTCTCTTTCTCTCTCTCTCTCTCTATATATATATATATATATATACAGTGTAACCCGCATATAAGAGAGTTGTCGGAACCGGAGAAGAAGTCTCTTATATCTGGGTTTCTCATATATCCGGGTTTGGTCTATTTTATATACATTAACACAGGCTTAATTTGGGACCCTAGAACATCTCTCTTATATCCGGGTCTCTTATATTCGGGTTACACTGAATACTAAAAGTCTGTGATTGCGTCCGTGCTTGTGTGGTGCGTCCGTCCGATACATTAATGAGTTTTTTTATACACTAAGAATTATTATTTTAACTTTCCTCAAACAGACAATTGTTTTAATTACAATATTTTTAAAGTTAAAGACAGACACAAAGAGATCCCACTTTGCTGTTTTGTCCATTTTTTTTTTTTTTTTTTTTTTTTTTAGAGTAATTATTCAGGTGACTGGAATTTGGAATCGAACCCTTTATTTCGTCCACTGGGGTAGATTGGTCTAGTTCCACGTGTCATGCCTCTTCCGGATGTTTCATTTATTTCACTTTAACCTAAATCTTCAAGTTTTTGGTTCACCACTGCTGTGGCCTGGTATTGATCTCATAACTTTTTGGGTCTAGTCACTGGATCTAACGTCATGTGTCCATGTGCTCGCGTATATTTTTGTGACTTATATCACCTGAAGAAGGCCGGAGTGTACAACGTCTGAAAAGTTCTGAATATGGTAATGATGATGAGGATAACATCCGATGCAAATAATGAAAGTAATCATAATACCTCATCTCAGAGATAAAGACAGAGACAAAAATGCATTCAGTTATAAGAGAAAGGAGAATGTGGAGTGCCAAGATCATTATATGTACCAACGGCAAACCGGTGTTTCACCTTCGAATCAATTACAAAATTATTTTCGTCTCTGATCTATGTTTTATTTTATGAATGACCGTCTTTCAGACTCAGTATCAGCTAAGTTTGATGAGTGATAGAAGCTTGGGGAATCATGACTGACTAGGCAGAATATTTTTCCGCAATCGATTGTCTTTTCTTTCTGTCATATACTAGTTGCAAAACATGTACTATAGGACCCAGTCTGTCCTGCTATTCATCTCATAACTGGTGGAGAAATGACTCTAGGCTGGTTTGAATTCAAAATTGTCCTTCTTCTAGTCTGGTTTCCAACCAAGGCTAAAAGGCCTATTCTGTCCTGCTATTTACAGATAACTGGATTCATATATTTTCCATGTGTATTAGCACGTATGTGAATATAATGAGGTTGAATGGAATTCGAGCTCCTTTTTAAGACGTAATTTACGTAATGTTCATAAATAATTGTACTTGCATGTGCGTATATATGTAAATGAGATTTTTTTTATCTGTGTGAGTCAACAGATAGAAAATTGTGAATTTTGGACAAACTTCTTCACTCTTAACGTTAACTTTGACTCTTAAGAATATGGTGGGTATGCTCTTGGTAACGTAACTTTGGAAGTCACATATCGATAATGGTAACTGGAAACCGTTTGTTTTCTTTTCTTTTCTTTTTTGTCTCTTTTTTTTCGCAATGTATAACATCCGAACACATTGGGTGTACCATTTCTTTTCTGATTATGCTATTTAGAATTGCCGCTCGAATGTCGGGCGACTTGAGAATTAGGAACGCAAGGGGGAAAAGGACAGTGCATAATAGCTTCTTTCTTGTGATGACAATAGCGGCAAAATATAAAAGGGCAGAAAATTACTTTCTACCGAGATAACCAGAAACCAATTGATAATATTCAGTCTATGTATTGAAAGGTAATCTCTTATCTAAGTCTACAACAGACGGATTTCATGCAGGGCTAAAGTCTTTTTCTTGTCGCTAATAATAATAGAAATAATAATAGCCGAATATAGCAAATTGGCCCCAAAAGAATAAAAGAATAGGCGATTGGGTAGAGAAGGTGACCCATTGGGAACTCCGCAAGTGACTACATTTTAGCCATACAAATTAATGGCTTATGCACGGATCTGAATTTGTTTCAGAGAATAAAACAAATAAAATTCTATTGGGCTTTGAAATTCAAAAGAATCATCCAGTTCAGATAGCGAATCTGGTAGTCGAAAAAATATGCCAGACAGTGAATCTAACCCTAGACGTGAAGAGATTAAGATTGTAACAACTGTGAGTTCGATCAACAAAGCAGAGGTTCATGGGAAGAATCTGTTTGAATGTTCCATTCAAACAGATTCATCTCACTAATGAAGGGAATGAGGGTTGTTCGCCACAATGGGCGTAGCATGGCGGATCTTAGTCGTGAAGGTTAGAACTGGTGCAACTAAGGAATGTAGTTCGTTAGAAAACTTTTCATGTATATGATGTTGTAGAGTGGAAAAGATGTTCTTTGACTCTTTCAAAGCTGGGAATTGAAGACTGGACAACTCCTGTCCAGATATGGTAGCAGTACTTCATTTCTGGTCTGATCTGTCTCTTGTAAAGGTAGAGGATAGCAGGAGTCAGTTGCTTACTGGAGCGGTACTGGAATGAGTTTTAACTTCAATAGCCGCTCAAAGCTCTGTGCTTACAGGAAATAGCAACAGTTCATTGCTATAGGCGAAATTTCAGGGTCCACTCAGCGTTGATGGAACGTCACTAGTTTGATTTTCGAGGCAATGAATGTGACCAGCGTGTTCCCCCTACTTCTGAGCTGTTAAAGCTAGGTCAGAGGAAAGATCAGCTGACCATTTCTGGTCAGTGTCTGCCAGTAAGCTGTGAGCGATTCCGGGACCCTTTTCAAACGTTGACCTTACATTTTCTACTGCGATGCGTAAGAGAGTGACTTTTTTTTTCTCTCTCTCTTCTGTGGTCAGTGTCTATATAAGTATCTCTCCCTTACTACTTCTACACCCGCCTGCCCATCACATCTTTAAATGTCTGCCAGATGCTGACACACTCTGATGCGCGAATCTGCACTTGGTAACCAGGATAGCCTCTTTCAGGCGAAACTGCTGACGTCTGAGTGAATGCAAAATATATTCAGTCATGATCTGACATATTACACAAGGGAAGCTGGGCAACACGAAGGTGACAGTCACGCAACTCGCTTTCGGAGCCCTGGTACCTGCTCTAAATATATCTGAAAGAAGTCAAAAATATACATAATGCATCGCCCTTGCCGTAAGATAAGGAATTTGTGGAAAGTGAAGTTAACAGTCCTGCCAATTGTTGTTTGAACACTGGAGCGGTCCAAAGGTGACAAAAGAAGACTGGAGGAAATTGAAATCATGGAAAGATTTAGAACCATCCAGAACAAGACATTATTGAAAACAACAGAAAATTAAGAAGAATGTTGAAGGAGACTTGTTGTCACTTTATCTCTATTGTATACCACTGACTTCCAGTAGCGTGAACAGTAAATGAGTAAATAATTATACGGTTTAGAATAATTAGTATAATAGAAAATTTGTTTTGACTACCAATTACTGGGCCAACGGACCTGGGAGGCCATCATCACTGATGGACAGGTGTGCAGGTAAGCACAACGACTTGTATAAAACAGCTGATTACATGACTTAGCCAATTTGACTAAAATATTGATGTAATGTCGTCACAATATTTTGATAAGTACACCTCAGCCATTATTATGGACTATTATAATTGAACTATTCATACCACGTTCTCAACAAATACTGGCTGCGATGGATAAATTGTCGTCTAAATTACTTAAAAATGAAAATAACACTGATATGTAATTTTAACAGATATATTCACCAAAATTGTACAAACATATCTTGAAATACGAAAGAGTAAATTTATTTAATACAATCACTACTGGCTTCAACCACCGCCTCCAGATGACTTCAGTATCTCCTGCATCTCTTCTGGGCGGTCACATTGTATAAGTTGATGCATACTGCCATCATCCTTGCCTTCAGTTCATCTTTGGTGTTACAAGGAATTTTGTTGGTTTCTCGCTCAACTGTGCCTCTCTCATAATAATGATAGGGGTTGCAGTCTGGCGAGTTAGGTTGCCAGACGTAAGGGTTGATGTGTTTGCAGAAATTGTCAAACAGCAATGGCTGGGTTCTCCAACTTGTGTGGTATGGTGTAGAATCCTGTTGCCAGACATAGTGTCTTCCAGCAGCCACCCTCTTGGCCCAGGACAGCACTACCTCTTCAAGGGCCTTGACGTAGGCCTCCGTGTTGAGTCTGAGATCCTCACCAACAAATTTGGGAGTTCTTTTCTTATAAGAACGATCAGAATGAGTTTTCCCAGTTGTTGTAACTTCGTAATTAGACCCATCCAACTCTTTCCGAATCCTCTGCCCTATCCTCAGGTTTACTTTCAAACAGTGTGAAATGGTTGTATTAGAGCTTTTGTCTCGAATACGAATCAGTACAGCATTTCGTTTCTACATTTCTGCCGGAGTGAATTGAATTGCGGTGCTCTTTTTATAATAGACGGTTCCCAACTGACTCGAAGTCGATAAGTCAAAAGCAAAGAACGCACATGAGCGAAATTAAAAATATAACATGGCGACAATTTACCCATGACACCCTGTAATAGTAACTGTGTCGAATATGATTGTTTATTGGAGGTTGGATCTAACAAAATAATAGGTGAAGATGTGCTATTTAAAAAATTAGTTGTTCGTCTCAGGTTTTCGTTTGAATTCATTATTCTCTATCATAATTATCAGCATTCTACGTATATCTTCTATATTTAACCAAATTACATAAGGAACAAATAGGAAACGTTTATAAATCTAACTTGTTTCGACTTTATTAAACAAGCTTGAATGTGTAACGTTTATAAAAGTTTCCTAATTGTACCTTATCCAAACAGTCCCTTGGATTCCGATCTAAATTTGATCCCAATTCGACCAAATTAAAATTAATGCTAGATAAAGTAGTAACAATAGATTAATTATTTTGAACCGATTCTTCCTAAGGCTTGATTCTTAATTGTCAAAATACAGAGATTAAATTTTAGGCACTTAGAGCTATTACAGTCTTTCAACAGTTTTACTGTCTGTCTTCGGAAAATTGTAAACAAACCGTTATCGTTGCAATTATAACTTACACCTGCTCGTTTTATTACGTATTGCAATGAAATGCTATTTAATATCAATTTTCTTACATGGCAGTAAATGCTAGACAATTTAGTCACAGATGAACGGGTGACTTGAAGCAAGAGAGAGACTATCTACGGGAGAATGCCAATAATGCCATGGACGTTGCATGTGAGTAACGATGAAGTTTTCATTAAAATAGAAACCAAAAGGACATGTGTTAAAATCATAAAGAGACACATAGTGAGAAAAGAATAGTTGGAAAATTTGACATTCACAGGATCGATCAACCAACGACTTTATCCACTGGATGAAAAAAAAAGGCGTTGGTTGGGTGATCGTAAAATGACGACCCAGATAGTTGTAGCCACATCAGATGGAACAGAAATTAAGAGAATGGAGTTACCAAGGGGAATTAATTGAAACTGAGATAATCAAAAATCTTATGGCACATTGAATTAGAACAATCTACTCACATCACTTCGAAATTCCAGCTACCTGAAGAAGGCCAGAGCGTACAACGGCCGTAACGTTGTGGATATGGCAATAACAAATCGTGCAACAGTCAGAACAATGAAAATAGTGCAAATATATGTTTTTTATTTATTTATTCGTGTAGTTCAATGATTTCGTATCCCCTATCCTTCCTTAACTTGAAAAAAATGTATATATTTTCAGACGGTGTGTATTGAAAGTGTTACGTATCGCTACGATTAACATATAACCAGTTTCAGTTTGTTAACTTTCGACACTAAATAAAACTTGAAACAGTGTAGAAAATAAAAACCTTCAAAGGACTAAATATATAAATAAATATACAAAATAAAAATCCAGTTGAAAGTGACATTTAAAATAAGAATCAGGCATTTATTTTTTTCAAGCCTTTCACCCGAAGCAAGGCAGGAAGCCAATAGCACGCAAGGGGTTACAGAAAGTTGGAACGAGAGCAAATAGGAATGATAGAAGAAAGGATGACGAAAAGGATAGGGGAAAGATCAAGTCATTTGGAGACGTCGATTGACATTACATTTAGATAGTTGGAGATTATAGCTAACAGGAAAACAGGAAAAGGGGAGGGAGTTCCACAGGCGAGAAGTGCGAGACATGAAGCTATTGGAGTAGAAGAGACAGCTAAATTTAACGGTATCGACAGTGAAAGGGTGAGAGCGAGATGCCAGCCTAATAAAACGCTTAAATTCATGATGTCTGGGAAATAGAGAAAGCAGCTCATCGGAGCAGTTACCATGAAAGTATTTGTAAAAAAGACAGAGGGGGGCAACGACACGTCTGTGAGAGAGCGACTCCAGAAGAGATGCCAGATCAGGGCTATTTACATTGCATATCGGTCTTTGGATTTTATCAAGAACCTTGAGACAAACAGAAGGGGCTCCAGGCCATATATGGCAACAATACTCCATACAAGGGCGAATGGTTGATTTGTAGATTTGAAGGATCGACTCCGGTGAGAAAAATTTCCTGGTGCGGCACAGGGAGCCAACTTTCATTGCAGTGGACGAAGCTATTGACTCAATGTATTTGTTCCATCTCAGGTCAGCAGTCAATGTGTGACCGAGCAGTCGCAAAATGTTGAGCCTGTGGAGTTGAGCGTCAAATATTCTAATGGGGGTGGCGGGGATGGTTCTCTGTGGTGAGTATTAGAGAGCAGTTTTTGAGGCATTAAAGTTAACCAGCCAATTCCTGCCCCAGTCCACAACCGATTGGAGGTCCTTATCGAGACAAACGGTTAGCTTTGTCAGTGACACAAGTTTTGTTTTTGACCCAGGAGTAAATTGTAGTATCGTCCGCGTAGATGCCTACTTGGGAATCTATGACGTCAGGAAGATCGTTAACGAAGATAAGGATCAGAGTAGAGCCTAGGATGTAGCCTTGGGGAACACCTGCGTTCGTGGGATAGGAGCGGTGGTGAATCCGTTGGGAACCACCATCAATACGCGGTCTGACAGGAATGATTGTATTAAGTTAAACAATCGACCTGAAATTCCATAACCCTGAAGCTTGCGAAGAAGGCCGGCATGCCAAACTCTATCCCAACATTTTGAAGATATCTAGAGCCACAGCACGAGCTTCTCCTTTATTATGAAGGGCTTGGTAAACAATTTCAGTGATGGCCGTAATCACATCAGCTGTAGAACGGGCAAAGCGGAAACCATATTGCTTGTCGTAGAGAAAATCATGTGATGTAAGGTGCTTAACCACTTCGGTGTTGATTAAAGCTTCGAAGAATTTGCCGAAGAGAGATAGGAGACTGATAGAACAGTAATTAGTAGCGTCAAAAGGGTCTCCAGAGTTCTTAAAGACAGGAACAATGGATGAGGACTTCCAACAGTTTGGAAAACAAGCTTCATTGAGGCAGTAGTTATATAATTTGGAGAGGACAGGGGCAGTTCAGGCGGACATTCCTTTAGGACAATGGCTGGTATCCCGTCTCCACCACTAGCCGTGTGGGGGTCTAAATTAGAGATAATGCCTAATACCGATGACGCGGTTATTTGCAACTCGCTCAATAGAGCCACAGTTCTAATGGGGAAATCGCGTGTGAGTACTGCGGAAGAGTCGAGCGTTGAATTGAATGAGAATTTCCGAGCAAAGCATTCAGCTTTGTCGGCAGAAGTCAAAACCTTAAAATGGTTGAACAAAGGAGGTATAGAGGGTTTCCTATTGTTAAGTACGCTCTTGCAGAGATGCCAATAATCCTTGGAGTCGAATTTGCGAGATGCAATACGTTCTTTCATTCCAGCAGCAAATAGTGACTTTGCTTCATTGAGGACACACTTACACTCATTACGGGTAGAGACAAAGAGACGTCTATTGCGGTCAGATATGTCGCTACGATATAGGTGGAAGAAGTGATTCCTATGGGTAATGAAAGCTGAGGAAACAGCGAAGAACTAGGGGGGTGGAGCGCGATTTGACCATATATTTCCTTGGTGGGATGGAAGCCCCGATTCCAGCTTTAACCCAGGAGGAAACCTCGGAAGCACATTCTTGAACGGGGAGCGTAAAGACAACACCCCAGGGGACATCGAGAAGTAAATCCCGGAACAAGTTCCAATCTGCTCTTTGATAGCAGAACGAGGTTCTAGTGGTAGGAGGTTCTTTGCAGGGGTGGAGTTGAAGGAGATGTTGACAGACACTTACTGCATGATCGGAGTTGCCAAGAGGGGAGAGCTACGTGGCGCTTCAGGACTCTGGGATAGAAGTAAAACATAGATCGAGAAGAGAAACCTTACCGTCCAGGTTGTAGGGAAAACGTGTGAGGAAGTCGACTATCTGTGTGAGGGATTGAGAAATTGAAAAATTAAGGGTTTGTATGCCTGCAAGGTCAGCAGTATCGATTTTAAGCCACTATGATGGACGTTAAAAAGTACGAATACATGAGCAAACGAATGGAGAGAAAGAGCCTTGTCAATTCTGTCAGAAATGCGTTCGATTACACCAATCTTGGGAGGCTGGCGAGAGATAAAGGGAGAAAAGGTAGCTTACTGCATTGAGAAGAGATAACCGGAGACACATATACGAATGGTCTGGAGATTTAAGAGACAGCTCTCTAGCCAGCGGGAGATGTAAACTCCAAGGCTATGCATGTTGGTGTGAGTCTTTTCTAAGGAGAGGAAGGTAGCCGGGGATTGAGACGTCAGAGGAGGGGATAGACGAGTCAAGGTTGGTCTCACAGGGAGCCAGTGTACCCGGGCAATTCGCACTGAGGAAAGATTCCACACTGCAGAAATTGGTTCTAGTGATACGGATGTTAGAAAATGAAATGTTAAAGGGTTTAGGTGATTTTTAAGGGATTATTTAAGTTTTCTTTTTGGATCGTCGTTAGTTATCATGATGTCTAATTACGGTAGTAAAAATGAGAAGGCCGGAAGTAGAAGAATCAGACGTTTATCGACCGTGACGTGGGCAGAGAGAAGTTGGCACGGCCTGCAACATAATGTGGGCTAAGGGTTTCCCACCGGAAGTGAATGCAGTGACACCTTTCCACGCGCGACATAGAACTTCAGACACCCCGCTATTATACAATTGTTGATCAGAGTGGCCGCTCAAGACGCTACACAGGAGTTAGGGCTCCTAACTATCAGTTGGAAACAGCAACCAGAAAACTGTCAACCGTGTACCTTCAGAATGGAGAGGCATTGCGACAGATTGTACACATCACGGGAGAAATACGGCAGTACTAGTAGAGAGGCCAGAGAGAAAGAGAGGGAGAGTTCTGGGAACTCCTTTCTAAAAAAGAAACAAGGTGTCAGCCTCTAATCTTTTCCAAGAGAAGGGGGAGGATTATTGATCGGACGATAGGAAAGTCTACCTAGTACGATTACATACAACACACACACAAGGCTGCAGCTGACGAGGAGTCCAAGCTGGCACCTGAAGAGATATTTACCGAGGGGTAGGAATAGGATTTTTTTTCCTTCCGTTATATTATATTAGAATAAGTCCCATTGTACTATCCTAAAAACACATTTGGTTATCCAGCATTGTGGATATGGCCGCTAGTGTTCATATTAGCCGTCTTCCATTCTCATGGTCAGTTAGTGAATTATTGAGGCTGATTTTTTATCACCAAACCTTTATGTTTCAAAGAACGCAGAGCTGGAAAGAGCGTGTGGATGGGCATTCCCCCGCCAATAACAATAGACTTGGTGTCTTTGCATTCAATAAAATAAAACAGACAACGGAAAGAGAGATACGGCTAAACATTTTCTCGCTAGTCTATTTTATCTAGCAAAATAATCATCCCACTTGAACATAAACACTTAACATGAATTCTAGCTTCATCTCGCCAATGTAACATAAAATTATTTTTTCTGATGAAGTCGATCATCAGGGAAATATATAAAAACAGACGTTTTCTAACTTGTCATGTATGCTATACATACACATATTCCGACAGGAATCGAATATGGCCTGACGTGCTACACCGCTCAGCTACAGAGGAAGCCAATGAAAGGAGACATATTTTCTATGAAATTTCTTTGGCGTTCAGTTCGGTAATTATTTATTAATACTGTTTGCTATAAACTTAAATATGTGAATCTATAAAATAACGTATAAACAAAAAATATATCAAAACAATTTTCGGACTTATTCCATTTCATATATATATATATATATATATATATATATATATATATATATATATATATATATATATACATATATATATATATACTGGGTTGGTGCATAATTATCAGGGGTTTGTAAACAATATTTATTACGAAAAATGAAACATAACATTTCAACAATACTACTTTAAAAAATTTATTATTTCAGAGTGTATGATTATCGACACGCATTTTTATCACCTGAAAATAAAATATTTTTATTAAAAAAGTAAACAAAACATCAAATATTTATATGCGTGTATATATATATATATATATATATATATATATATATAGTAAATATTGAGTTGGGACAAAAGTTCATAGCTGTTTTCAATTTGTTTTTAACAGGTAGTGTATATATATATATCAAGAATAATATATATATATATCAAGAATAATTTTAACCAATATATATATATATATATATATATATATATATATATATATATATAAGGATTGAAAATATGAATGCAATAACAGGTGAAATATACTAATATATATATATATATATATATATATATATATATATATATATATATATATATTGGTTAAAAATATTCCTCATACATATATATATATATAATTTTAACCAATATATATATATATATATATATATATATATATATATATATATATATATATATATATATAAGTATTGAAAATATGAATGCAATAACAGGTGAAATATACTAGTAAATGATATATGACAAGTGAAAAAATACATATATGAGGAATAAACTTCCTGAAGCCGCGGAGAAACACAAATAGCAACAAAAATGTAAATTTTATCGGATTAGCCAAAAATGTCATTTGCTTACTAAATAGAAAATATGCTTAATAAACCGAGTAAGAGTTTCGGTCAACCTAATCTAATAGAAATCATAAATTGACTGAAGGGCAACCACTACAGAACCTATCAAGGGAGGCGATATCCAACACTCCATAATTATAAAACAATTTATACCAAAACATAAATAAACCCAACTAAACGCAACATAAATAAAGTAATTCTGATATAAGCTTCTTGATAAATGAGAAGATACAAAGAGTACTGATGAGCCCATCCTTGAAATGTACACTCCGTGCCAAATTATTATCGAGATAACTTTTTTCTAATATTTCAAAAAAACGTCCAATCAATTCACACAAAATTTTTACACAACGTTGGCAATTATGACCTGCCCCATCACTGAAAATTTCGTACTGATCTGCGCAATGTAAACAAACTGGCGCCATATTTGTTATCAGCACGGTGATTTGATCGTGCCAAATTATTATAGAGGTTTAGTAAAAATTTCCAGAATTGAGCAAACAAAACGTTTATTAATGTTGCACGTAAATGTTTATGATCAGAAGAAGCTAATAAATAAGATAATCAAACAAATAATAACAGATACAAACAAAGGCACAGTTTTAAACAAATTAATAGGGAATTTGCTTTCCCTGTTTTGAAATTACTTGAAGAAGTCTACGATCCATAGAATTTGTTAATTGTAGGATGTCATCTGCTGTAATGCCGCGAGATATGACACGAATTGCTTCTTATAACTCAAAATTGCTCCTGAATTGTCGTCCGTTGGCGTACAGTCTTCGCTTCATGATGCTCCAAAGGTTTTCGATTGGGTTCAAATCCGAACACTTTGCTAACCACTCCATTTTTAGAGGTCCATCGAAGCCTAACTGTTTCAAATATTCAGTAGTCTTGTGAGCAGCATGTGTGGGAGCATTATCTTGCATAAATTCAGTGACCCTTCTGAAGGCAACTCTTTGCCTTTTCATCCACGGCTCAAGATGCTCCTTCATAAAAGCTATGTATGCATCAGCAGTCATTTTGACGCCATCTGGTACTCTCATCTAATGTTTTTCCAATAATACCACCCCAGATCATTATGCCTCCACCGCCTTGTTGGCGTCTCAAACTCTGATGGCGATTCTGTCCATTCATTACCCAGCCTTTGCACCAAAAGTGTTGCTCGAGTTTCGTCTGTGAACAAAACTAGAGACGTCAATCTTCATATTGTCCTCGGCCCATTTCCATCGATACTGACACCGAGTACTTTTAAACACAGTAGGATTCAATGCCACTGAAAAGCTCTTGATTGGTAAGTCCAGGATCCTTCGTGGCCTCTCGTTTAAGTCGTGACATGAGACGACGTGAAATAACCCTCGGCTTGCCTTTATCTGCCCTTTTGCGTACTTGTATAGGGTCGGCCGTAAACTTTTTCACTGTTTGATGACACCTCCCTTTCATTTTAGAAATTTCTAGGGTAGATTTACATTTTGAGAGTTCTGAGGTGATAATTTTCTTTTCAGCATCGCTTAAGCTGCTTTTATGGCCCATCATTTCACTAAATTCTTAGACTTTTCTAATAATTTGGCACGCTCAAATCATCGTGCAGATAACAAATATGGCGCCAGTTTGTTTACATTGCGCATATCAGTACAAAAATTTCAGTGATTGCGCAGATCAGGGTTGCCAACATTGGGTGAAAATTTTGTGTGAATTGATTGGACGGTGTTTGAAATATTAGAAAGAAAGTTATCTCGATAATAATTTGGCACGCAGTGTATATATGTATATATGTAAGTATATATGTATGTTCTGTAGACTCGCCTGTGAAGTATAAGACTACAACCTCACCTAGGTATTAGTACTGTGGTTTCTCTCATTATATTTATGGAGTTGAGTCAGTATGACACGTACAAGCGGGTTAAGATTCAGAGTTGTCCTTCTCATAGGATGATCAGCAACCAATGATAGTCGTTTCACTCAGTCCTTATATTGACCTCTAGTGAAAAACCGAATTGATTTATATATTTCCAAGTTTATTTATGCCAATAGCACATTCCCTATAGGTAACCACTACACTACACGCCCATCTGCTAGCGAGAAGAATGAAATATTACACATTGTACAAGGACTGAAGGTTGAAAACTAAATACTGCTAACTGAAAAACATTTGACCACAAAGGGCTTCTGATTCAAGCGATTCCTGACTATGAGAACAGATCAACACTGATGAAGAATAATTAAAGCAAACATTCTCAAGGAGATGACGATAGTAAAATTCTTCGATTACAAAAACTGACAAGAAAGAAATAATGCCAAACAACTACAGGCCGATAACATGCTTACTACATAAGTTGTAAGCAAATTGTCCTTTGAGTTTTAACTTGGTTGAATTCTTTTGTTTCATTAATCGTTTTCCGGGCAGTTGCAGTTTGTTTACTTTCAATTGAATTAGGTTGATTCTTTTTTGAGCGGGGGGGTGGTAAAAATTCTTTTTGAACCGCTGGATATGTATCGGATAGATCTTTTAAAAGCTTTTTGAACATTTTGCATTGCTTTTTATGGATACATAGTTCTTCAATTCTGAAGCTTCTCTGGGTGTTTGTGTCTTTGCCTATCTCTTAGTTTCCCCATGAAACATGTTTTCCTATATTAGGTTTTATTGGAATATGTCCTTCTGTAGCAGTTTTATGTGCTTTAATGAAAGTCTCCTATCTTGTGTTCGAAGTTCCATCATTGGATATGCAAAGAAGAGGACTAAAACTATTTCTCTCTGCCACGGTGTATCTTTTTCAAATGTCTGCATTAGTTCGGGCGATAATATTTTCGGATTCTTTTTTTTTTTTTCTAGGGCTTATTGGAATCTTTACTGTGAACATTTTATGATCAGAAGAGACATTGCAACAAGAATTGTAAACCTTTACAACACTATTAACACAATTACTCTTTATAAGCATAGAATTCGGAAAGAGTTGGACGAGTTTAATGGTGATTATGAAGAAGTTTGGCGTGATCACTAGTGAAGGCAAGAATATGCCTCAATTCGACGAGGCCTCAGAATCAACACAGATGCCTACATCAAGTGCCTTGAGGAGGTAGTGCTGCTTTGGGTCAAGAGGCTGGCTGCTGGAAGACCCTATACCTGGCAACACGACTCTTCACCATCCTACACAAGCAGGATAACCCAGTCATGGCTGCCAGACAATTTATAGAATCACATCACTTCCTCACACCTGGTCACATAATTCCCTAGACTGCAACCATTTTGATTATTATGTGTGGGACATAGGTGAGCGAGAGACCAAAAAAATCATCGTAGCAGCAAAGATGAACTGAAGACAAAAATGGCCGCATTCATCAACTTAATCAATCAGACCACCCGGAAAAGATGCAGGGTTTCCGAAGACGCTAGTCGGCCGTGGTTGAAGCCAATGGTGATTTTATTGAACAAATTTACTCATTAATATTTTAAGATATGCTTGTGTAATTTTGGTAAATATATCTGTTTAAATGAAATCTTAGTGTTATTTTCACTTTTGCGTAATTTAGGCGACAATGTATTCATAGTACCCTGTATATATATATATATATTTAGTTATTAGATATCTTACACTGTGATAATCGAAGTTCTACCAGGAATGTGAAATGTTGTAAGGGCCAGGGTGCAAATTTACTGTCGATGATCTTAACCGTAAAAAAATGTAAAGTTGGGTTCATGGATTTTTCAAATATCTCCTTTCCCGAAAGAAATACTCTCTTCCCAACTCAAGATAATTTACAATATTTTTAAATAAAGAAAACGGTTAAATTCAAAACCTGTTATTTAAAAAATATTGAAAAATAATAATTTATCAAATTTGGTTTGTTTTGTTTTACGATATATCAAACTGAATGGGTTATTTAATGCTGACAAGAATTTTATTGCGGGTAATATTTTTTTTGCAAAAATATATTGCTGGTAATATTTTTTTTTTTTTTGAAAAAATGTATTGCAGGTAATATTTTTTACTAAAATGTATTGCTGGAATTTTTTTTTTTTTTTTTTTTACAAAAACGTATTGCTGGTATTAAACCTATTTTTACACTTTCATAGTGTTTTGACCCCAATTTCGGGGTTAACTATTTGCCCATAGCTGGGACCCTAACAGGTGCTACCACCCCGGGTCAGGGTGGAACTGGGAATACCAGCAATTAAGAGGTGGTTCCACACTCCTCAAAACCTCCTGACCAGTGGCCTTGCTGATGGATGGAATTTTTCGTTTTATCCAGGTCCCGGATGTAGTTTATCGTCATACCCAGGACGGATAATTTATGAAACTAAAGTAAAATCAATAATAATTACATAATAATTACGAAAGTTCATTAACAACATTTACTAACTTACATCTGTTTGAGTCTGTTTCAGATCAAATCAAATCATTTAGCCTCTTCCATTCTTTACATTGACTTTTCACTTTGACCTGAAAGATATTTGTAAACGTTCCTAAAGTTACAAATTCTGGCAAATTGACATTTTTACTTGTGTTTATAAATGCTTATTGTAAAACAAAACCTTTACATTTGCTTTGATATAGTCGATCAAATAACGAAACCCGTCGGCTAAGAAAAGTTTTGCTTTCATCTTTATTCCTATACATATATACTGATTTTTTTCATATTTTTTTTTTTTTTGTATTATTATATTTTACCCTCACTTCACAAAGATATATAAACTCATAATTTCTTTCTCAGCCATAATTGAAGCTTTGAACATAGCAATGGCTAATTTCTACTTCTGGCATAAACGGTAATATTTCGATCGAATTTTATAGTTTTGTATTTATTGATATTGTATATAGACTTGAACGATGTTGTAGAATCTTTAAATTTAGCTGTTACCCTTGAGATTTTACGGTCGATTCATCAGGAAGAAGACTTCCTGATGTTATCGGTCTTGACTGGGGACAATCCCAGCCTGTGACACCTTTGGAAAGTGACTGAAAACCATACCAAGCCGTTGATAGCTGTGCTAGCAGGAAGTCGCAAGCCATCGTGACCGAGGGTTTCAGTGTGCTGGTGTTGTTCAGATTGTTGATCATTCTAGATAACACGCTCTCTCCCAGAAATTGTAACTAAGTTCTGCTCAAAATAGTTGCATTATAAACAACAGGTGGCTTTTATTTGTGCTGAATAAACACAGATGCTTCTGAGCAAGCGTCTGCAATAGGGATTGGCTAGCCTCCCTAGTATTCAAGTATCCTCGAATACGAGTGGCCAGCTATTATATTATACCATTGAGAGGACACAAATTTGATATTTCTCGAATTGCACGATTTATTTTCTTTTTTTAATCATTACCCCCAAGCAAGGCAATAAAGCGACTAAGATACGAGTAGTCACTGTGTGTGAGAGAATATGAGAAAAAAACACTATTAAAGAGAGAGATAAATAAAAGTGTCTTAGGTAAGACGATAAACTACATCCACGTCCTGGATAAAACTATAAACTACATCCGACAGCAAGGCCTTTTATCAGGAGGATTTTGAGGAACATGGAACCACCTCTTAATTGCTGGTGTTCCTAAGTCCACCCTGACCCAGGGTGGTAGCATCTGTTAGGGTCCCAGTTCTGGGAAAATAGTTGACCCCACAAAAGGTGCCAAAACACTATGAAAATGAAAAAATAGGTTGTAATACAAGCAATACATTTTGTAAAAATTACCACAATGAATTTTGAAGAAACAAATATTACCAGCAATAAATTATTACCAGCAATACATTTTTTGAAAAAATATTTCTTGCAATAAAAATCTTGTTGGCATTAAATAACCTATTGAGATTGATAAGCCGTAAAACAAATCAAACCAAACCAAGAACAATAAGAGTACAAAAACTAAGAAGACAGAAGATAACTATTGATGTTGCTTTTTAAATTTTTGAAGATCATAGTTGGCTGAGAAGCCAGAAGCCAGAAAAGAGTTCCGCATGCGAGAAGTGCAATAGAGGGAACTGTTAACATAAAACTTGCGTTTATATCTAGTCATTTCAACTGTAAAATGATGAGGCCATGTCGCCAATACTGTGCGTAACATTCAAAAGGTCTATGTAACAGAGAAGAGCGTTCATCAGAACAATTACCACGAAAGTATTTGTAGAAAAGACACAAGGAAGTTATGTTATGGTGCTAGAAAAGTGACTGAAACAGATGTCAGCTCAAAACCAATAACATTGCTGATTTTTCTTTGGATTTTATCTAGAATCTCTAAATATATAACAGGGGCACGACACCATATGTGGCAGCAATATTCGAAGCATGGACGAATGGTATACTTATAAATATATACGATTGTATCTGGCGAGAAAAAAATTGTCTAACACGACACATGGAACCAAATTTCCTAGCAGCAAACATACTAATTAATTCAATATAATCGTTCCACATTATGTAAGAGGAAAAATTAGTCCGAGAATGAGCAATGTGTCAATAGGCTGGAGGTTAGCATCAGCCATGCTGATAATGAATTCTATAAAGAAATCTTAGTAATTAACTCCCCACCTTTGAAAATAAGCTTTCAAGTTCCAATATATATGCATGAGGAGAGATCGAAACTTTGAATTCAGTAAGAAATATTCATATCATTTAAATAATATGCTAGGCAAATAGACAGATGAATAAGACCGTATAAGTCCGGTAAGCAGAGCCCCTGGTTACTTTCTGTGTTCACAATACTTATTTAATTTATTCTAAACTATTCGCAGCTGATGGTAGGAAAATTATGTCTGCTTAGTTCTGTGCCTACTTCTTCTTCCGACAGGCGAGTCCTGAGAGCTATGACTCCCGGGTTGCAAACCTACAACACGCAACATCATTGATAACTTCCTCTGAGAATTTGCCGCCAAATCTCGTTATATCTTTCTCACTCGCTTGTTTTTTTTGTTTGTTTGTTTTTCATTTTTTTTCTTTTTATTTTGTCCTTTTTCCTTCTACTCTGACTTTTACTTCCTTTCTTTTTTTATTTCCTTCTCTTCTCATTCACATTTTCTTGTATTCGTTTTCCTTTCTTTGTTTCATTTTTAACTTCTCTCGTTCTTACTTAATTCATTTCTTTCTCGTTCTTTTTTCTCTTTTCATTTGTCTTTCTTGCACACTCTCTTTTGCTTGCTTTCCTTCTTTTTTTCTCTCCCTCTGCCATTTTTATTTCATCCTCCTTCTCTTTCGTTTTCGATTTTATCACTCTTTAACTCCTAGTTAATCTCTGTTCTTTTTCTCTTTCTTTCTTCATTATTTCCTTTCTCGTTAATATTCCCTCCCTCTTTCTTGCTTTCACTTTGCTCTTCCACGTTTTTGCTCGTCATCTTACCATTTATTTTAGAACTTATTCGAAACCTTTCCATTTTTTATATTATAATTCTCTTTTTTCTTTCTTTCTTTTTTCTTCTTTTCCTTTGCTTATTTTGATGATTCCCTTTCATTTTCCATATTCTTTAGATGACATAGGTTGTGGTTTGTCCTAGGAAGAAAATGCACCGCCAGGTTTACTTGCCCAAGACATGCGATGCAAATATTTAAACACAAATATGTGGAGGAAACTGGTCAGGTTGTCTGTTGCGCAGCGACACTACGGCTACACACGGCCATGCAGATGATATGGATGATGAGGACGATGATGCTTCAGGAAGAATATACAATATCGGAGATAGGACGTTTATAGATATAAACAGTATGATCTTAGGTATCAACATCCAGGATGAGTTCCATGCTTCACTTCTATCTTCAGACCAAGTGTCTTTTAATGGGCTGTATATGTAGCAGGTTCTGTATATCAATCAAGATCTCTCTCTCTCACACACGCACACGCGCTAAACTATTTTGTAGCTTATCTTGAGTGCTCAATACAGAGCAGAGCAAATATAATTATATATATATATATATATATATATATATATATATAGTGTGTGTGTATGTGTGTGTATTTAGGCAGCATTTTTTTCATTCATACATGTTTCATTAAATAATATAAACAAGTGTTGTCTATATTATGCAAATTCTATTCATAACGTCTGATATCAGACGTTATGAAAAGAATTTACATAAAATAAATAGACAACACTTGTCTATATTATTTAATGAAACATGTATGAATATATATATATATATATGTATATATATATATATATAAATTGTAATAACCAAAAATACTATTCTTAAAAGAATGCTCAATACAGAGTATCGCAATTATATATATATATATATATATATATATATATATATATATATATATATATATATATATATATATATATATTTATATATATATATATATATATATATATATATATGTGTTTGTGTGTGTGCATGTGTGTGCATGCATGCTTTTCATGTGTATGTATGATCTGCTTGGGATATACTGTAAACGCAACAGACCACAGTATATATATATATATATATATATATATATATATATATGATACAGACAAAAGGCAGACGATATATATTTTTATATATCAAGAGTAGTATTGGGAAAATTGTATGACAAATAGGAAAAAGTTTACCTTTGACGGGTCTCGTCCTTCAGAACTTAATCGGACAAATTTAATTCGATGGGGTCTTGAAGCACGAAACACGTCGCAAGGAAACTTTTCCAGTTAATGGTTATGTCTCCATTCAAATATATACAGTAGTAAATACTGTATGTTGGTCTGCAATTGAAGATTCGTCTCCAGCTGTTCTGATCAAACTCTCTGCCTCAGGACAGTGATGATCCCCAGACGAGGCTATTCCATCACGCGAAACAGCTACCAGAACCAGTTTTATATAGGATCTACGGGGACTTTTTGGCCGAGCCTACGGGATCTCATACCCCACATTAAATTTGGCCTTGTGCCACATCTGACAGCGTCGGATGGTTGGTAGATATCCTGTAGTTGGAGATTCATCGTGGAATTTACTTGACTCACTTCTAGCATTTGACTACTTCTTCGCGCCACTGGCGAATCTTATATGCGTTGTTCTTGTCCTAAGTATTATCGTTCATTACCAACCTTCATGTGATTATTCGATTCAATAACCTTCCCTAGGTTACAACACTATTGAAGACACATTTTTAAAATTATATTATTATTACTATAATAAAATTTACTCTGAATATAGAAAATATTATGTTCACAACGACATTAACCAATGGGTGTCTCAGAAAGAGACAGATGAAATTTCTTGGACATTTTATGAGGACAGATGGCTTGGAAAATCTAATAGGCACAGGACGTATTGAGGGAAAAGTGGAGAAGACGGAAAGAGCGAATAACTTACCTAATGAGTTTGTGTTGATGGATGGCAGAGTGGGGATAAAAAGTGATGTTAATGAGACAAACATTGCTTAGAACTACAAAAGGCCGGAAGCTGAAGAGAGCCATAATCGTATACGTCCTGAAGGGACACGACATATAAATAATGATGATATATAAATTTCATGGCAAATCGGAGATAAAATGTAACGCAAATGGTTTGTTTGATTTATTTATACTTTTCTGTGAAGTACGAGCGTCGTGCCGTCTTCCGTTGGGCCTTAATGACTTGTCCTAACGCGCCTGTTTGCTCTTTGCATTTTGAGTCATTTCCTCGTCTTTCTCATTTGTTCTTTCTGTTGCTGTCTTTTGTCTAAATCTCGTTCACGCTTACAATTCTCGCTTTTTATAATGCCTCAGACTTTCCTTTTCCTAATTTTCCTTCTAATTTTTGCTTTAAATTTTTTTCCTTATTCTTTCTTTGTCGACTTTTTTATTCTTTCATCTTTTTGTCTCCCATTTTTTATTTATCCTCTCTATAAAGTATTTCTTTTATTTTTTTTATCCTCTCTTACTTCTCTTCACTTCTTTTTAAACGATCTTCTTTTTCTACCTTTTTAACTGCATTTCTTTTGATTTTCTTTCATTTCTTCTTTCTTTCTTTCTTTCTTTCTTTTTCTCCCTCTCTTTTTCTTTACTCCTCTTTTAAATACATTTCTTTTATATTTGGAATCTTCTTAGTCTTGTCTTTTCCTTTTATTCTTTATCTTTCTTTCTTTATCCCCTTTTTTTAGCTACATTTCTCTTTCATTTCTTCTTTCTTTCTTTCTACTTTCTTTTGCCGCCCTCACCTTCTATTCATTCCTTTTTTAATGCCTTTCTTTTACTTTTGGTATTCTTCCGCGCTTCTCCTTCCCTTTTTTTTTCTTCTGTATCTTCTTTTTATCATTTGTAAACTGAATGTCTTTTCATTCTCTTTCATTTCTTCCTTTGCTTCTTTCTTTCTTTTTTGTCCTTCTCTTTTAATTTATTTCTTTTCAAAATGCATTTTTAAACATTTTTTCCCTTTTTCTTCTCTCTATCACTATATCTTAATTTTTGTATTATTTCCTTCTCGTCTAACTTTTATTCTCATAATATACCTTTGTTCTTTCTTCTTCTCCTAATCATTCCTGCATCCCTCATTCCCATAAATAACCCCTCCCTTTTCTCTCATAATAACTTCCCTATCTTTATTCCTTCTTTCATAATGAGAGAAAATACTTTTTTTTCTTTTTCTCATTCGTTATCTCTTTCCCCGTTTTATGATCATTTTCCTCTTTCTTTCTTCACATCATTCTCATGTCTTCCTTTTCCTTTCATAAAACCTTCCAAGGGAATCCGAATTAATGCCAGACTGAGGAAGTTATTCACCTGAGGGTCAGTCAGACGATCGTCTTTGCCCTTTCGTCGCAATTGCACACAAGTGAAAACTTTCGGCGGAATTATCATGAATATTTCTGAATATTCATTACACGCGCATGCGCGCAGATCACACACACACATACACACTCCATTCACACATACACACAGCCATAATACGCATACATACACACACGCACACATACACATACATACATACACATATCATCCCATGCGTAAAACAAGAGAAAGTTTGCAATGTTCCGAACGTACAACACGATCAATAGATCGACTCTCACGGGTTAATCTGATCTAATAAACGCCATCGTCTAAAAGCGTAAGTACATCGTTACTGCTACCTAAAGTGGAAGATCTTATCCCGCAAACCATTACTCGTGAGTCTGCACCCGAACTTTGCATCCATTATATATATATATATATATATATATATATATATATATATATATATATGAGTATTAAATTTTTAAACGGAATTTTTAAAAGTGGTCAATATTTAGAATGTAATAGAATGCAAACAATTTTTAAAATTGAAAAATTTACTTACTACAAATTAATTCATCCGTATTTGAAATTATTATTATTCTCCCTACTACGCAGTCTCATGTTTCATGTCCACTCTTCAAGGGTCCTTTACTGATGTACGCACTCATATACACATACACACACACACACACATCTATCTATTTATCTATATATATATCTATATATATATATATTAAAAACACAACCTTCGACAATTTTTCTCGATCGATCATATCTGCACACGAAACGTATGTTAACATAAACAATGACAACATATTATGAAATTGATTAAGTCCGAAAATTACTTAATATATTTTCTGTTTATACGTCATGTTTATACATATAATTTACTTAAGTAAATTCTCTGTTTTTAATTAAACGGTATTAATTAAAGGTATCAGCTTGAATGTTCGCTATATATATATATATATATATATATATATATATATATATATATATATATTCAACTTTTACATATATATATATATGTGTGTGTGTGTGTGTGTGTGTGTGTAAAAGTGAACACTGAAGTCAACACTCAAAGGCCTTTGAGTGCGGACATCAATGTTCACTTTTCTATTCATATTTATATTTATTTTTTTATATTTACATACGCCCTATCTCTGATATTGAGCTCTTTATCCCATAAATACACCACACCTTAAACCTATGCTTATTCATACATACATACATACATACATATATATATATATATATATATATATATATATATATATATATATATATATATATCAATTACTGGAAACTGATTAATGGAGGGTCCGTCTACGAAACTCAACTGTTAAGGAGATAAAGGTAACATCAATCAGTTAATTGCCAAATTTTATATTTGTATTAATCCTATATTTATATATTTATATATATATATATATATATATATATATATATATATATATATATATATGCGTATGTGTACACACGCACAAATATACACACACACCCAAACACACACACACAAACACACACACACACACATATATATATATATATATATATATATATATATATATATATATATATATATATATATATATATATATATAGATGGTGAATGACGAACAGGAAGGCAACCACGAGGTTATGCATTTTGTCTTTTAAAAGGAGACTAATAATTTGGAATGAAAAAATATGTTACAGAATGCGGAAGCTGTGACAGGATGGTCAGCTGTTAATCCGAATACTTTGTGAACGTCGGATCCTGACTATGTTAGATTGACTTTTGTCAAATGATTCGAAGATAAAACACCGTGAAGTCAGCAGAGAGACACAGGACTTTTAAAGCGTGAATTCATTATCCAGGCGCAGATTAGATAAAGAGGCTAAGGCAACCAACGAGTGAAGTTTTCCCTCTCGCTACCTTCTAGAATCGATGTTACTACGTCTGTCCCTCTCGTATAATAAAACGAATAATGAAAAAGGCCGTCTTTCTTTGATACAATTTACGATTTTCGGGACCTCAAGTCATGGAAAGCAACAAATTGAAACCTTGTTTAATCAACGACACTCTTCAAAAAGAACGTCTAATCTAACGACGGTGTCTCCTGAAAAGAGGGGTGTGGGTTCGAATCTCACCGGAGGGCGCATTTTCTCGTTAATCACATTTAACAAATATGCTGGCCGATAGACAAAATTAAATCGCTCTTTAAAAAATTAGCGGAGCGTCTATTCAAATATGGGTATCCACCAAAAATAACATTGAAAGTGATAAAAATACGTCGGATTAATACGTAAAAAATTTATATACGTTTCGAAAACGAAAAGTAAATTTTTGGAATTTGAATGCAAGGTGGGTGCTTCAAATGCAGCACAAAAGCTTGCTTAAACAACGAGGCATTACTTGGACGAGTCGGTTAAAAGCACGTCGGATCTAAAGACAGTTTCGCCTGCAAAGGGGAACAGAGGTTCGATTCCTGCAGTAGGATTATCTAATAAGATTTTTCGAATATTCAGTCCGGTAGACGAAAATAAATATAATATTTGAAAAGTAAACAGTCCGACTACTCAAATATGGGCGTCCATTAAAAATAACATATATATATATATATATATATATATATATATATATAAAGTGATCAATATCAGAGAGAGCGTCTGTAAATATAAAAGTGAACATTGAAGTCAACACTAAGAGACGACAGGCTGTTTCATGCTAGACGCAATCGTCAGGCCGATATATATTATAAGAGATTATAATAAAAGCATGTTGAAATTGCTGCACAAAAGCTTCCATGTTTCTATATTATGATTGTGCTTATTTAGGCTATTGTAAGTATTTGGTGATTAAATAATTATAAGGAAATTTAAAAACAATTGTTAGCGCTTTTCCAAAAGTTAGAGGTGTGGGCATAAAGTCAGAATTAAAAATAGATTTGTGGGTATGCCTTGATTGACCAATTAAATTTCAGATCTACGCTAAAGAGAAAAGTAGATATATATCAACAGATAGATAATCATCTGACTAGATAGATAGATAGATAGATAGATAGATAGATATCAAATGAAGAGATATATAAATGTCAACTGAATAGATAGATAGATATCAAATGAATAGATATATAGATATCTACTGAATAGATAGATATCAAATGAATAGATATGTAGATATCAACTGAATAGATAGATAGATAGATAGATAGATAGATAGATAGATAACTGACTAGAAAGATATTAAAGTCGTGAATAGTTCATTTCCGCCCCCCCCCACCACAAAAAAAAATTGCATGCGATTAATATAAACTCTCAAACTTTCCTCTTTTTCCCTCCTTCAACAAATGATAGCTTCTGTTCGAGATAAACACAAAATGATGATTCGTATTGCATAAAAATTAATACATTGTCTCCTGAACAAATAGTTACCTTGAAAAGAGAAAGTAATCTTTGCTGTCGAAATCTATCCATTGCTGTGTTTGTTGGTGCAAGATAGTCTTTAATATTGCCGAATACATTAATGTTTACATTTGCTGTAGGTTAGATGTGCCTGTGGCAAAGAGTACGGGCGTCCAGGGTCGGGTTCAAGTCAAAATGAATGATCATCGAATCAAAAGATTGAATTGGAAATGATGGTCCGGTCTTTTCTTTTGCGAGGAATTTTCTCATCCCCTATTATTTGTCTATCGATAACGAGTACGAGTTAGTGATGGGGGCGGTGGGCAAAGAAATCTATCGAAGAGAAAGAAAATCGTGGCAATTTAAAAGCAGAAACGAAAAGAAATCTGCTTCCATTTTGGCGAAAATATCATTCGCTAACGATGGACACATTTATGAGGGCGGAAGGCGAAACGGTGTTTTACGTTGTGATTTTTTTTTATTTTAATTCCATTCCTAATTTGAAAAAGTCTTTTCTCTTTGTCGATCATGTTATAAAAGTTTCATTTCTTATTTCTCGTTACATGCATATATATATATATATATATATATATATATATATATATATATATATATATATATATATTTAAATTCCAATAACCAAAAAATACTATTCTTAAAAGAATGTTCAATACAGAGTAGAGCATATATATATATATATATATATATATATATATATATATATATATATATATATATATCCAATAGCTTCATGTCTCGCACCTCTCGCCTGTGGAACTCCCTTCCCTATTCCAGTTTCCCTGAGAGCTATAATCTTATAAGCTCCAGCTATTCAAGTGTAATGTCAATCAACATCTCCAGTTGCCTTGATCTATCCACTACCCTTCTCCTCACCCTTTCTTCTATCACTCGGATCTGATCTTGCTCTAATTTTTCTGTAACCCCTTGCGTCCAAGTGGCTTCCCGCCTTGCTTGGGGTGAAATGCTTACAAAAATTATATATATATATATATATATATATATATATATATATATATATATATATATATATATGCATGTAGGTGCATGCTTTGCATGTGTGTGCATGATCTGCTTAGGAAATACTGTAAACGCAACAGGACACAATATATATATATATATATATATATATATATATATATATATAATAGAGACAAAAGGCAAACGATATATATTTTTATATATCAAGAATAGTATTGGGGACATCGTATGACAAAGAGGAAATAGTTTACCTTTGACGCGTCTCGTCCTTCAGAACTTAATCGGAAAAATTTATTTCGATGGAGTCTTGAAGCACGAAACACGTCACATGGAAACTTTTCCAGTTTATCATACAATTTTCCCAACACACACACATATTTTTAACCAATATATATATATATATATATATATATATATATATATATATATATATATATTCTTCTCAGCCTGTGAAGATACTTTAATAGATGTAGATTTTCTCAAAATCTCGCTATCTTTGGGGTTAATTTTGAGAAATGCGTGATAGTAAGGGGTGGATGTGACAGGCTCGTGTGACCCTGTCTCTTTTCGATTCATGATTTACTTTGCAGAAGAAATCCCGTGATCCACTGCTGTTACTTCCTGCGTTAGGCTAGTTACCAACAAAGTTAATAGGATTTACTCTGTTTTGCTATTTAGCCCATAGCTGGCGGAGGCTAGATGTAGCCATCCCTTACTCAAGGAAATTTGCGTGTAAGTGAATGTAACGAACTAGTCTGTTTTATCATTCAGAGCCGATATTCTTCACACCACCCGCATATCGATCCTTACAGCACATGTTATTCCCAAGCGGTCACCCATCTAGGTAGTGCCCAGACACAACTTTGCTTAACTTCGGTGTTCGGGTGAGAACCGATGTTAAAATATGGTATAGCCATAAACATCACGTATAAATATAGAAAATAGAGCATCACTGAACAGCAACGTTTTCCATAGCCGAGTGGTAGCTCGCCGGATAAGCGTTAGTTTATCCTTCAAAGAGGGTCACTGGTTTGGTCCCATGCCAGAGAGGAGAACTTTTCAAAAACGAACCCAGGTGCACACTGTAAAATTAAATATGGTCATAGGGTCGTCTGTTTCAAATATGAGTATCCAAGAATAAATGCATTAGTTCTTATATATACAGCGGGTGCATAAGTAGGTATACAATAATGAAAAACAAAACGTGCGCCAAAAACTTACTGTATAGACTATAGAAACATATCATTAATAAACATATCAATCCCTCAAATGTTCAAACTGTTTGCCCCATCCCCCGGCATTCACGTACTTCTCTAGTCGGGAGGGGACACTCATGCACACTCTGGCACAAAGGTCTTTATTAGCATCAATTTCCTGGCAAGCATCCCGTATGAAATAAATCACGACATCAGCAGAACGTGGCTTACGTGACAATAACGAATTGAAAGACTTGTAAAACCACTAATATAATACGAATAATACTTAGTGTACACCTACTCTTGCAGTTCCCCTGTATTTATACCGGGTGTAACCGCAAAATTGTCCAAATCGTCTAACAGTAAAATTGATCAATGGCTAGATTAAGCTTTGAACCGTTTTATGTTAGAAATGATTAAAGATATCTTACTGGAATACTCCAAGATGTTTATAACACTATTGGACTATACTTTTAGCAAAGGAAAATATAATTAATCCTTATCTTAAGAGAAGAATCGTGATGAAATTGATCATAAATGAAAAATGACATATTCATCATTAATTAATCATATTTAATGATCGAAAGCTATTGAAGGATTGAAATAAAGTTCAAATATATATATAGTCATCCACAGACATACTATTTCGCTGTATCACAGCTCATCAGTGCGGCTAGACGTTCGATTGCTTTAAGCCAGGATCGAAACCCAACTGATTTGGCATCAGTCAGCTTACCTCTAGGCCATCGTCGCACGGGAGCAAGGAGGAAAGTTTGTACCGTTTTTCTCAATATAAAATACGCCAGCAGTTTAGAGAACTCAATTCATACTAGAAGAGTAATGCTTAATAGCAGTAGGAGCCTGTTCCTTTTTTTTTTTTTAATCCCTAGAGATCTCAACCGGATTTCTGGGAGCATATATATATATATATATATATATATATATATATATATATATATATATATATATATATTGTAGCAAGGAATAAGCGGAATGGAAAGGACATAATTATGAAAACTAAGAACTAAAACAAACAACCGGTTTCGTCCCAGTACTCCTCATGTTTGATACACTGGGATTATTTATTCTTGCTATAATAAAATTTTGTACCTGTAAGAATCTTTTCAAATATATATATATATATATATATATATATATATATATATATATATATATATATATATATATATATTCGGTATCATTCCTAAATTTTTCGGCCTCTTTAACCTTTCTGTCCTGGAGTAACAAGCTGCCTCACGCGTTTCACATACGATTTCATTTTCAAATCTTTTTTTTCACTTCTCTTTGAACTGCATTTGCTGAAAATCCCTTCTCATGTGTCAAATGTCTTCTGGATTGAGTTGGATCTTTTCTAATTGATCTATTTATCCCTAACTTGAAATTATGATCCCTCTTGCTGTTGTTCCCTCTTTTTTTTAAACTTATTCACCGTTCTCTTAATGGTTCTTGATTGGACTTTGAAGATGAAACCCAGAGTATAAATTCTGCTGATATTACTGAAACCTGATCTTTTTCCTTTCACCATTGCTCAGTTGGGAAAACAGTGAGGCTGACACGAAACGATTTTAACAAGTTCTCTTTCTAGTTGAATATAGCGAAGTGTTTTGCAGTGATTCTTACGATAAATGGTGTCGATAGGGCTAAAGAAATTAAATTAGTTTAATTTTTTTTTAGATATTAAACATTTTGTGGTTTGGGCAGTTATGCTGTTACGCCCGCTATGTCTAGGATGATTTACATTATTTATTTAGGAGTATTTCACAACGGTCAAAATGTGGCGATAGCAACAACAAAGATGAGGACAGCAGACTGAATACAAACACACACACACACACACACACACACACACACATATATATATATATATATATATATATATATATATATATATATCAGGTTGGTGCAAAAATAATGACGTAATAATGGCGTTTTTTGACGTTAAAAAATACGTCAAAAAACGACATTATTACGTCATTATTTTTGCACCAACCTAATATATATATATATATATATATATATATATATATATATATATATATATATATGCGACGTAACTGATTCGCACAGACCAAAGATGTTTCTGGTGCATGTATCAGGTAATCTACCGGAAATTGGTGCCTGCAATTAATTTTCAAGCGTACCAGTCTGTGAGATAATGAGACAGAGAGAGAGAGAGAGAGAAATAAATAGGACTGGATAGATAGATAGATAGATAGATAGATAGATAGATAGATAGATAGATAGATAGATAGATAGATAGATAGATAGATAGATAGATAGATGCTTAAAGGAATTTATCGCAGTAAATAACCGCAAAAAGCAATTAACTATTTCTCCATGTTTTTACCCGATCACCAACGTTTATAAATCTGCAAATGACTCTTTACGCCTTATCCCAAAATATCGCCTATTGTGGCCACCTTTCACTCCTTGCACACGTAAGTTGTCCCAGGTTACTTTGAAGGACTTCGTCTACAATTCCTGACGTAAATGTCCACAGATGAAGCAGTTGGCGTCGAGGCGCGTGTCAGGGATAGCTTGGGTGGAGCACTTGGTCTGCAGTGGCTAGTCTAACCAACCAGCCGAACGGATTGGCGAGTGGAGACGGGGGGGGAAGCGGCACCGGTTTCAAGGATGGAGCGCTGTATTTCCCTTCCTAATGGTAACCGACACGAATTGAAGAATTTACGCTTCGTTAAGCAACATGAATTCAAGAAGCCAATACAAATTGGAGGAGCCGAATGGAAGGTTTCCACTCACATATTTCTCCCTCCTCTCTCACTCTCTCTCTCTCTCTTCTTTGTTTTAAGTTTTCTTTTTTTCACTATTGATCTCTAAGTTACCCAGTCTCTCTAACAATTGTATGCTTTCTTCTGTGTTTCTCATTGTCGTTCTCTCGCTTCCAATATCGACTTCACCTCGTTTCTTCCTGTTCTTTCACTCTTTCTCAATCACGCTCTTTAACTGACAGTCTATTCATATTTATCTGTCTTTCTCAGACTATGCATATCTATTTATCCATATATTTATCTAATTCTCTGTTGATTTATATCTATATGTCTCAGCCAATTCATATCTATCTCTGTATATATATATATATATATATATATATATATATATATATATACATATGTGTGCGTGCATTATATATATATATATATATATATATATATATATATATATATATATCCGTCTGTCCATATCTATCTATCTAATTCTCAATTCATTTCTATCTCAGCCAATTCATATCTAAGTGTGTTCATACCTCCCACTGTCTCTCTCTCTCTCTCTCTCAATCTCTCTTTATATATATATATATATATATATATATATATATATATATATATATGTCTGTTCATATCTAACTCTATCTCTATAGCAGTCTGTTTATATCTATCTATCTACATATATATATATGTGTGTGTGTTAACTCTAACACTGATATTGAGCCCCTTTCAAAAGATTCCGCTCATATTTAATATATGCAGAAATTATATATATATTTGTGTGTTTGAGTTTGTATATATATATATATATATATGTGTGTGTGTGTTTATTTTTCTCTTCTTCATTCCTTATTTCAATGTGCTCTAATTTCTGTCATTCTCCAGGTATCTGTCTGTCTGCCGATCTATCTACTTACCAGTACCCATCGCTACTGATTTAGGTGGTAGACGGGCTTTGTGCTTAAGTGATGGGAAGTTGTACTTCACCATTAAAGGCGGCATCATCAGTTTAAGTGTACTGAGAAGAAGAAAGCAGACTTCACGTAAAAACAAAGGGAGGTAATTCATAAAAGCTCGTAGGAAGAGATGTAATATGGATGCGGGCGGCGACCAGACGAATAGTGACCGGTGAATTTGGATACTGGCTGATCAGGTTTGGTCAGCTGCGCTTGGAGAGGTAATTCTGCATGAAATTAGGCGCCTATTCTGGTTTTGTGTTTGTTGCGAGCATTAACAGTCGGTAAAATTCGTTAATGAAGCTTGCTAATACGTCTGGCCAGCCACTTTCTCTTTCGCTGACTTTTATGCCTTCTTTATACTTTTCTCGTTATTTTACCCTATGCACATGGGAGGGTCCATGTTTATATGCCTTCATATCTATCTATCTATCTATCTATCTATCTATCTCACTATTCTTATCAATATATCTATCTCAGTCTATGAATATATATATATATATATATATATATATATATATATATATATATATATATATATATGCATATATATATATATCTGTCTATTCATAGCTATCTCTCTATTAGAGCCTATTGATTTTATCCATCTCGATCTATTCATATCTATCTGTCTCCGTCTATTTATATCTCTTTGTGAATCTCAGTTTGTTCATATATATTTCAGTTTATTTATTTGTTTATATCTATTTCAGTCTATTTATGAATATATATTTAGCTTTCTCAGTCTATTTATATCTATCGCATTCTATTTATATCTATATCTATATCTATATATATATATATATATATATATATATATATATATATATACCTTAATTTGGCATTAAATGACCCACAGTGGTTGATATGCCATAAAACCCAACCAACCAACCAAATAACCAACCAACTAGGAGTACTTTGAAGTGTGCAAGCAAATAAGCTCTAGGTTGCTAAAAATGTTCCATACAAAATAGGCATTTAAAATTCATATAAACTGGATTTGGCACTAAATAACCCACAGTGGTTGATATGCCATAAAACCCAAACATACAAACAAACATATCTATCGATCTCAGTTTATTAATATCTATCTCAATCTATTCATATTTTTCTATATGTCAATCTATCTCATTCTGTTCATATCTATCTATCCATCTATCTATCTTCATTCTTTCATTCTTTCTTTTTTCTGTGTTCATTCATTTGTCTTTCTTTCATCATTCCTATCTATCCATTCCATTATTTTCTTTGTTTCTTTCTTTCTTTGTCGGTTCATATCTATCTATCTATCTATCTATCTATCTATCTATCTATCTATCTATCTATCTATTACAGTCTTCTCATATCTATCGATCTCAGTTTATAATATATATATCTCAATCTATTCATATATATCTATCTGTCAAGCTATCTCAGTCTGTTCATATCTATCTATCTATCTATTTATCTATCTATCTATCTCAATCTGTTGACATCTATCTATCTATCTATCTATCTATGTCAATCTGTTGATATATATTTATCTAGCTAGCTAGCTAGCTATCTTAGTCTGTTCATATCTATCTTTCTATCTATGTATCTACCTATCATTCTGTTTGTCTCTCTGTCTCTACATACATATTGACATCTTTTTCTTTATATATAGTAACTGCATACCTAAATTATCGTTTTCATTTATTATCAGTTTCATTTCATTTGTATTAATACTTGTATCGTTTTTAAGTTCAATTTCGATACTGAACATTAAATAAATAAATAACCTCTAGTAATGACTGGTACGTCGGGTTTTGTATAAGGATATCCTGATTAACGTATGTACGTAAGACAACTGAAATAAAATTGGGTGTGGGCTGGCATCTCCACCCTCTAAAAACCTACTTGCTCGGAAAATCACAACAGTAACACCTCGCGTCGTTAATCTGTGGCCTTTTGTTCGACAGGGTGAGCAAAATGTTACTTCTCTTGTCTGTTGTCAGTTTGTATTGCCTAAAAATCTAGATTCTCTTTTAAGGTCGGCAGGAAGAAGATGAACCCCAGATAGGCAGTGTCAAAAGGATGCTGAAAATAATATGGACTGAATATATGAGCAATGAGGAAGTTTCAAGGAAAATTATAACGAAAACGAACATAGAATCAGAAAGCGATAATTGAAATCACTAGGGCAGATAAGGAGGAAAGAAGACTTGGTGAATTTGACACTCAGAGGTTATATTGAAGGAAAGAGAAACGAAGTAAAGTAGGGAATCTAACGAATGTGTGTAAATGAATGGCCGAACAGGGAGTAGGGGAGATAGCATAAAAGACAACACTTACTCAGAGCTTCAAAAGATAGCAATTTTACCGACTGTTAATGCTCGCAACAAACACAAAACCAGAACAGGCGCCTAATTTCATGCAGAATTACCTCCCCAAGCGCAGTACAGAAATTTAAATATCCTGGAATTGTTCTAACAGAGGACGGAAAGTGCAACACTGAGATCCAAAGACATATTGGGATGGCCAAAGATGCTTTCCAAAAGCTAAGCAGAGTATTAAGAGACAGAAACGTTTCGTTGGAAACAAAGAAAAGAATACTGAACTGTTACATGATATCTCGTGTATGACAGCGAATGATAGAAAATTTCCTCAAAAATTAGGAAGGGATTGAAGCAACAGAAATGTGGTTCGACAGAAAAATGCTGATGATACCATGGACTGAACACGTTAGCAACAAAAAGGTTTTGGAGAAAATGGAAACAAAAGGGAAAGTGATACTTAACATCAGGAAGAGTCAGTTGAAATTTCTGTGGCACGTAATGAAGGATGAAGACTTGGAAAAACTGATACTCACATGACAGATTGAAGGAACGAGGAACACAAGAAAGCAGCACGTAACATACTTGATGGGCTTGAGCAAATGAATGGCAGAACAAGGTTTGGTATAAATGACAAAAAGACAAAAGAGCTACAAGGGACAGGAAGATGTGGAGGGCAATAATTGTCTACTTTCTGAAGGGACACGAGACATAAAAGAATATGTTTACCCCAGAAAATTGCCCTAATAGGTAAAAGCATTGGTTTGTGAATTTACTGATAGAGTATGAGTTCGATCTGTCTGTCTCCGAAGATTAAATAAAGGGTTCAGTTCGGAATTTGCTGTAATATATGTAGATCGATATAAATATAATGCGCAAACGTTGTGATAAAAACAACAAAGATGAAGACAATAGTCTGAATATATAGCGTGAATAATGCTAACTTCTCATGCTCATAAAATAACGATAATGATTTATAAATAGTTTCAGGAAAAAAAACTGAGATGCAAGAAACGAAAATCAAGTTGTAATTTAAAGTCAGTGGTTAAAGAAAAGTTAGAAAGTTGGTTGAAATGATGGGTTTGTGTGAAATGAATGTTCCTTTCAGATGTCTGAGTTCAATAAAAATTGGTATGTAAGAAAAGAGAGATGGGATTGACTTGCGCAAGTGAAGAAGGGAGAGGTGTGCCTACACTGTAATAAAGGAATTCGTTGAACTTTGCTGTGGCTTTGGTCAGAGGAAATAGTAGTGATGATTTGACAGTTCCTATGAAGTTGCCGATAGTTGGAAACGAAGTCCTGTTAAAATCGGGTGCGTCTACAGAAATATTCTTTGTCGAACCGTGTTTGTATTGTTTTAATAATTTCACTCCAAGCAAGTCAATACACCCACTAAATCATAGGGACTTGCTGAGTGTGAAAGAATAAGAAAATCTGAAACATTATTAAGGAAAGAGAACGATAACAGATCAAGAATCAAGAAGACAGTAAACGATTGACATTTCATTTAAATTTTTAGGCAACTACCGTTGAAATGCAATTTTTTACTCCAAACAAAGCAATGAAGTCACAAACAAACAAGGGGTAACTGAGTGTTAGGGAATATGAAAAATATACTCTTAAGGAGAGCGAACAATGAAAGAACAGGCATTAAAAACACAGAAGATAATGATTCACATTGCATTTAAATTTTTGAAGATTAACGTTGACCGGGACGCAAGAAGCCAGAAATGAGTTCCACAACTAAGAAGTGCGGTAGAAGAAACTATTAATATAGAACTTAAGGTTACATTTAACTATTTCAACTGTAAAATAATGAGACCCTAGTACTGAGCTTAAAATCTTAAGCGTAAGGACCACAGAGGAAAGTAATCTAGCCACAATTACTGACCCAAACATACCACAATATTCCTTACACCAAAATAACACATTCTTACTTATCATTCTTACTACAGTCACCATAATACCTCCAGTCTCTATGTAGTCCTAACTAGTTCCATATGTACATTTTGTCTGTTGGAATAGTAATAAAGATAACAATTAAAAGAGAAAATTCATCAAAACAATTACCCTGAAATTATTTTAAGGATAAATTCCCCCTCCAGCATGATTGGAACCTGCATCCCATTTTTGTGAGGTTGGAGTCAGTTAAAAGAATGGTTGCCTCTTCAAAGGGGGTTGCGGAGCGCGCATATTTCTTTAAGAAGATTTTTCGAATAGTCAAGCCGGTAGACATATATATCTTATATATATCTTATATATATATATATCTTCCATACACACACACATATATATATATATATATATATCTATATATATATATATAAATGAATATTGAAGTCAACACACTGAGCGTTGACTTCAAAGTTCAGTTTCATATTTATATTTACATACGCTCTATCTCTGATATTGAGCACTTTATTCCATAAATATAGCACACCTTAAAACTATATTTTCATATGTATATATATATATATATATATATATATATATATATATATATAATCATTTCACTCAAACTAAGGCACGATTGCGACTAGTACAGGGCATAAAAGTGAGAGAAA
>OZ010586.1:111283399-111311040 GCA_963932145.1 Acanthosepion lycidas
TAGGTAAACAAACTGAATGCAATTAAAAGGTTATTTCAAGTTAGGGAATCGTTTATCGACATCAAATCGAGTAAAAATTTTAGGAGTTGCTCAATGATCAAGAGAAATTCCTAAACTATCAGCAAAATCATAATTTATACTTGCCTTCATTAATATAAAACAATATTTTCCATCAAACCTATTCCAACTTTCACCAATGTTACGTGGGAGACAGCAGGTTTTTGTCCAGTTTATTCCAGTCAAACACTGGTGACTTAAAATTATCTTTCAACCAGATAGTTACCCACGAGTGAAAAACAAAACAATTTCTAGCAATAAACCAAATTATATTCTTGGGTTGTAATCTACTGCTATAAGCGAGCGAAATAGAGATGCAGCGTAGGTGAGTGGGGAGATGTACAGTCTACCATCTGTCTTCACCATCCTATCTCCCGCTTCATCCCTCTCTGTGCATTTTCGCGGGATGGTTAGTTTTATAAATAACATTATTTTTTGTCTTGTGATCTTTGTCTAAAAAAGTAATTAATCTTCCTTCATTGACTCTCTTTCAGTCTGAGCCTTTTGCTCTGTACTTTGAAGTTAACTTCATTCATTGATAACCATCGGTCGAAAGTAAATGTTCTTTATTCGTTTATGCGACAGAGACAACTGTTTTCAATTTAACAAAACCCCAGCTGCCTCATATTGCTATATTGATACATCAGCTTCTAAGGATCAAGCATTGTAATACCCCATGACATATAATTTTAGCTATAAACCTTCAATCAGATAGAGGTATTGGTAGGTAATTGTTATGTCATTGAGATGAAGTTTTTTTTCCTAAGAAAAGTCTTTAATACTCTTTGGTCTTTGGTAAGAAAAATTATCATCTTGATAAATGACTTCATTATCACAAAAAAATTTTTTTCTATCGTTGTACTCAGAAAGGTCTCCAAAACGTGCATTGATTTTTAAGTTAATAATTGACATTCACCTCTTTTAATTTCATCCAATCATCTACACGATATGATCGCATCTCTCTAACCAACTGCAAACATTTATGTTTCAGTGTTAGCGTTGAATACTGTTTTGGTTTTCTCTATGTATATCCATCTACATGTAATAGATTTCTTACAAGTCTTTCAGAAAGACTATCTACTCTTTCATACATTTGATTTCATGTTTCATTGTATTATTTTCGAATTATACTGATTTAGGTTTCCTTGTCGTCTACGCATACGTGTTCATTTCATAACCACTTCATATTATTTATGCTTCGACTCCGCTGACTGAGAACAAACAATTCTCCTTGCTATACTTCATGTTGGATATCATTCTCGAAGAGGTTTTATAACCATTTCCGTTCTTTCAATTGACAAATCTTTTGGGGCTATACTTTTTTCATTTGGCATCTTTCATGTTGGAGCTGTTTACTTTCAATTGACAACTCTCTTCTTGGAGCTATGTATCCTTTCAATTGAATACACTCGTTTTGGAGCCATGTTTCCTTTCAATAACTTACTCGCTTATTGGAGCTATGTTGCCTTTCATTTAACTTCACGCATGTCGGAGCTATGTTTCCTTTGCCTTTCAGTTGAAGTCTTGTTGGAGAAACGTTTCATTTCAATTTTCTTGGAGCCATGTTTACTTTTAACTAAATCCCTCTTGTTGTTTTCTATTCAATTGTCTGCTCTCTGGTTTGAGTCATGTTTCCTATTAAATGACTTCTCTCTTGTTGCAGGCAATTCATTTCAATATCTTCTTGGAACAATGTTTCCTTTCATTTGATTGTTCGCTTGTTGGAGTCATATTTTCTATCAGTTAACTTCACGCATGTCGTAGCTATGTTTCCTTTTAGTTGACTACTCTCTTGTTGGAGCCATTTTTAATTTCAATTGGCTACTCTTGTTGGAGCCATGTTCCCTTGAATTGAGTACACTCCTAATGGATACATGTTTTCTTTCAAGTGAATATTCTCTTGATGGAGCCAAATTTTCCTTCAATTGACCTGTCTCTTTTTGAAGCCATGTCTCTTTTCAATTGATTTCTCGCTTCTTGGAGCCAAGTTTACTTTCAATTTACAGCTTTCTTATGTAGCCATCTTTCCTTTCAATTGACTTCTCTCGGGGGGGGGCATATTTCTTCTTAAATGACTGCTCTTTTGTTGGGACCAAGTTTCCTTGCGATTGTCTGCTCGGTTTTTGGAATCATGTTTCATTTCAATTGACGTCTCTCTCTCACTCTCTCTCTCTCTCTCTCTCTTTCTCTCTATCTTTCTTTCTTTCTTTGGAACCATGCTTCGTTTCAGTTAACACCTCTGTTTTGGAGCCATGTTTGCTTTCAATAGAAGCCATGTTTTCTTTCAACTGATTTTTTCATGTTTACTTCCTATGAAATAATCTCTTGTTGGAGCCATGTTTCCTATAAATTGACTACTTGTTGGAGCTATGTTTTTATTCACTTGGCTGCTCGATTATTAGAGGCATGTTTTATTTCAATCCAATTGAATAATCTCTTGTTGGAGACATGTTTCCTTTCAATTGTCTACTCTCTCGTTGGAATCATATTCCCATTTAATTGGAACTATTTTTCTTTTAATTGACTACTATCTTCTTGTACCACGTTTCATTTCATTTGCGTACCCTAGTGTTGGAGCTATATTTCCAATCAATTGACTACTCTCTTCTTGGATCCATGTCTTCTTTCAATTGATTTCTTTCTTGTTTGAGACATTCTTCCTTTCAGTTAACTGCTCGGTTTTTCAAGCCATGCTTGGTTTCAGTTGGAGCCATGTTTCCTTTCAATTTACAGCTCTGTTTTAGTCGTTATATTTACTTTCAGTTGAAGCCAATGTTTCCTTTCAGTTGACTGCTCTCTTATTGGAGACTAAGTTTCCTTTCAATTTACTACTTACTAGTTTACTACATATTACTTTTTCATTCAATTGACTGCTCAAATGTTAGAGTCATATTTCATTTCAGTTTACTTCTCTCTTGTTGGAGCCATGTTCACTTTCAACTGACTGGTCTCTCGTTGAAGCCATGTCTCCTTTCAAATGATTTCTTTCTTGTTGGAGCGATGTCTCCCTTCAATTAACGTCTCACTTCTTAAAGACCTGTTTCCTTTCAATCGACAGCTCTGTTGTTTGAGTCATTTTTACTGTCAATTGGAACCATATTTCTTGTTAATTTTCTGCTCACTTCTTGATGCCATTTACCCTTTTATCAACTACTCAGTTTTTGGAACCATGTTTCCTTCAATTGTCTGCTCTTTTTTTGATGACATGTTTCCATTCAATAAACTGCTCGATTGTCAGAGCCCTGTTTCCGTCCAATTCACCACTCGCTTGTCGTAGCCAAGTTTTTTTTTTCAATTTACAGCTCACTTATAAAGCCTTTTTTCCTTTCAATTGACTGCTCTTTTTTTGGAGACATGTTTTCTTTCAATTGACTATTCTCTTATTGGAACCATGTAACCTTTTAATAAGCCATGGCCAACATATTTTCAAGATCAGTAAGGAGTCTTTTTTTAAACCTCGAATTAATTTACATATTTAGACAACATTGTTTTTTGTTTATAAATGATATTTAAAAGGGGATCCTAATTTTTTCAGTAATTTGATTATTAATTTTGCTGTCGTTGTATGATCTGTAAAAATATTCTTGTCTGAGAATATACTTGTAATAATCAAAAACATCTGCTATATTTGATTGGCTTTTTTCCCTGTGAAGTTATTATTTACTATTCATAATGTTTTTATTTTTACGAAAATTTTTACAAAGGTTAATGTACTGAAATATTATTATCCCAAACAAGACGCCTTTATCCGCCAAAGGTTTGATATTTTCAAACTTGGTCAGTGTAATAAGGAACAGAACTAAAGAAGTAACTTTATAAATAAACAACGACCCAGCACCGTTAAATCTTCCTATTTTTTATTCCTTATTACACTAACAAAATTGAAAATGCAGATACAAAAGCAAGATAGAATATGAAACTATAACTGCAAGTAAAAGAAAATGACGCAGATAAGTGCAATTAATACAGATAGAAAGAAAAATAGGAAGCTTTAACTGTATGAAGAATTGAGAAAATTTTATGGTATCGGTTTGTAGTGGTATAATCTATCCACTATTGTATAGGTGAAAATGGTCATTCACTAAAGGTATCTTAATTCCAGTTGTAAAGAGTATATATATATATATATATATATATATATATATATATATATATATATATATGAAGAAATATAGTCTTAAGGTGTGCTATATTTATGGGATAATGTGCTCAATATCAGAGATAGAGCGTGTGTAAATATAAAAGTGAACATAGAAGTCAACACTTAGAGGCGACAGTCTGTGTAATGCGAGACGCAATCGTCAGGCCACGAGTGCTGATATTTTTCTCGGCTATTTATATACACGGGTCAGTGGTGCATTGTGGGTAGACTATTTTGGCGGTTATTTTACCGGAAGTCGTTTACTTGTTTATTTATTTATTTGGATTAAATTATTTTGCTCGTTTTCTTTTTAGTTTTTTTTTTTAGTTTTATTTCTTATCTTATATATTTCTTTTTTAATTTTATTTTAATCTGTGTTTTTATTAACGTAGTTATAATTTGTTTATATCGCTTATTTCAAAGTTTTGTTTTGTTTTGGTTTGGGAAGATAATGAAAGCTATTTATTCAATCTTGGGGTTGATCGTTGTAGTTTATTCTATCTATTATTTTGTCGGGAGCAGTTTTTAATTTGTTTATTACTTCATGTATTTATTTGGATTGATTATCTTTATTTGTTTTTTTCTAACGGTTAATTTATCGGGATCGGTTTCTTAGTTTATTTATTTATTTGGATAAATTAAGATTAATTTATTTTATTTGTTTTTTTTTTATTATTATTTATTTATTACACTGCAAAATTTCATTTGCTCTTTTTGGTTTTCGATTTTTAAGTGTTGACTTCTATGTTCACTTTTATATATATATATATATGTAAGCAAATATATGGATATAGATCCGACAGTATGAAGAAAAATATACGGAAAAAACAAACAAAAATCCTTATATGCAATTATGCTGTTTTAATGTTAACATTATATTAACATTAAAACAGCATAATTGCATATAAGGATTTTTGTTTGTTTTTTCCGTATATTTTTCTTCATATATATATATATATATATATATATATATATATATAATTAGAGAGAGCAGCAAAAGATGGATAATTCTGGAAGTGTCTAAATCAATGTAAGTTAATGTGAGTGGCGAGCCCAAAGTTGTTCAACACTTACCCAATCTATCAATCTTTCTCTCTCCCACCCTCTCGCTTTCTCTCTCACTCTCTCCCTTCCTCTTTCTCAAACTATTTATCTATCTATCTATCTATATATATATATATATATATTTATATATATATATGTATCAGTCTATGTCTCTCTCTCTTTCTCTATACATATATAATTATGTGTGTGTGTGTCTGTGTGTGTTTGTGTTTGTATGTGTGTGTGTTTGTGCGAGAGAGATAGGGAGAATACGTTGGTAAAGAGAGATAAAATGGCAGAGAGACCAATAGGGAGAAATGGACGATAAAAGTCAGATTCAAATAAAGTTTACACCGTTTACCTTACAGTTATGAATTGAACAGATAGATAGATAGATAGATAGATAGATAGATAGATAGATAGATAGATAGATAGATAGATAGATTCCAACTTTAATAAATGTGTTTTTTCTTAACTTGAATAGGTTACTGATAGGTGAGCTATTGAAAATCGGCATTGAGAACATCGGTCAGTTTCTCGGACGGACACGACTGGTTTCAAACGGTTGTGAATGGCCCCATAATTGCAGTCCGTAACAAGTTATCCACTTTTGCCGGATGACAATCGAATCTAATTATTTCGACCAAATCGCCGGTCATCAAATTCTTGTCCATCACCAAATACATACAATTTCCAAGTGTTTGAAAGGGCGAGTCTTCCTGGCCCCACATTTGGTCCATTCGATCTCGCCTCATCGAAACCAATTGATTTTCTTATTTCGTTACTGTTTGTCTGGAGAAGCGAAAACTTTTCTAACGTAACATAAATCCTCTTCATATAAAATCTTCCCAGTTGTTTGTTGGAAGTCGTTTGACTTTTTCGACATCTCCCTTAAGTACAACACTGACAGTAAAGAAGTAGCGTTCTCTATACGTGCCAGGATTTTTAATCAATGGAAAGCATCTCCAGTATTCATATATATCTCTTGAAGCTTGGGCACCTCGAGGCGGTGTAATGGTTAGCAAGCTTGTCTCGCTAGAACTATTACGACTGAGTAGTAAGTTCGATCCTCACAAGGTACCCACTACTTTCGGCCTTGTGCCACATCTAAGCTACGCTTAGAAAATCATTATATCTTTTGAAGCTTACGTGACTCTCTACATGTACAACATCTTTTCTTCTGAATATTTTCAAGTGCTGATAATCGAGTTCTTCCTTATCCTGCGTTGAAACCACGTGATTCACGTTTATCGGGGCTGAATTAAAATGAACCTGAAATACCGATTTCGAATTCTAATCTATCTAAGTACGTTTGCTTTGGAATAAATGCTCTTTGAAAAAGACATAAATCTCTCTCCCCCACCAGGTATGGGTTAAATAGCAGAGTAGACTTAGCTTTCTAAATTGAGCTAACAGGAGGATAACTTCAAAGATAATAAAAAAGGTAGTTAGAAGTTACTATACTATTTTTCCAATAGCTTATGACAATTCTTGGATAATAAAGAAGGAATCTGAAAAGTCATGATCGCCTACGTCTAAAGAGATCTCTCTTTTTTTTTAATCATTTTTTTTTTGTTGTTGTTTTAAATTGGAACGAGTTTTGGTAGGGGTTCTTATCCACGTTGTAGTTTTATTTCAGATATAACGCAGATTTCATGTTTTATAAGTGCTCAATGTGGCCACCACCGGCAGCGCGGACAACATCAAGCCGATATGAGAATTTCTCCCAAACGCGCCTAAGCATGTCACAGTCCACCATGTTGATTACAGCTGTTATTCGATCTTTCAAGTCATCGATACTTGCTGAAAGTGCTGGAACATAAACTTGGTCTTTAACATACCCCTACAAGAAAAAGTCACACACAGTGAGGTCTGGGGATCTGGCAGGCCAAGGACAGAGAGCAAGGTCTTTATCACCTCTCCTCCCAATCCATCGCTGAGGCATGTTTTCATTCAGATAAGCTCTAACCCCGAGATGCCAATGGGGTGGTGCTCCATCTTGCTGAAAAATGAAGTCATTCGAATGTGCTTGCAGTAAAGTGAATAGCCAGTTTTGGGTGCTCTGTTCACCAAATGCACACATTGTGACGATTGACTGTTCCTCTCAAATGGAAATTCACTTCGTCACTAAAAACTAAACGTGAAAAGAGAGTTTCATCACCTTCCTCCATCTCCAGTATTGACTCACAGAATGTCCTCCGCATCACCTTGTCATAATTATTAAGTGCTTGGACGAGGCTTAGTTTGTATGGTTTCATGTGTAATCGTCTCTTTAACACATGCCAGACAGAGGTATGAGGGATGGCAAGCTGAAGACTTGCTCGACGTACGGACTTACGTGGGCTGCTCTCAGATGCATCATGAATCCTCTCCACTTGCTCCTCTGTAACACGTTGTCTTCCAGGACTCTTTCCTTTGCACAGGCACCCACTCTCTTTAAACTGTTTACCCCACCATCGGATGCTCTCATGATGGGGCGGATCAATGCCGAATTCTGTTCTGAAAGCACGCTGCACCGTGACAATGGCGTTTGGTTTCGCGAACTCAAGCACGCATAATGCCTTCTGCTGAGGAGTCGCCATTTTGATTGATCTTCCCACAATTCAGCTGCACCAGAAGCGGTGAAACTGACACCTAATCAAACTTTGATAAGTAGTCTATCAAATAACCACTGATTCAGTCCACTACAATGCTATAGACCTGAAAAACAGCGTAATGATTTTGGCGTATTCTTTTTGAAACACCCTGTATATTGTTTCATTTTCGACCATTTCTGGAATTCAATAACATTTAGATAAATATATGCAAAAATTAACAGTACTCAATAATTTCATCTGCCATTACAATAGGTACGAAAACACTTACAATAAATAATATTAACTATATTGTAACAATATTAATAATCATGAGCTATCATCGTGTGTTGAAATATGCATTAGAGTAAAGGTTTGTAAAATACGCTTAATACACCCTAAAGAATAATACTTCTTTTATGTACAGTTTTTCATCACGGTGTAGGCGATCATATCTCCCCACAGCTTCCTATTCTTTATAGTTCAGTTTGTTACATTATCATCATTTCCATTATCCCTTGTGTTGTATCATACCTACGGACGATAATTGTTATGTCCCCATTCACATAAATACAGTAGTATATACTGTATATTGGTCTGCAGTTTAAGATTCGTCTCGAACTGCGCTGGTCAAACTTTTTGCCTCCGGGCAGAGAGGATTCCCAGACGGGGCTATGGTGAGGGGCAGAGTCTCGTTTCGGAAAGCAGCTGCCCGACTCCGTACTATACGGGGTATACGGGGAATTTTGAACTGAGCCTACGGCTCGGATGCCCAATATTAAATTCGGGCTTGTGCTACATGTGACCGCGTGGAGCGGTTGGTAGATATCCTGCAGTTGGAGATTGGTCTCCAGCTGTTCTGGTCAAACTCTCTGACTCCGGGTAGAGAGGATCCCCAGACGAGACTTTGTCGAAGGCCAGAGTCTCGTCTCGAGAAACAGCTACCCACGACCGCGTTTTATGCAGAGTATACTGTTAATTTTTGGCCGAGACTACGGGCTCGGATACACCATATCAAATTCGACTTTGTGCCACATCTGACCACGTGGGTCGTTTGGTAGATATCATGCAATTGGGGCTTTATTGTGAAATCCACCTTAATTGGTGATAGAAAGACTAATAGTCGTATATTAGCAGTTCGTATATTATTATTCATGGGCACATGGCCGAGTGGTTAGAACGCTCGCATTCTGACCATGAGATCCTGTTTTTCATGAAGGATAATTCCTGAAATTAATTGAGGAGTCCAGCCCAGCGTGCGGCACCTTTGGAAAGTGCCACAGGTTGTGAGTGAAATGGAATAGACGGAACCCTTCGATTTCTGTCAATAACTGTGCTAGAATGATGTCAACAGCCATCGTGGCCGAGGACTTGAGCGTGCTGGCCTCGTTCAAATAGTTGATCACGCTAGATAACATGCTCTTTCCTAGATATTGTAACTAAGGTCTGCTCAGCATAGTTGCAGTATAAACCACATGTGAGCTCAGTGGGTATTGAATAAACACAAATGCGCCGGAGCAAGTGTCTGCAATAGGGATTGGCTAGCTACCCTAGTAGAAGTTATCCTCAAATACGTGTGGCCAGCCATACTATACATATTATTAGTCGTATTATTTCACATCGTCTCCAAACAACAGGAATCGAAATGGATCTAGTCAAGATCCAAAATAATTAAAGTTAAATAAAATCTCAACACAATGCCACTTCCGACGTGAAACACATCTGTTTGCATCTGGTGGCGCCGTGGGTGGCAGTACCGCCAAAGCCACCAAAAATGTGTTACCTCCCCTGAATGCCTGATGACAAGGACAGGGTATCGCACGGGCTTTCACACGTTGTATATAGAAAATTAGTATACTAGTATATCACTATTATCCTATATTCCAGATATTACTTTCTTAATCCTATCGAAATCGCCAGAGATTATCGAATTCCTTCTTTAGATTGCATGCATATCCTCTCGCAATTTTCATTGAGCCATTCCTCTTTTGCTTCTCTGTATTTATTTCTAATGCTTGTGTTTAATATTCGACATTCCGTACTATATCTTAACAAGCTTTGTTATCTCTTTTCCAACATCTTTAGAATTTCAATTGCCATGTATTTTTTTTTCTTCTTTCTCTTTCCTCTGGTGATCTCGTTCGTTGATTCGAAAGAGAATCTATTAATATGTTACACTTTGAATTTCTGATACCGTCCAAGTTTTACCTCTATACGCAGATTTCTTTTTGCAAGTTGAGCTGTTCTGGAGTCTGTCGTATTGGAGTTGAGGTTTTTCTTAGGTTTTATCTAATATCCAAAATTTTAGTCCGAGTTTCCAGATGATTTAATCTCTGCAACTGTCGGCACTTGAAATAGATTTTAAAGCGTAAAGTTATATTCTTTGATTATTATTAATTGTTATATTGATGGCTAGATCTATTTTTTCTTCTTCTGGAATTCTCCATGTCCACAAGAGCATTTAGACTCTCATTAAAACAGGTGTTGGTTATTATTTGGTGATTTGCTGTGTACCACTGGACCTGTTTTCCCCAGCGATCGTAACGTCCATACTTCTAGAAATATTTCACTGTCTCTTGCGTCTAGTATGTGGGTTTCCTATGGGAATGATAATTTCTTACGATTTGCATTAAGCCTTGGCATTATCCAATCGGCTATGCGGGTTATAAATTTCTTCTGCATATACAAAAAGACTGGATATATTAAACTGTTTCTCTTTCGACTTAACTAGAATATTTTTATCAGTGAGTTTACAATTACCCAGAACACGTTCCTTCATACATTGGTTCATTATTAACACGCCTCTTTTAATATTCTCTCCGCCTACATATATACACACGTGTATACACACGTGTACTTTGTTTACAAAATGCCCGTTATTTGCGCGTATATTTTCACAAACCTCAAGGATTTTAAATATTTTTTTTGATTCATATTATCGAGTTAGCCTCAATTCAGTAATATTCTTACAGACTATATCTTCTCTGTTATTGTATGTTGTCTCGTCCTGAGTATGACAGTAAACTACATCTAGAAGCAAAGGCCTCTGATCGGAAGGTTTTGTAGAATGTGGAACTACCTTTTCATTTCTGGTGTTCCCAGGTTCATTCTGACCCATGGAGTAGCAGTTATAAGGCCCCAACTATGACCAAATCGTGAACCTCCAAACTAGGATTAAACACTATGAAAGTATCAGGTCATCTCATAAGTTCTGTCCGAATTTTGAATAAAGAAAACAAGTGACCAAATGTTACATTTAATTACAGATTCAATCAACAATGTATTTTCCCTGATTATCTATGACTTACTTCCATCTATTAATAAGCTTACTAATTCCATTACTGTAAAATTCTTTTGGCTTTGATTCGAAGAACTCACAAATGTCAGTTTTAACCTCTTCCTGTGTTACAAAAGCTTTTTCTTCCAAATGATTCTGTAAGCTACGAAACATATGGTAGTCTGAAGGAGCAAGATCGGGAGAATAAGGTGGATGAGGAATTTTCTCCCAACCAAGTTCTTCAATCTTTTGTGACATGATTCTTGCTGTGTGGGTCGCGCATTGTCCTGATGAAACATCACCTCTTCTTGATTCACTAAAGCAGGTCTTTTTTCCTCAAAGCTTGGTTCAAACGCTCTAATTGCTGACAGTATATTTGAGCATTAATTGCTGCATTAGGTGGTAAGAATTCAAAGTGGATTATTCCTTTGCGATCCCACCAGATTGAAAGAAGAACCTTTTGCCCATGAAGTTCCCTTCTCGGCAATGCCTGGGGTCCTTCCCCTTTACCAAGCCACTGTCTACGACGCTTAACATTTCGATAAAAGATCCATTTTTCGTCGCCAGTCACCAGTCTATCCAAAAAAGGTGAAACAAGTTGTCGAGAATGGAGAGAAGAGCAGATGTCTACTCGGGATTTGAGGTTGTTTTCACACAAATCATGAGACACCCATTTTCCAAGTTTAGGAACTTTTCCAAGATGTTGAAAATGACGATGAATAGTTGTATGGTTTGAACTGAGAACCACTGCCAATTCCTCAACTGATAAAACAGGATTTTCTTCAAGGGCTGCTTCAAGGTTGAAATCTCCACCTCTGAATTTTGCAAACCATCTTCTGCAAGTTCTTTCCTTCACACATTCCTCTCTATAAACTGAGTGATTGTTTCTAGCCGCTTCGGCTGCTGAGTTTCCTTTCTTGAACTCATAAAGCATTATGTGCCTCAAATGATTCTTGGGTACTTCCATGTTAGCAGGGTTTTAACCAAACAAAATTTAATTTTATTGTTCTCTGAAATAAAATTTGATCAGTTTAAATGCATCTAAACATAAAAATAATGTTCAGCTTCATTAGACATTACAAAATACTCTTTAAATTTCATTCGTTTTAACAAAAAGTTAAAATTCGGACAGAACATATGGGATGACCTGATATAAAATATTGTATCGTAAAAGTACCTGCAATACTTTTTTTTAGTAATAAAAATCACCAGCAAGAAATTTCTGTAAGGAAAAATATTACCAAAAATATATTTTTGTAAAAACATTGCAAGAAATTATTCATGCTCTTAAGAAAATTAAATTTCGGAATTACATGACCCATAAGGAGTTGATATGCCGTATAACAAAGCAAACCAATCCAAAGTGCATGTAGACTTTTGCGAACAGTGGCTGGATAAAGTTCCGTTACGCATGTCTCTCTTTACTGAGCAATGAGATCAGTCCCAAGGATTTTGCACCTGTTCATTCCGTTATTTTTTTACATTCGTTTTGGGAACATGAAATTCCTTCTTAATTTAAAATCTAGCCAATTTACACTGCCGATGTATATAGGAAAATTTGTCGTCTGGTTTACATTTGTAAGCCTTATGTATACATGAAAAAGAAGATGAGAGAGTGGAAGAAGACGCCCAATGAAAAAGAAAAGCCACAACTAAAACAGGGCATTTATGAGAGAAATGATGTATAATCAAGAACAATTTGAAAAAACATGTAATTTTCCCCAACAGACTATAAATTTAACATAAAGATATAAAAATATTTAATCCAGTAAAAACCATACGATTTATAATCACATACACATATAAACATAGACACATATACACACCTACATATATATACATGCGCACATGCATACATATATATATATATATATACATATACAGATATATACACATACATACATATACACATATTTATGCATACATAAGAAACACATATGAGCACACATACGCATATACATATAGCTTTACACACACAAATGCATACATATACATACGCACACTCATATATACAAATATACATATATATACAAATATGTATGCATAGCTGGCCACTCATATTCGAGGATATCTATCTACTAGGGTGGCTTGCTCAGACGCATTTGCGTTTTTTCAACACCCACAGAGCATACCTATGGTTTATACTGCAACTATGCTGAGCAGACCATAGTTACAGTTTCTGGGAAATAGCATGTTATCTAGCGTCATCAACAATTTGAACACGGCCACGATGACTTGTGATTTTGCGTCAGCACAGCTATCGACAGCTCCTCTACCCAATTTCACTCACAAGGCTTGGGTCATTGGTATGGTTTTCAGGCTCCTTCCAAAGGTGTTACACGCTGGGATCGACCACTTCGGTCTCCTTTCTGACATATCGACCATGGTGAGATTCGAACCCATGTCTCATGGTCAGAAAGAGAAAGTTCTGCCCACTACGCATATATATATATATATATATATATATATATATATATATATATATATATACACACAAATACATATACATATGTAAAAACATATACCTACACAGCCATACATACATACATTTATACATATAAAAAATAGATGGGTAAAATTACTTTTATTTCCAAATTAAATTGGAAATAAGGAAGAAACGGTGACAACAATAGTAATAATAAAAAATAATGGTGTCATAGTAATGATAGGAATAAAAAGTAAATGATGATAAAAAAATATAAAATGTAGTCAATAATAATCTAATAATATATAATGATAAAATAATAATAATAATAATAATAGACGACAGTAATAATATCAGACGTGAAAACATCAGTAGTAAAATAAAAATACAGATGATAAAAACGTGAAAAGTTAGAGATTGAAATGAAGATGGTAAAAATATTTTAGTAGTCAAAGTAAAAAGAAAAATAATAAGAGACAAGAACTGATTAACGAGTGTACGTCTATTAAGTCGACAAATTAACCTAAATTCTAAATTCATATAAAACTCCGTATATGAAAACTATCCGATATTAAAAAAAAATTATACATACATACCCACATACACATATACCAAACAAAAAATTATATGCACATACACATATACCAACACATAAATTAAGACTGCTAAATCCAATTAAAAAATATACAGAGCACTACATAAACAGACAATGATATATAGGTAATACCATGTGTCAATACATTTAAATGACATATCCGATGTTAGGAATCCAAGTCCTTACTTTTTATAGGGAACAGCACGTTATCAAACCGTATTTATGTTTTAAAACGTTGTTTATGTCTACATTTGGAAATAATCACACTTCGAAGATTCAACAACTCTTCTGGATTTTTATCTTTAATAAAAAAAATTTTCCGCAATGCATAGATCCCACCAGTCACGTAAGTTATTAGGGGTCCACGCTTTTGATATGAATGTTCATTCCAAATGCGGGGTTAGTCCCTTGTTCACCAGATCCCAATTGTATTTGAATAAGAAAGTTTGATTTTTTAGGTATCGATGTTTAAAAGAGTGCCTGTGGTTGTACAGACACTGCTTCTAATTACCAGCGAATATACCTATGTATCTGTTTTTCAAACAGATATTTTCTTTGGGGAGGATTGTAGCTTCATATATTACATTCTCCTACATGCATTTCGCACCGATTGGACATTCAGCTCTACTCCTACAAGTGCAGTTGGGGTTATTAGCGAGAGTTTCAGTATTATAAAAGTTCTTAAATATTTTACAATTGTGGTAATATATACTTTTCTCCACATTATTACACATGAATAACTTAGTGTCTTTCTATTGAAAATTTTATATAGTGGATGTTTAATATCAAAGTACTTGTCTATTTACCTTAGAAATAAACTTCCTTTGTCAATGTTGGAAAGCTTGCAATATGGTGGGTTAAACCTTATTAATTTCCTCATTCTGTTTTTATATCTCTTAACACTAAGATTTTTCAAGTCTTCTCGGTAGTTTAATTCCTGTTTAAAACTACTATTCCTGAGAGCCAGGGTGTATGTAAACTTATTTTCATTAAAGATTTTCTAGCCTATTTATCCTAGTCTTTACTGTTTGGGGGATGAGATCGATAACATATTTCGGGTGGTTAGAGTGGACATTATGTATAAGGGGGTCTGATTAACTTTATGGAAGGGCTTAAAAGTATCATTAGGGAGGTTGAGGATGATGTCTAAAAAGTTGATTATTTTAAGATTGGAAGATCTTAATCTTAATGCTTATGTATTTGAAGACTCTAATAATCCTCTTATGTAAGTTGGAAGTCAAGTGACCATTGCTATTAGGGATAATGATTAAGCGATCATCTCTATATATCCGATTTGAGTTTATAACCGGAGTTATATTACCCGGATTTTTTTTTTGGGGGGGGGGTGTTTATTTATTTATTTATTTTTTTAATTTTAGATCTGATGAATAGGATCATGATTACGATTCCAATGTAATAAATAAATTTTATAACCAAGGAATGTCAGGGTTTGAGCCTTTCATAATATATCCTTACTCTGTATTGTACATTGAGCTCTACCTGGATTTTAAGCTCTTCGAAATATATATGTGTATATATATATATATATATATATATATAAGTGAACAGAGAAGTCAACACTTACAGGCAGCAGTCTTTTCTTTATGTCAGATGCAATCGTCAGGCCACGACGATTGCATCTAGCACGAAACAAACTGTCGCCTCTAAGTGATGACTTCTATGTTCACTTTCATATTACGCTTTATCTCTGATATTGAGCACTTTAACCCATAAATATAGCACATCTTAAGACTATATTTCTTCATCTTTATATATATATATATATATATATATATATATATATAGAGAGAGAGAGAGAGATAAACGCTGCATATATATAAATGAAGGCTATATATATATATATATATATATATATATATATATATATATATGAATATATTTTTTTAATTTGTAGGTCGGATGATTTGGATCGTAATTACGATTCCAATATAATAAATTATATCCATGGAATATTATTGCTTAAGCCTTTTTATTATTTTCTTACTCCGTGTGTGTATATGTATGTATATATATATATATATATATATATATATATATATATATATATATATATATATATATATATTAACCACTAATATTATATATATATATATATATATATATATATATATATGTGTGTGTGTGTGTGTGTGTGTGTTTGTGTGTGTGTGTGTGAAATTTCTACTTTTGTCACTGGCACTCAAAATTGAAAGAGAGTGAAAGAGGATGAAACTAATTTGGCGATAGTAATGAGAGTCAAAGAAAACGACGAAAAGAAATAATCAGGACATTCTAAACATATGCACATACACGAAGACGAGCGCATGCACACATACACGCGCGCTCACACACACACACACACACACACATGCACACAGTGAAAAAATAAGCATCCTTGCACCAATGAAATGTGCATATATAAAAGGAAAACGTGAAAATAAAGCAATCAATTGCGGATAACCTCTGACAAATGACATCATACTTTACAGAATGGATTAAGTCCGAGAAATATTTTAATATATTTACAGTTTATACGTTATTTTTATAGATGCAAATATTTAAGTATATGCTATGTTTATAATAAACAGTATTAAGTAAATTTACCGGCCTGAATGTCCGAGAAATTTCATAGAAAATGTGTATCCTTTGTTTTACATGAAGATGAGCTTCGATCAGATATGAGCGTTTGAGAGAAATCACGGGAAATTTGTAGTTTAAAAGCAGTAATTCGACCTTGCTAATCAGACGCTTCCTCTAAATTCTATAGCATATCAAGATACAGGTTCGAACCCAGTCGGAAGACATATTTTCTATTAAATTTATCGCACTTTCAGAACGGTAAATGTTCATAATACTGTTTATTCTACACAGAGCATTTACTTAAATATTTGTTTCTATAAACATAATGTTTATACATTATGTTTATAGATACAAATATTTTAATAAATATATTAAAATAATTGTCAGATTTATTCCATTCCATAAAATATGATGTCATATATATATATATATATATATATACATATATATATGTATATATGTATGTGTGTGTGTGTGTGTGTTTGTGTGTGTCCGTTTAGCATGGTAATTTTGGAACTATGATACATTAAGATAAAAAATATATTTCGAGGATATACAAGACACCTGAGATCTCTTGATAAGTCGTTAGCACAAACGAAAATGAATTCTGTGAGAAAAAGCTTTGAAGTTATTTACGGGTTTTCGTGGGATTCAGAACATATCCTTATAATTTGTGTGACTGCTTCAGTGCTTCCACTTGGTGTGTCAGGCAATTTTTGCTTGAAGCAAATTTCTATGATAGGTTTCAAGTATATACTCCGCGATATCTCAATATTTAAATTCTTGTTACAGTCCTTTGACGTAGCAGCCACTTGTCATGTTTTCTTGTGTTCTTTGCTAAATGTTTACAAGTGGGAATAACACTTTCAAAATTGTAGTCTAACGCGAGCTCTTTAGACACAAGAGCAATGAGAAGACAACTGAGAAAGAAAGAAAAACACAGGAAAATCAAATTAACGGTTTTGTTTTTAACTGTCACTCTTCTCATACATCAAAGTATTTTCGCGGAAAATTTTTCTTGTCTTCATATTTAATGAGAAAGACAAGTTTATTCTAAATATTTACGTGCACAGAGATGATTGCAAAGTTGAGTTTTGTCAGACACAAAAAGACATTCGTAAGACACGGAGAAATATTAAAATGCACAACGGTAATGTGTTAGTCTCACCAGACATTTCGACAACGAAGTGAATCAGACAAACCTGATATCCTTAAATAACTAATATCTGTTTCCTGTGGGGTCACATCGGAAACTGACTAAACCTTTAACAATTGCCTTTTTGCTTTTGTCTAGTGCACATTTATATAATAAGTTGTTAGTCAGGCAGACGCTTTGAAGAGTACAGGGCCACAGGTTCACTACACTATGAAACACACACACACAAACACACATAAACACATGTAAACATACACATACAAATACACATCAATACACACGCACGCATACACACACACGTGTAGGGAGGAATGTGAATTAAATCCAGCAGAATAAATAAAATAAATACAGAACAAATATTTTAGCTTCAAAAGACACTTTGGGGTACAAAAGAAGAAAATATATATATATATGCTTCCCGAGTACACATCAATTAAATTACATGACCTAACAGCCAACAAGGAACATAACAACAGAATATTCTGGAGAAACCTCAATGTAAAGATAATTAATATATCTATATATATATATATATATATATATATATATATATATATATATATGTATATATATATATATATATATATATATATGATGTGCATTTGGGCAGCAATGCCTCTTTTATACAAGTTTCATTAAAGACGACTAAAAAGGTATTGCGACTACGCTTTTTATTTAATTTTGTATGTGTTCGTATCAGTGTTTTCTTTTCTGTAAATAAACTGTGTAATATATATATATATATATATATATATATATATATATATAGTTTATATTTGTTGTATAACGTCAAACGCTCACGCATGCATATATATATACACACATGCATATATATATATATATATATATATATATATATATATATATATATATATATATGTAAATATGTGTATTTAGACCCCCTATCTACATTCAAGCATGTTTTATTAGATAATTATATAGGAGCGCGTTCACGCATCTTTACAAAACTCTCAATCACAACGATTACAGTTCCATTAAGTTTATCTTCGCAATTCATACCTGAGGATGATTTCGGAGCAGATCGAAAGTACTTGGTTTTAAAAGAACTACGGCGCCTTCCTTGATGAATTTCAACTTAACATCAAGAAACAAATTATAGAACTAGAAAGGATTATTATAAAAAATAAATAGGCATATTATGTCTATATTATTTAATGAAACCTGATTGAACATATGTACATCAGTGGCGAAGGCTGACTTGTACCTAGTCACCAAGATCGTGAAGGGAAAGGAGCCTCTCAAAAAAAGTTGTTTTTCATCTCTTTTTTAAGAAAAAAAGTAAGTAATTTTAGTTTAATCTTGTTCATAATTCATCATAGTTTCTGTTTAACGAGACATAGACATTTTTATTTTTATTTTTTTTAAATATTTAAATAGTTTTTTTATCGCTTGACGACTGCTGTTTGAAAATGGCATTGATTGATGATTAGAAAAGTGAAAATTCGTAATTTTGTCATAAACTAAATTAATATTATTTTAATTTAAATTGTTTTAATTACCCAAATGTTTTTTTAAGATAATGTTCCACCTTTTTTTATTTAAAATAACACCAGCATTAATACATGAAATATGAGTTTAAATACTTTTAACTTATTTTTAATATAATATTAAAAATAAGTTAAAAGTATTTAAATTCAAATTTCATGTATTAAAGTCGGTGTTATTTTGTTGTGTTTTATTTTTAAATGTCCTTTAACAAAATTTACCATGTTTAATGAAATACTATACAATATTGTCAAGAACATTTTTACATAGCTTTTGTAAGATAATTTTGAACATTTAAAATTATATCTTAAGTCATTGCAACGGATGAAAACTTAATTTCAATCCCAAAACCCATACTTCGCCAGTTGTTCCATTTTTACTCCACGTATGAACTTCTCAAATTCTTTCTGGTTAATAGCCATGTGACAGAATCCGGGTTTTAAGAAGTGGTCAAGTATACTCGCCATGTGTTAAAACTTGTTAAGGGTCAGAAAAAAAAGAACTTTTTATGTGACGCTATTCACTATATACTCATCAGAACCGAATATTATAAATGTTACGTGTAAATCTGTCCGACTATAAGTCATTTTAATAGGCAAGTCTTTGATTTCAGGCGCACGCAATACGAATAGCATCACTTCATTCAATCTATGCTGGTTTAATACGGTTAGAAAGCAAGCAAAAGAATGTCTGCTCTTCGGTGACAGTCTCACTTTTCCCCACTCTTTATTTAGTGCTGTCTCTAATGCTGTCTATTAAAAAGGCTAGTAAATTAATTGTCTTTTCTCGCTTATTTTCTTACTAAACAACAAACGTCTTCTCTACTTACGCTCCCTAAATAATATCGCTTGTAACAATTATTCTAAGAAATGAAGAAATGGGAAATACAAAAAATATAAGTACAAAGAGCTTAGTGAAAATTATTGATAATTAATTTTATTTTTACACAATATTATTTATCCTTTCGCCCCTAATGTACATATATATATATATATATATATATATATATATATATATATATACATGGAGTGTACGAAAGTCTTCCAAGATTAAAGGAATATATATATATATATATATATATATATATATATATATATATATATATATATATCTCCTTTCGCCCCTAATGTACATATATATATATATATATATATATATATATATATATATATATATATATATATACATGGCGTGTACGAAAGTCTTCCATTATTGTTCTGATATCTATGTCCTTCATCCTTATATATATATATATATATATATATATATATATATATATATATATATGAAGAAAAATATTTGGAAAAAACAAACAAATATCCTTAAATGCAATTATGTTGTTTTAATATGAATAAAATGTCAACGTCTTTTTTAGCGAGATTAATGCTCGACAAGCGTATAAATTTTAGATCATAATAGAATTCTTTTCATTTTTCGTTTTCATTCAAAATACTCAAATTTTAGGAATACGTTTTGAAAGCGTCGCCCATTTGACGACAACGTGACCATGCTTAAACGGAAAGCTGATCATTTCAAATTTTCAGTTATCTGTTTTGGATAAGTCTTGTTTTTATGTCCATCCTCTTTGTCATGTTGAACTGATTATGTTAATTGTATTTTAATGAATATTGTCCTGAAGAAGGTTTATTAAACCGAAACGACAGACGTTGACATTTCATTCATATTAAAACAACATAATTGCATTTAAGGATTTTTGTTTGTTTTTTCCAAATATTTGTCTTCATTCTGTCGGATTTATATCCATTTATATTTGCTTACATATATATATATATATATATATATATATATATATATGGATTGTACGAATGTCTTCCATTATTAATGGAATATATATATATATATATATATATATATATATATATATATACACATATATGCACACACACACACACACACACATATATATATATATATATATATTAATGATGGAACACTTTTGTACTCTCCATATATATATATATATATATATATATATATATATATATGGAGTGTGCAAAAGTGTTTCACTATTTGTCTGAGATATATATATATATATATATATATATATATATATATATATATATATATATATATCAGTCCTTCAGACATTCGAGAACCATTTATGCATATTTATGTCTATGTAATTTTTATTAATTTTATCTAATCTCAATCTCAAGTGTGTGATATATGTTTACATAAGAATTATTAAAATACATATACTTTGATAGAAAGAAAGAAAGAAAGAAAGAAAGAAAATGTCCCAGCTATGCCAAGACATATGCGAGACAAGCATTTCTTTTTATTACTCAGCTGCTAAAAGACGTTTCTACGGTTGACCCCATGACCTGCAAGCATCCGTCTTCACTGACCTCACAAATGTTCAGTCACTGAAAAAAACTGATGTCACAACCGTTTTCAAGGAAGCGAAAATTGTGCCACTCGCCTACTTCCTACTGCATCGTCAGACCGTTAATGCCAGCCTGACATTGGGAAAACACTCGACATACTGGGAGAAGTTACGTTTGTGCAAGCGTGTCATTCGGTTGCTCGACAAAGTAACCGCACCAGGTCGACCTGGCAAAAGAATGGCTCCAGCAATGTGTTTAGGATGTTGTACTTCATCCATTTCATAGTCTTTATCTGGTTGCTTCAGATTAACATCTGCTTGGGACGCTCAAAAGACATTTATTCTGGAAGCGGTTACACATATAGTACATTGTTGGTACAGGCGGGATAATGTGCCTTTACTCGCTTGACGTCACATTTTCTGAGGTGGGTATGTTTACGCTCATCATTGATGGTACAATGCATTTGTCCCGATCAAAACTACGTAAAAAAATAGCTTAGTAATATTGGTAGCATAGGTATAATTCCCGTGTATTTGGACACTAATTTTTCATATTTCGATGTATTCTGACTGTAGTGATATGTAGATTAACGGATTAACATAGCCGGAATACCCAGGCTATATAATTCCTCCGATCGGAATTATAATTTACTTACGTCTCACCAAACCTTATGTGATAAAAAATACTTTTAAAAATAAAAAGCAGAGAGGATTAATGGGAGATAAACGCGGATTCAAAGTCAGTATATTATCATTGATAACTCTCTCCTACAATTTGCGAACCCTAGTTACTATTGTTTAATAATAGATATAATCCCAAAATATCACAATGATAAAATCGGTCAACAGTTATTTATAACAATTTAGACTAGGTATCATGGATGCAATTATACGTAATCCATAATATTTTAAATTTTGAAATTATATTTATTTTTGGCATATGACTTTTTGGCATCTGTTTCTAAATCTTTGATCTTCTTTCAATCATTCCGCCTCACCTGCTATACTCTTCCACCTCACCTGCTATCGTCTTCCGCTGCATCTATGAAGCATGCCGCATCGTTTGCGAACCACTGGATTAGGAGGAGGATAACGACTAATTTTTATGCAGACGCATTAAAGGATCCGCAAAGGTTCCTTCTTTATTTTTTTATATTTTTATTTCATTTTTTTTACGATTTCGACCGTTTTTTTTTATTTCCTGGGAGGATATGAATATAGATTTCTAGTCTAACCTATTGCCAATAATATATAAATGCTATTCTATATAAATCACAAAAGCAAATCACTAAAAATACTACGAATCTTAACCATAAAAACCAAGTAAGTATCAATAAAATTGTTGTGTCGAAAGACAAACGACCTTCTTTACCCTAATTGTTGAACATGGACTCGGCCATCTGGTATGAGTAGAACATCTGCTCATAGGAATGTTCATCCAAAAGTTCGTCGCAAGGTCTCGGAATCGGCAGCCTCTCAATGAGATGGTCTTCATATGGGGCTTGGCAGATTTGCCAGACTGTGAATGGTGAGGCCTTGGTTTAGAAGAAACGGCTTCGCACGCCTTCTACCATTGCCTCCGAGCCCGCCCCTTATGGGACCATATCGGCGAGTTGACGACTCGTCTCGCTCCCGAAAAGCTCGTGCACATGGATCGCGCATACGCATGTGACAATGTGTCGCCACCGTATTCTGGGGTGAAACGAATAGTGTTTTCGACGCTGCTGGCCACGGCCTTCATGGTGATTTGGACGACGCGACAGGAGGAAGTCTTGCGAGGCAGCCGTCTTTCTCATCAGGATCTAATCCGATTCTTCGAGCATCAGCTCAAGGTGAAGATTAGAACTGATAGAAAACGGTTGCATTCGATAGTCTTTAGCGAAAGGTGGGTGACTGAAGCAAGCTTGGTTCGTTTGAACAGGGGTAGCCTTGATTTTCTCTGTTAGGCCAGCCTACGTCACATCGGGGTGGTTTCCTGTGGAGCCCTCCCCTTGGTTAGGTTAAACAAGCCTTGTGTACCTAGTTAATGTTAGTAAGTGTTGTTCCTGGCCTGTCCCCGGCCACATCTTTGTTTATGATCCAGGTTGAGATTCACAACCTCCCCACAACCTCCCCAGTTTGTTTTGGCCTCTTTTTATCTCGACTCGGTCAGCTTTTTATTTCCCCATGTCTGTATAATTATTTATCCTTTTCCCACTCCCTTAGCGAGAGAGTCTCTTGATTTTGTCCAATAGGCAGAATACAACGGCCTCTCCTTTTTGAGGTTTGAACGGACCCTACTAATATCAGTTATGTTTAGTTTACTTTGTGTTGATTTTTAGTTTATTGTTTCGGTCATCTCCCGCCCCTCTCATTCTTGATTATTAGATTTTTATGTATAATAATTTATTATCATTAAATTTTTATGGCATGGAGCGCGTTTTGTAGGCCCCCCTTGAGAGAAGGAAGTATTGTGGTGTATGAAGGTTTGAGTGGTGACTAACGAGTTTTTATGGTGAATATGAAAATTATAATGAGTGAATGGGTCGTGAATCGGATTAGCTAGGTATAGGATAGTTAGTGACGACCAGCCTCAACCTCTCCCCCTTTTTATGCCATGTGCCACAATTGTATACTGTATACAATAAATATACCAAAATTAGGGCGCAAGACTTAGCGTTTTCGTCGTGCAAATTACTGTACTGAACTAGTGCATTCTCTATAACTATATTATTTACCCATGCCTCCCAAATGATTAAACCTGTTCTTCACGCAATCTGTTGTTCCATTCTTTCCTTACAGTATTATTAACCAGAACTCCGAGCGTTATACAAACTTTATAACAACAATTTTATTCAATTTAAGGACAAACATATACAATATATTTAAAAAAAATTAAATTCAAAACAAAACCAAAACGACATGACGCCAGAAACTGATGTTTGAAGCCTTGTTACTTGAAAATTAATCCGGCATATGGTATGTACCGAAGCGATCGAGAGGTTGGAGTAAAGCATCTACAAACACCGATCATTATGATGTCGAATAAAACGAATGTAATTTTGTTTAGTTCATAAAATTCAAACAGAAATTTTAAAGATTGAATTATTATAAAGAATAATTGGGAATTTCGATACCAAAATATTCTCTTCTTTTTTGTCAAAATGTGTTTACTTTGATCTTTTAGATGTTGTACAAAAATCGTTTGATAAATTTGGTGAAACGCAAATGTCGTCATCCATTGAAATAACTGGCAAAAATCAGTGAAAAAAAAAGAGAAAATAAAACGGATGGTAAAAACTCGGACTGCGTTGAAGGAAAAAATGAACGAAGGAGTTGAGTTCATAAAAATTGATTTCTTTTTAGTTTGTTTGTCTTTTGTTTTGTTTTGTTTTTTTGTTTTTAAAAAAAGAAAAGAAAAACACGTTCGTTTACGTAAAGAAGCAAGAGTTGACTTTTTAAAGAAAATATCGATTTTTTTATTGTGTTCATTTGGGTTTTTTAATTCGATCTCATTTCTATTTAACGATTTCAGACTTTTTTTTTATTGTTTCTTTTTTTCTTTAATTCCTCCCATCAACCTTAAAGAGTCTCGATTTTTTGTTAACTTTGCTTCTTCTGGTGATTTTAATGCCTCACTAAACAGTAAGAAAGAACCCTGAATTTAAATTTGATGATTCACTCTTTTATCTTTCTGTCTCTCTCATTTTCTTTGAATAAATCTTAACTTTTCTTTACCTCCTCATCAGTTTAACTTCTTTTCATTTCTTCTCTTTTCCTCATAGACAACAGCTCTCTCTTCAAAATCATTTTCTGCTATCATTTTTTTTTTAAATCGGAATCACCCCAAGAAAGGCAGCAATGCCACTAAAACACAAGGGGTTACAGGGTGTGGAAGAATTAGGAACAGAAAGAATAACGATGGGCAGAAAAAGAAAAGAGTAATCAAGAGGACAGTAGATAGCGATTGCATTTAAATTTTTGCATATTAAAGTTGGCTGGAAAGCATGGAACCAAAGGGAGATCTACAAACAAGAAGTACGAGAAGAAACTGTTAGCATAGAACCTACGGCTATATCTCGGTAGCTAAATTGTAAATTGATGAGATAACGAAGCCAGGGATAATATCAAGTTCACATAATTTGTGCGAATCAAGTTTATAAATTATAACAGAAACTATAAAATGGAACGTGTTATAAGCTTATGATTCAACAATAACTGTTACCAATTATAGACATTTAAGAATATTTGTAGAGATGCCATAATTGATTTTGTTTAGATTGGGTTTCAACTGTTTGCTTCAAGGATTTTTAGTTTTTGTCTTTTGTTTTCATGTCGAAGTATAATTGTGTTTTCGACAAGTATTTTACGGAATTGTGTGTGCTGGCAGGCATGTTGTTTTAAATGCCTAAAAATGTTAGAGTCCTCATTCAAATGTAGTGTCAAGCGTCGTGAAAGCGAGTTTGTGGTGTGACCAACATAAATATCATTTAATTCGTTGGAGATACACTCTCCCAAAGGACACTTGAATTTATAAACAACATCATCACTGTCTTGTCCGTATATTGTTTAATATGTTGTAATTGACATCTTTGATAATGGCTTAAGTAAGCCGAAAGCTTAGATTGTATTAAAAAAATATCGATCACTACTGTGAATTTCTTTCTTCTTTCAACGATAATGTTATTAAACTTATCAGAAGTTACGAAAAAAATTTACATAAAATAAATAGACAACACTTGTCTATATTATTTAATGAAACGTGTATATATATATATATATATATATATATATATATATATATATATATATATATATATATATATATATATTCTAAGAGGATGGAATCCCGATATGGCTGAATGTTCAGGACAGAGTAAGAATATAATATAAAAGGCTCAAACACTAATATTCCATGGTTATTCCATTGGAATCGTAATCACGATCAAATTCATCAGACCTACAAAATTTCCATTTGTAGGTCTGATGAATATATATATACTGGACAATTTTTGTCTTTAATTTCACCCGAAATTAAAGCCACCATAAGAAGTTTAGAACGGCTCATAATCAAACATAATAGACATTCATTATATGCTATATTTAACAATAAATGTTTATATATATATATATATATGTGTGTGTGTGCGTGTGTGTGTGTGTGTATTTAGGCAGCAATCCTTCTTTCATGCACATTTCATTATAAACTACAGACAAGTTGCTTTTTAGTTTTTTATACAATTTCTCATGCAATCTAATTTTTTTTTTTTCTGTTCGGATGATAAATTATATAAAAACTGCCCGAGTGTTCTTTTTATCCGAGCGCTTTCGGCTATACATTTAGCCATTTTCATTGGTTAAATATTTTAACTTTTCAATAAGAAATAGTTTGTTGTATGTATGTTTTATCAAATATTTTCATTTTTCAAAACACGCTCAAGATATTATGTCCATGTTCAAAGTTAATATTATTAACCGTTGTTTTTTTTTTGTTTGTTTTTATTAATAAGGCTTCCATTATTTTTAGCCTTTTATATATATATATATATATATTGTTTTACTTTGTTTACCTTTGTCCTTTCTTGTACATCTTTTTTGACTTTTTTGTCGTTAAATAACCTTTTCGCCTCTTTGGCTTCATTTACACTTGACTTTAATTATCTACTTTTTATCTATATTTTAGTTTATTTCTCTGGTTGCTCTATCTTCTGTTTTGTATGCTTTCAACTTATTTTAAAATTTTATAATATTGTTCTTCCATACAAAGTAATCTCCCTTAGTTGTTCCCAATTTCGCTTCCAAGCCATCTTTCTCTTCTTCTTCTTCTTCATTTCTTTTCTTTCTTTCTTTTTCTCTCTATCTTTCTGCCATCCTCGCAAATGCGCCTTTACCACAGATCATTTTCTCCTATAATAATACTCACTCTGATAACCATTGAATCTCTCCTCAAAGTGACAATCT
>OZ010586.1:111311240-111318740 GCA_963932145.1 Acanthosepion lycidas
CTCAAAGTGACAATCTATAATCTTCTTTTTCTTTACGGACCAATCATAACACTATTCACTTGACTTAAAGCCAAACTTTGTCAACAACTTTGAACTTCAATTTTCTTTACTCTATCTGGACATTTAGGAAGCTCTCCAAGGGAGGCAACTCCTATTCATTAGGATTTTTAGAGTTAATTTCATGGCTCGTGCAGTTAGAAAATACGCACACAAATACTTCATAGATGATATGTGGCTACCAATTGATATGTAGAATTTTAACTCAGTATTGTCAGATCGGATAATATTTTAAAGAAAAACGAACAATTTTAATCCAAATAATGCGATAATGATTATCGTAAATCATCCATATTTTTCTCATTACAAGCAATAACAACATATTTCCTGAATGCATGGAATTTGTTGTGAGAAACTAATGATGTGCGCAACTCAGAACGATTATATTTGTCTTCTTTTTTTATGAATCCATGATGGCGGTCGCATATGCAATCTTCCAAGTTCCCTAATTCAACAAAATATGAAACAGCTAGCAGGAACGCGCAGTTATCCTGAATGAGTTCGAATCATTGTTCCTGATTTATATTCCAGAAAATTCCTCAATTAATTATTTCGGGTATTCACGAACGCTCTTTTTACTTTTTTTTTTTTTTTAATTTATTTCAGAACAGAAATTTCTAAACGATTCTCCCTCCCCATTCTCTCTCTCTCTCTCTTAGTTATTTTTTCTCTGCTTTTATTTATCTTGTACTTTTTTATTTGCATTCCTCCTCTCTGAAAACATCTCTCTCTCTCGCTCTCGCTCTCTCTCTCTCTCTCTCTCTCTCTCTTAGTTACTTTCTCTGTATGTATCTCTCAATAATACCTTTTTATTATATGCATTCTTCCTCTCTTAAGCATCTCTCTTTCTTTTTCTATCTCTCTCTCTCTCTCCTACTCTCTCTCTCTCTCTCTATCTCTCTCTCTCTACTTTATTTTTAATTTTTGTTCGTTTATCACTATCTTTCTCTTTCTCGCATTTCCTTTCCATTTTTTTATTTCTCTCTCATCCTTTCTCTCTCTACCTCTTTCTCTCTACTTCGCTATTCTTAATCTTTGGTCATCTATTACTACCTTTCTTTTCTCTTTCTCTCTTTTCCCTTCTCTCTCTCTCTCTCTCTTTCTTTCTCTCTCTCTTTCTCTTTTCTCTCTACTTCTTTATTTTTAATCTTTAGTCAATTATCACTTAAAATCTTTCTTTTTCCCTTTCTCGCTTTTCCTTTCTTTCTTACTTTCTTTCTTTCTTTCTTTCTTTCTTTCTTTCTTTCTTTCTTTCTTTCTTTCCCTTTCTCTCTTTATCTCTCTCTCTCTCTTTCTCTCTCGCTCTTTCTCTCTCTCTCTCTCTCTTTCTCGTTATCTCTTTAGCAATTTCTTCTCCAAACGCCAAATGGACGTTTCTTCCTGCTTCAGTGTCAGATGCCACTGATGAATGGCCATGTTTACAATAGTAAATGATATAATATAATACACACTCAAATCCAACTTAATACGGAAAAATCATTAATCGTTCTAAATCCGGCAATTCATGCAATGCAACCAAATCTAATAGAAGGATAGACAGATTTATCATAGAACATGTTTACAATATAGCAGACACCTCTGACTACATGCTAAAAAGTTCTCAGCCTGACCAAAAAACGAATCCTGAAATAAAAAAGAAAATTCCTTATTTTGAGTCATTTTGTAAGAAAACTGCTTATTTGAGACATTTAATTTTTTAAAAAAACTTCTTATTTGAGGCATTTGGTAAGAAAATTCTTATTTTGGGATATCTAGTAAATAACTTCTTATTTTGTGGCAACTGTTAAGAAAACTTTTTATTTGCGAGCATATGGAAAGATAACTTCTTATTAGGAGGCATTTGGTAAGAAAACTAGTTATTGGAGATATTTGACAAGAAAATTTTTATTTGAGGGAATTTGTTAAGAAACTTCTTATTTGGGGGTATTTGGTAAGAAAACTGCTTATTTGGGGGCATTTCTTAAGAAAACTGCTTATTTTGAGTCATTTTGTAATAAAACTTCTTAATTGAGGCATTTAGAAAACTTCTTATTTGAAGCACTTGGTAAGAAACTTCTTATTTTGGGACAACTGTTAAGAAAACTTTTTATTTGGGGGCATATGGAAAGATAAATTCTTATTAGTGGTATTTGGTAAGAAACTTCTTATTTTAGGGCATTTGGCAAGAAAACTAGTTATTTGGGGGTGTTTGACAAGAAAACCTTTTTATTTTGGGGAATTTATTGGGAAATTTCTTATTCTGGGGTATTTGGTAAGAAAACTGTTTATTTTGTAGCGTTCGGTAAGAAAACTGCTTAATTTGTGGTATTTCTTTGATTTGGAAATCTGCGTTGCATCTAACCCTTTACAACAACCTTTCGTATATAAAATCATTTTCATTGGCGCTAATAATGAATTAATGAAAATCGATACTTTATGTCATAGGTATGCGTTGTAGATGCATGTGTTTGAATGTGTGGAATTGTGTTTTGAAATACGTGTGTATGTGGAGATGTGTGTTCGCGTGTCTGAGTTTGTGTACAGTTTAAAGAACGGTTGTGGCCCTGTAGGCGTGTATAGAAATGTTGGTTGCCTAATTGAATAGTTGTCTGAGTATATCGATAAATGCTTACATCGATTAGATTCTGTTGTGTAGGTGGATTTTCTAGAAACTTGTGCTTAAGTTATAATTGAGAAGTGGAGGGGAACGTTTTGGGTCCGCTTTGCGTTTTCTTCCACAGAAACCTGGAATCGAATTTACATTCTTGCTTATTTATTTGAAATTCGGATAGAGAATTTTTTTTCCGCAACATTCCTACCCTGGTTTCTCAGACTCAGTAGATTTTTTTTTTTTTAAGTTACTTTTTTCTACAGTTCTATAATACTCCAAACATTTCCATATAAAAATGATTTGTTCAATTTTTTAAGAACGGTTTTTTTTTTTCGCGGGGGTGGGGGTCATATCATTCATCCAAAATCTGAATATTTTTCCTGTTTAAGACTTACGCTTTTTGCATAGTTGCTTTTAGACATTTTCATCTTTCTTTACCTCGTTCTGTCCCGCTATCTCTCTTTCTCTTACACATATTCGTTTTCTCTCGTTTCAGCACTCTCTCTTTCTCTCTCTCTCTCTTTCTCTCTCTCTCTCTCTTTCTCTCTCTGTCTCTTTTACTGTTTTTCACCGCCTCTCTTTCAGTTTGCTTTACAGTTTTCTTTCTTCCTAATTCCCTGAATCTGTCTCATTCCCACTCTCTCCTATTTCTTACTCGATATCTACCCCCTCTTTATTTACCTTTCACCGCTTCTCTTTTGGTATTTCTCTTTCTTTCCCTCCCACTGAATCTCTTACTCTCGCAGTCTCTCTTTTTCTTTTCCATTCCAGTGTCTCCCTTTATTTCTCTTTCACAGCCTCTTCAATCTGTTTCTCTTTCAGTGCTTCTCATTACTTCTTTCACTCTGTCTTTCTTTTTCGCTGTTCGCCTTTTTTCTTCTTCACGCACCCTCCTTCTTTCACTGTTATTGACTCTCGTTCTTTCTTTTTTTTCTCTCTTTCTCTCTCTTTTTTTTTTTTTTTTTTGTAATATTCTCTCAATGTTATCTAAAGTTTCGTTATTTCATTCTTCTTCATTCTACCTTTTAACGTACTTCAATCTCTCTACTTCTCAATTACTCTCACTCCCTAACAACCTCTTTCTTATACTCACTCTTTCACTCTCTTCAGCCTTTTTCTTCACTTTCTTTTCTGTAACTTTCTTTATTTCCCTTTTGCTGTTCATCAGTTTCTTTCTTTTTCTCACTTTTTATCTCTTTATCTCATTTTTCTTTTACTGTCTTTATCAATCTCTCTTTCTCTTTCCCTCCTGTATCTTTCTTTATTCCCACCCCGCTCCCTATCTGTTTCAGTCTTTCTCAATTTCTCTCTCTCTCTCTCTCTCTCTCTCTCTCTCTCTCTCTCTCTCTCTCTCTCTCCATACATTTCTTCCCTTTTCTTTTCCTATATTTATCTCCAAACATTGTCTTTTATCGTTTTATCGCCTTTCTTTCTCTATTTTGATTTCTTTCTTTTTTTTCTTCATTTCTCTCTACTTACCCTTCCACCTTTCTCCCTCTCTATTTCTTTATATTAATCTGACAATGTATCAGTTTCGCCTAAAAAGATACAGGAAACGTTTGTATTTGAAGTTTGCGAGAATTAATGCACATAGAATATGCACAAATAATGCCGTCAGATCAGAGTTGGTTTGGTTCAGTGTTGTTGTGCTTGAGCTGCAGGGAACAGAGCCAGCACAATAAACGCCATGTTTTCCCGCTCGTTTTCTCTGATGCACACAGGGGGCATAACCTGATGCTCTTGTGAACAATTGGGAGATTTCACACGAAATCGCACTTCAAGGAAAGCTCAACTTTAATTTACCAGTCTGGGCAAAACGCATCCATTTTAACACAGACTTTATTTAAGACTAACGTTCACATTTAAATTAAATCTATAAAACTCTTCCAAAAAGAAAGTGACCCATTGCACCAGGAGAAAAATATAACATCACTTTATGTTTCTTTTGATGCACATTATATAAGTTATTTAAAATTTCATAAAATATATTTTCATAAAATATTTACTAAACACAGTAGAACCACTACTCACTTGACCGGGTTACCCTCCAACGATATGGTCGCTAAATGAGCCGGTCGATAAGTGAGATATTTTAGCCATTATATGCGTGTAATGGGTATGTGTAAACCAACTTCAGATAGCTTTAATTCCACTTTTTAATCATTTGTAATATTTCTCATTTATTTCTAAATGTATTCGGATGGAAAGATCCGAGTTCGAATTCAAGTCGAGTTAGTTGGATTCACTTATACGTAAATACCCTTGGGAAAAGTATGATTCTATCTCGTCTCCCTCAAGCTATATGTTAAATAGCATGAGAGACTGGGTCCTAGAGCCTAAGTTGGTTAACCAGTCTACAGCAGAAAGATAACCTACTCACACTCAATATGATCCTAACCACTTCAAGTTGAGGTTTAACCGTTAACTTCCCCATATATCCACATACACTGAGCCTCTTACTCAGTAACCTCGAGATATATTTACCAAAATTAAACAAAAATATCCTGAAATACTAAAGAGCACATTTCTTCAATAAAAGCGCCATTGTCTATAACCACGCCCTCCAGACGACTTCGAACTCTCGTGCAACTCTTCTCATAATCATAGCCTTCAGTTCATCTTTGGTGTTACAGGGATTTTTGTTGGTCTCTCGATCAACTGCGTCCAACACATAATAATCAAAGGGGTTGCCATCTGGGGAGTTTGCGACCAGATTTTAGGGTTTATATGGTCACAGAATTTGTCTGACAGCCATGACTGAGTTCTCTTGCTTGTATGGCATGGTGCAGAGTCCTATTGCGAGACATAAGTCTTCCAGCAGTCACCCTCTTGACGCAAGCCTGCACTACGTCCTCAAGGCACATAATGTAGGCCTTTTTGTTGAGTCTGAGGCTCTGTGGGATGATGAAAAGAGGCATAACGTCGCCATCACTAGTGATCCCTCCAAGCACCTTCGTAATAACCATTATACTCATCGAAATCTTTCCTAATCTGCTGACGCACAAACACAAAATATTCGTATTGGAGGTTTCGACGCGAGTACCAAGCAGTACAGCATGACGTTACCAAATTTATGGGGGAGTGAACTGTATCATGGTGCTATTTTTCTCACAGACAGTGGTTAATTGAACCTACTATATTTTGCAGCCGAAAAAATCAAAATGAAATAACGCGCATGCGTGAAATTAAAAATATAAAATGGCGACAATTTAGCTATCAAACCATATATATATATATATATATATATATATATATGTGTGTGTGTGTGTGAAAAGAGTTTGTCTGACGATCGCTAAAGCGTGAAACCCAGGGTCACAAGCTCACATCTATCCAACCATATATATATATATATATATATATATATATATATATATATATATATGGTTGGCCCCTGTAGCACTCTAGTATGTACCTCACTCGACGTGCTATCCTCTATCTTTACAAGAGCAAGATCTGATGAAAAATTGAGTCCTGTTGTCATATTTGGGCGGGGGATCTTCTCAGAATGATATCTTCAGTCTCAACAGAGTCCAAAAGCGTCTCCGAGCCTTTGTGGATGACGAATTATTTTTCACCATTCAACCTCTCTCTCACAGGCGGGATGTGGCTAGCCTCTCACAGCTCCATCGCTATTTTCACGGAAAGTGCTTAGACGAACTACGCATTCCTTCACGGCTGGTACCCGCCATTCCAGTTACATAGTAGCAAACCCCACCCACATCCCCTCCATATTCCATCGGTGAGAAGTAATTTCCACTAAAACAGTTTCTTCCCGCGAACAGAAGCATTGGGTAACCGACTTCAAATATAATACTTCCCCAATCGCTACAATGTTAACCTGTTCAAGGCTAGGATTAAACGTTATCTTCCTCTCCAATCCGTACAACTCTCTACCACGTGTAGCCCTCGGCCCTTTTCGACCTTGGTGATGAAAAGCAGCCGGACGGCATTACCATGTTCCCTTTTAAAATGGGTATGTCGTTGATTTGTGATGCGACCTGTGCGGATACATTTTCGGTCGGTTATTTGATCAGGTCCGCCATTGAGCCGGGGTTCGTCGCCCGAACGCATAGATAAAAAAAAGTTGTTAAATATTCTTCTCTTGCTGACAGATTTTTTTTTTTTTTTTTTTTACTCCTATGGCAGTGGAGATTTCAGGGGTTATTGGCCCTCGTTCGATGCCGTTCGTTCGAAGGATTGGGGCGATTGCGTCTCGATTAACTGACTAGCCTCGCGAAACGGAGTGGCTCTTGCAACGTGTCTCACTGGCAATGGTTCGAGGTAATGCTTTCTTCATCATTGCGGCTCGCAGAGGATAGAAAAAAATTGTTTATAGTTACGTTGTTCTGGAATTGTCATCAATGGTCAACTGAACTTACTTTGTTTCAATAAATGTTTATTTTCAGTCTGAAAAAAAAAGTTTTAAAATAATTAAATTTATAGTTAACGATAAACAACTCTTATTTTTGCATTGTAAAATTCTGTACCAAAAACCGTTTTAAAGGAACATTATATTTTCTCAATTAACACTATTGAACTTTGAAATTTTGCTTAGCTCAGTTAAATATACTGAGCAGTTTATTCTTGATAATTTGTACTATTGCTATATAAATATTTTGTCGTTGCTTATATATATATATATATATATATATATATATATATATATATATATATATATATAGTTTTTCTCGCCCGGGTCTATCCTTCAAATCTATAAATGAACCATTCGCCCTTGCATGAAATACTGCTACCATATATGGTCTGGTGCTCCCGCTGTTTGTCTTAAGGTCCTCGACAAGATCCAGAAACGGATATGCAATGTGACTGGCCCTGATCTGGCATCTCGTCTACAG
>OZ010586.1:111323740-111371240 GCA_963932145.1 Acanthosepion lycidas
TATAACTAAAACTATATCTGTAAAATAAAAAATACAAATAAAGACAAAAAAGTAAACTTACCTCAGCTGACTACGCTTTTCCACCTCTGGTGGGCATTATCAAGACAAATGTAAGAATTTCATTTCTATCTATCTATCTATCTATCTATCTATCTATCTAGATAGATAGATAGATAGATAGATAGATAGATAGATAGATAGATAGATAGATAGATATGATTATATATATATATATATATATATATATATATATATATGCCAAATTTTGACAAATATAGTGTATCTTGAGTAGATTGATATGTATTTTTTTAACAATCCATTTGCTTGTTTATTGACTGATATCAATTCTAAGATCATTTTTACGTAATGTTCAAATTCCACTCTAGTTTGTTTATCTGGTTGAAATATATAACTTTTCGATTTACATGAGAAAAAGACAACGACTCTCCCCAAAACACAATCTGGATAAAGTAAAACAAAAAATGATTTTCCAGCGAAAAAAAAATAGATTGATCAAAGTAGCTGATCGCGTTAAAATAACATTAAAATCGAAGACTTTGGCTTCAGAATTAAACAAACAAGCAAAGAAATGCTTCAACTAGTATTTTTCCTTTTAGAAAAATGAGTGGGGGAAATAAATGTGATCAATCAGGCAAGTGGCGTGTGTCTCGGACATTCTGGGCCCCGCGAGAGTGGAGGAGGAAATAAATTACCAACAAATAACATCGGGAAGGAAAAAACAAAATGGCAGCCGGTAGACAATATGGTGGAATGTTGTAATGCTGGTTGGAGGGGGGGGAGATGTAAAATCTTTGATTTGAATTAAAGAAAAAAAGAATATGGAGAATAAAATTTAATAAAAAGAAATTATTTTTGTTGGCTGTTTGTGTAAGTTTTGAAAGCGCGGATATTTATACGAAAGGGCAAGAAAGTTATTTGTTGCAGAATAAATTCGATTGAAGTTTGTTTTCTTATAATTCTTTTGCAATGTATTCTGTACTCAAATGAATTCTCTGTGTGAGGCTAAAAGTGTACAAAGATAAAAGCAAGCCGTAGGTAGGGAAATAAATACGAACCCCGAAATACACTATAAATAAATATAAAGATATACGTAAATAAATACATCAATATGAAGAGAATTTACATATAAATTATGTGCATATATATATATATATATATATATATATATATATATATATATATATATATATATATATATATATATATATAAAGAGAGAGAGAGAGGGGGGATAATTAGATAGATAGATTCAGATATAACTAAAAAAATATGTCTGTAAAAAGAAATTATATTATATTATAAATAAAATCAAAAAAGAAAATTTACCTCAGCCGACCCGTTTTGTCTTCTGATGAGCATTATCGAGGTAAATGTAAAAGTTTTATTTGGTAAAAATTAATTATAAATGAAAAGTGAAAATGTTGTTAATTTTTCTTTTTCAGAACTGTTTGGGAAGTTACCAAGATATAAATCTTTATACAAGATTTTCCAAATATCTCATTTTCCCCCAAAAATTATTTCTTTCCCAACCCAACATGCATAACTAATTTTTTTTAAATTAAATGAAAACTGTTAAATTCAAGACGTTCTATTATTTAAAATATATAATACATAAATTAATCCAAAAACTAAAACAATATAAATACTGATTACATTATTCGCAACAACAATATCATTTACTCACTTCTGTTTATTAGATATTAAATTACATCATTGAGCATCTTCCATAGTTTACCTAGACTTTTCAGTTAGCCAGATGATATGTTTGTTCTTAAATGTAAACATTTGTAAAAGTAATGATATATCTATTTCCATTTATAAATTATTGTTGCAAAATAAAATGCTTACATTTCCCTTTTCCAGATAAATATGAATTCTTTTCAGATTTTGTTTTGTCTTTCAGGAGGAAAACTAGTTTCAACCAGCATGGCTATCATCAGGAGAAAAGAAATCATTGTTAGTAGCAATGAACTAAAATAAATACTCCTTTTCCAAGCCACGTTACATGAATGTAGAAAATTTTTAAAATTAAAAGAAAACATTTCAATTAAAAAGCTTCTATTATTTCAAATATATAATACATAGATTAATATTTGTATCATTTTAGTTTATTATTTTACATTATAAAAAATATTCAGCAACAACAACATTTACTTTAAATTACATCACTTAGCATTCTCCATAAGCTCATAAACAGTTTGAAACAGAAAGCTTCAAATTTAGAGTAATATGTCAAATATTTAGTTCCCTTGATAGAAAACCGACTAGAGATATAAATAAACATTTTATTTCTTATATAATTTGTAAGACTTATATAAACAAGAGTAAGTGTTTTTGCTTTTAATATAATTATATTAACCCAAACCTAAAATATAATTCTTAATTATATTTGTAAATTATTTACTGACTTGCTCATTAGACATTAAATTACATCACTTAGCATCCTCCATAGTTTACCTTGACTTTTCAGTTAACCAGATGAATATTTATGAATGGTCTTAAATGTAAACATTTGTAAAAAGTAATGATATTTCTATTTCCATTTATAAATTCATGTTGCAAAATAAAATGCTTACATTTGCAGAAGAAAAATATCAGTTATATGAAATTTTCCTTTTGTCTTAATATTTACTCACTTGTTTAATAGACATTAAATTACATCACTTAGCATCCTCCATAGTTTACCTTGACTTTTCAGTTAGGCAGATGAATATTTATGAATGTTCTTAAATTTAAAAATGTTAAAATAAAAACAATATTTTCTATTTTTTTTTATAAATACTTGTTGCAAAATAAAATGCTTACATTTGCCTTGATGAAGTGCATCAGAGAAAGAAAAATATCAGCTAAAAGAATTTTTTCTTTTGTCTTATATATATATATATATATATATATATATATATATATATATATATATATATATATATATATATATCGGTAGTGATCTGAAAATAATTCAATTTTGTCTGTATCTCCCTCATTTAAACCGTTATTTAAATTTTAATCCCCACCTTCACCGTTAGTCCGTCGTGTTCTTCTTTCTTCCGTTGCACCGTCTCTCTAGAGCTTTCATACATTTCCCTCTCATACTTGTTTCCCACTCCCACACATACACTCTCAGTATTTTTTTTTTTTTTTACCCGGAGTTATATTTTCCGATGTCTTTTGTAATTTGCAGGTCTGATGAATTGGATCGTGATTACGATTCCAATGTAATAAATTATAACCATGGAATATTATTGTTTGAGTCTATATATATATATATATATATATATATAAACATAAAGTTTAAAGTGACCAACTGTGTCTGATTATTAGATCTTCATTCTAATATATATATATATATATATATATATATATATATATATATATATATATATATATATATATATATGTATGTATGTATATGGTCTGAACATTTGAAAAGTATTCTATAAGCATTCCAAAATTATTATGTTCATATTAAATTGATTCTTTTGTTATTTGAATAATGCAACCATAGAGAGACAAATTCAAATAAAAGAGAAAACTCTCTTTAAAATGATAAGCAGTTTTATGTTTAGAACATATTACTCTCATCTTGATTGTAATCTCTGCAAACCTTACAAGCCTTCACACCTGCCCCTTAGCTATCTTCATCCCGATCAGGATGTAATGATTAAAATCATGACTGCATTTTTTAAAGACTCAAAATTACTTATAGTATCAATGTAACATTTGTATGGTGCCACAGTGCAAAATTTACCAAAGACTTCGGTTTAACAATAGACTTGTTTTCCTTACATTTAAATAACTGAATACCAGCATGAATTTTTAAAACCTCATGCAAACTGAATATCTGCAAATGGCTTCATAGGTAAATATCACCCATAGTGATTAATTTATTTCTTAAATTTGAGAATTCTGAAAGACTAAAGACATTTTTATTTCTGTTTATAAATACTTTATTAGTTGCATCAATATCGTGACCCTGCGCCAGACTAAATTAAGCTTAAAATATCTACTTAATGTGGAGCAGTAATATATAACATATAATATTAGAACACGTCAAAAGTTTGTGAACGATTAGAAAATAAAAAATAAAATTTTACATCTTCACAAAATGCATTTATCAGTCAAATATATGATCGTTGTTTTTAACAACTGTCTTCCCTTGTTCTAGAAGCTTATTGATGCCATATTTGAAAAAACTTAATGATTTTTGTCGGAAAAATCTGTGAGGTAATTTTCGACTGAGTGTGAAGATTTTTTTTTTTTTTCATTTAACACGTTTAGTAGAGACTGGAATAAATGAAAATCCGTGTCATAATACAGTAGTTTCTAGAGGATTTTCTTATTTCATATTTTTTTAAGGTTCTGCTGGGTCAGTTTTGTAACATGCATTTTTCGTTGTGGAAAATGACACATTTCGATTTGCCAAAATCGGCTGTTTTTCGTGAACCGAAGTCTCTTTAAATCGTGAATGGCAGTTGACATATCGATTTTCAAACACTTAGAAATCTCTTCCGTCGAAATCTTGGGTTTATTCTCCACGATGGCAAGCAGAGCGTCCTCATTGACATCGGAAGGTCGCCCAGAGAAAATTGATCGTTTAGGTTAAAATCACCCTCACGAAAACTGCTAAACCACATTTTGACCTTTCGAAGAGATGAAGCAAGTTCCAAATAAATTTCTGAGTGATTTTTGTTTTTTTTTTTTGTTTTTGTTATTTTGTCGCAGTTTCTACATATAATCCTATCCGAAATTCGTATCGCGAAATTGCAATTTTTCATCCTCCATATTTAAGGTATTCATTTGCGGACAAAACGTTAACATCCAACAATGTCTGAATCTCAACTGACCGATGCCAGATTTAAATTTAGAACTGACCAGGAATCATTAGCAATAGAAATCTGGAAATTTTTCCAATGATATGATAGATCAATCGATCAATTCTGTTTTAGTCGCGTTAACCTTTTGACTATGTCCCAGGAAAATTTTTGCGCTTAGTAATTAACTGAACAGAATGAGACAAAGTAAAATAAGCCGCGGCTCATATGAGCCGTTTTAAATAAACGTTTGGCAGATTTATTTTCATATTCTTTAATGAAAATTCGATGATTTCTAATTGTGAAAAATGGCGATTATCCACGTCCAAAAGAGGCACGGCATATAAAAATAGTAGAAATCTAGGTCTCAAGCGACTAATGACTACATTAACAAAGAGGCAATGCAAATATTCCGCATTTTTTAGGACCTGGGTAATCTATCTTGCAGAGCTTAAAGAACGCCCTTTAGATAATAGTCAGTATTAAATAAAATATTCCGCATTTTTTTACGACTTGGTTAATCTATCATTCTCGCTAGCTTAGCTTAAAAAACCCTCGTATCTAGCTAGCTAGCAAGCTAGATTCGCTGAAAGAACTCATTTTAGATAATAGTCTGGACTAAATAAAATAGTCCGCCTTTTTTTACGACTTGGGTAATCTAACGTTCTAGGTAACTAGCTTAGCTTAAAGAACGCCTAGCAAGAACCCAGATCTGTCGCTGATGTTTGGAGTGACAGGCTTGTTAAATCTGGTTCTACGTGCTTATAATGGACAAGATAGATATTTACAAAAGTTAGTCAACCAAACATGACAGCTCAAAGTTTGTGTTATACATTGAGAACGAAAAAATCAAACAGGTTCATAAATTCGACTATCTGGTCTGTTTAATAACAAAAGATGGAAGGTGTGACATGGAAATCCGAAGGTACATAAGAAAAGTGAAAGATGTCTTCGAGAAACAAAAGAAAATAATAAGAAACAGGGAAAAATGTCCTTAGATGTAAACAAAAGTGCTAAAATATGTAAAAGTGTTCTTCTTTAAGAGCAGTCAGTTCTGGAAAATGTTTTCACAAATGAAAGATAGACGTCAGGATGCTGAGAATGCTATATAGACAGAACATATGAGAAACGAGGAAATATTAAAGAAGATAGGAATTAAAAGTAGACTTATTTAAAATTAGAAAGACACAGTTGAAATGTGTAGAACATAGTGAGGAAAGAAGGTCTGGCGAATTTAACACTTATATGGCATACAGAATGAAAGCACAGTGGAAAATGGCAAGTGACCTACTTAAGGATGAGAGGAAAGAGGCAAACATAGACGGTAAACAGGCAAAAGTTGCTTAGGGCAGTTAAAACGGGAAGATATGAAAGTCACGATTATCAGACCAGTAGACGAAGATAAATTAATATACTGTTTATTAAATAAACGGATCGTTTACTCAAACATGGGTATCCACTAAAAATAACGTCTGAATAATATATATGTATATACAAACTCAACACGGAGGCCTACATTAAGTGCCTTGAGAAGTTAGTGCAACCCTCGGCCAAGAGAATGGCTGCTGGAAGATTCTGTGTCTGGCAACAGAACTCTTCACCATGCCACAGAAGCAAGAGAATCCAGTCATGGCTGCCAGACAATTTCTGCGACCACATCTCCCCTTACATCTGGCCACCTAACTCCCCAGACTGCAACCCCCTTGATTATTATGTGTGGGGCGCAGTTGAGCGAGAGACCAACAAAACTCCTTTTAACAACAAATATGAACTGAAGAAAAGGATCATGGCAGCATTCACCAACTGAAACAAAGAGACCGCCCAGAAGAGACGAGGGTGATTCCGAAGTCGTCTGGAGGCCATAGTTGAAGCCAATGGCGATTTTATTCAATAATTTTACGCTTTAGTATTTCAAGTTATTTTTGTTTAATTTTGGTAAATATATCTGCTGAAATGAGATGTCAGTGTTATTTTCATTTTCGAGTAATTTAGACGACAGTTTATCCATCGCAGTTTATCAATGTATTTTAGGTTAGAAGAAGGAAAAGTCGTTTTGAAATATGCCCTCTGAAATGTGATAATTCTGCCCAAGCATGACTTTATTGACCAATTGGACAATGTTAACAGCGACTCGTCATGAAATTCATCCTATCACATAAACAAATGAAAACGACGAGAAAAAACACTTTTGTAAGTGTGTTTTCGATAGACGTTTACTCTTAGATTTTTTTCAGCACATTTCAAGGAACAGTATTTGTTCCTATTTCATAACTAAATACATTTATTCGTCTGATGTTATATTGGTAAATATCAAAATACTTTGAGAAAAAGCAGTTTTTTTTTAATTCAAAGATTTTTTTACTGATTGATTGATTCAGGTTTACGGCTTATCAACCTTTTGCAGTTTTAAATAAACGAAAAATATTTTACGATTATAAGAATACTTTTAAGAGATAATAATTAACCTATACATCGGGGGGAAAGTTGATAGATTCATATTTTTCCCAAAGTTATATGCGTATAGTTGAATATAACAAATCCAACTGGAATTTGAACCCAGCTCTCCCATTAACAGAACAAACATTGAGGTTGATATACCGCAAAGCACAACAAAACAAACCAAACCCTAATTGACCAAAAATTTTCTGAAAAACAATCAGCCAATCAGTAAATATATCATATCCTGTCATTGGATTAGCAACGTTTTTTGCCTGTTTAATTTTTAAGAAAATTCAGTTTGTCGGGGATGTTTTCTCACATGTTCTGTTGGAATTTTTCTAAAACTTCTTTTTTCCCGCGGAGATACGTCAGTGATTAATCTTTATGGAAATGTATAACTTTACGACTAAAACATTTTTTCGAGTAAAATATAGTCATGAAAATATTGGTGGTTATTACAAAAAGAATAACATTTTCTCAGATTTTTTAATTAATAAACCTATCCATTTTAAAATAGGTACCTCCACTAAATCGCTAAAAAAAGAGCATAGCTTGATGAAAAAGACGCCAACCTTGCCGAAAACAAAATTTTATTGTCTAAATGCTTATGTTATTATTAAGAAGAAAGACCAAAGTTGTGTTTAATTATTTTAAAAAAAAATTTTCCTTCTTTTTAGAACATTCTAAATTTTCATTAAAAAAACCTTGTTTCTATTTGTATCAGCGGAACTAGTAAATAACATAGACAATTTTTAACACTTTTTTTTTTTGGTATGACACACATTAATTTGAAAAATCGTGCAAAAATAGAAATAATTGTCGGATGTTAACGAAACTTTCAGGAACTATTCGCAGATGATCGAAATTATTATAAATATGTTTGTTTATTTTTATTATTATTAAAGTCATGGCAGAAATTTTTTTTTTAAATATTTATTACCTACCCCCCATAACTAATTTTATGAAAACGCGAGAAATTAGATCGCATCGGGTTTAGTGATTACAATAATTAAAAGCACAGGGCTTTAAGGAATGCAAATCATGTTTTTTTTGTTTTTAATTGGAGCCAACGTACCTGAAAATCAGCTCTGAATTGTAACATACAAAACTCAATAAAACAAAGATATTTAATTTCAAATGCTTTTATTTGCTTTTAGTTGTTTTTATGAATATGGACAATATTTTCTGAAAGTAAAAATTTTTTTCGATAAAAAATTAACTTTTAATACAATTATTTGTTATTTCTTTAATTATAATAGATTTTACATTTAAGTTAAAATATTATAAAATTAGTTAAAAGCCCCATCGGTTTCCTAAGTGTCCTTATGAGATAGATCTTTTTTTAGCGCGTTGTAAATTGTATCATTTTGACTAATCACAAGATCCACAGTAATTACGAAATGTAATTTTGTGCTTATAACCGGGCTGTAATTATAAAGTACGGAAGACCAACCAGAATATAATTAAGTTGAGTTATTTGAGTTAAGCATTGTTCTCCGCTGTTAAGGCCTTTACTTTTGAGAAACACGTGTGGAGAAGTTAATTTGATTTTTTAATTTCAACTGAAAAGGGTACCTACAAGTATCAGTATCATCTTATGAAATTTATATGATCCTATTTTTATATTAATCTCAGTTATGACATTTTTCTATAAATGAAATATCAAAATTAATAATAAAATGAATGCAAATACAAATAACAGTAAAATGTAATAAATGTACATAAAATTATAGTATTTTATGTACAGTTCTAATAAAATTTCCTAAGAAAGGTACCTATAAATTAATTAGATACATTTCTTAGGAAATATGAAATTTAATGCCACTCTTAACAGTCTTATTTTAATTTCTTTATAATATATTTTCCATAAAGCATCATAAACGCAAAGGTGAAAGGTAAGTACAAAAAAAAAAATTAGACCGCTGAATGTTTTCGTTAAAAATAACGAGGTAAATAATTTGTTCACTTAAATGTAAATTATTTCACTTTTCTCCTTCCGTAGAACAAATTAGCCTCATGGAATTCGTAAATATGTCATTCATCACCTGTCAAGAGACGCAAAAGTTTATGACCTGCTTTGTTTTATTTTCAAATTACATCTATTTGGCACAAAAGCTAAGTTAAGTTTGGTTCAAAATATTTTAAATAAACATTATAATTTCTGATTTTCTTAAAATAAGTTTACAAAAAATGATAATTGATATTTAAAAGAATTTCAAAGTGAGATTTCCTGGTTTTTATTAAATGGAAAAAAATGGTCAATTTTGTTGACTCAAAAAAAACTAGATTTTTAACGAAAATTTCGGACGCGCTAGGAACGATTAAAAAATGGAAAGAAATACCCCCAAAATACTTTGATCTTTCATCTTAATAATAACAAATATTTAGACGATAAAATGTTGTTTTCGTCAAGTTTGGCGTCTTTTTCATCATGCTATACTCTTTTTTTAGCGATCCCGTGGAGGTACTTATTTTAAAGTATATAATTAAGGGATATGTACTAAAATTTTCATTTAAATTGGATAATTCCTTGATTTTTGGTAATTTTAAAAAGCGCTGCTCTCCCACCAACCACAAAAATTTCCTCCGAAAGTTTGTGGCCTTCGGGTTGGGAAATTTTGAAATGGATATGTAGTAGAGAGGGGGACCTCGTATCAAAGTTTTATCCAAGCCCGCCCTTGACCCTAGCGCTGGTCCTGATATATGGCTTATTTCAGTAGTCATGTAGGAAAGAGATTTTTACTTCTTGCATTATTGGTCAAGTATTATCTAGAATAATCTATCAAATGGAAGATAATTTATCGATCCTATTTTCATTAATCTAATCTTTCTAACAAATATTGTTGTTAAAAGAATGAAAACCTTGTAAATTCTCATCTCAGCATCACCTAACCGAAGTGAACCTACTGCTTGGACAAGAAAAAGTGACCTTTCGCCATTTCTGGATATTCAATATATCAACAGCTGTAATAGAAAGCACCTACTATTCAGGTCTTATCGCGTCTTTCGAGTAATTTTCACCGACAAATACGAGGTGGAAACGTGCTATTAAAGTGGACATTCTCCCTCAAGCGTATGACGATTACCTTAGTTAGGCCAATCACCGGCGATTCTTTAATCAGTCAATGGGGCATAAGACACGAAAATAGCAAGCGAAATTACCCCACTGCTAACCAGCCACATATCGACCAGTTTTGTACAAGGTCCACTAATAGAATTCAGTATTTCGATATCTGAGTCTTCAGTTCCGGATCTCAAAAGTGACAGAAAATCTACAGCAGGCTGTCTGTGGAAAAGAGATATTCGAGGCTTTCATCTTAATTATCACTTTCCTCGTAGAATTGCTTTGAAGTGTCAAAAAAGCAACGTGTTAAGCCCCTTATATTTTCAGCCGTTTTCAAAATAATTCATCAAACGAGCTTTAAATGGGGTAAATTCCTAGAATATTATCATTTTATTATTCTAACTTAGTCTATAAATTTCTTTTTATTCTTAGTCTGTAAAATATTTTTTCAACTGAATTAGTCTTGTTTACGTTATTAATGAATAAATCTCTATATATTTAAAATATGATAACAGATTTTTGGATATTTGTGTTCTATAGAATTTTCAATTTTGACTGGATATTTTCTATAAGCAGTGGTTATACATGTTGCGATGGTTAAATTTTTGTCAAAATTAAACTGAAAATAAAACTGACATCTCATTTTAACAGATATAATTACCAAAATTACACAAACATATCTTGAAATACTAAAGAGTAAATGCATTCAATAAAATCGCCATTGGCTTCAACCACGGCCTCCAAACGACTTCAGAATCTCCTGCAACTCTTCTGGACGGTCTCCTTGTTTAAGTTGGTGAAAGCTGCCATAATCTTTGCCTTCAGTTCATCTTTGGTGCTACAAGAGTTTTTTTTTTTAGTCCCTCGCTTAGCTGTACCCAACACATAATAATCAAGGGAGGTTCCAGTCTAGGGATTTAGGGGTAATGTGGTCGTAGAAATTGACAGCCATTATTGGGTTCTCCTGCTTCTGTGGCATGGTGCAAAGTCCTGTTGCCAGACATAGGGTCTTCCGGCATCCATCCTATTGACCTAGGACAGCACTACCTCCTCAAGACACTTGATGTAGGCTTCCGTGTTGAGTCTGAGGCCTTGTAGGAAGAGGAATGGATGCATAACGTCCACATCACAAGCGATCACTCCAAATACTATGACGTTGACTGGATACATCATCCAACTCTTTCAGAATGCACCGTCCTCAGATTAACACCTAAACACTCTGCCATGTTCATATTAGAGGTTCCGGCGCTAATGCAGTGCAGCATTCCATTTCTGGCAGAGTGAATTACGTCATGGGGCTCTTTTTCTCACAGACGGTACCCAACTGACCCTACTACGCTGGGCAATCGACAAAATTTAAAAAACAACAACGCGCATGCGCAAAATTAAAAATATAAAGTGGCAACAATTTACCCATCACCTCCTCTATATATACGAAAGAATATTGAAATACTTTCAACACAAGCCACTACACAAAATCAGTATATCAGTAACAATACATGAGAACACTGATTTTTGTATATATATTTATACGGAAGGATGATATGTGTGTATGTGAGCCACATTTCTTTAGTACATAGACACGAGACTCTGAATTTAGGTAGAGCATTATGTAACAATATATTCATTATAGACAAAAATTCTATTGAAGATATAAATATTCTCAGCATTTTTATACACACACACACACATATATATAGACATACATACATTCACACACACACATACACAAACACAAATACACACACACACACACACATATATATATATATATATATATATATATATATATATATATATATATATATATATATGTAAGTAAATATATGGATATAGATCCGACAGTATGAAGAAAAATATACGGAAAAAACAAACAAAAATCCTTATATGCAATTATGCTGTTTTAATGTTAATATAATGTCAACGTCGGACGTTTCGGTCCAATAAACCATCTTCAGGACATATTCATAAAATATAATTAACATTATCAATTCAACATGACAAAGGCGATGGACATAAGAACAAGACTTTACATTTTATTAACATTAAAACAGCATAATTGCATATAAGGATTTTTGTTTGTTTTTTTTCCGTATATTTTTCTTCATATATATATATATATATATATACTTATGATTAAAATGATTTATTTGGGAAACTAGAAAACAAATTATTACCTCATTTGAAACTTTGTTTGCAACTGTTTGTCTGGTGTTAGACATGAATTAATTAAGTCTTGTTAGCGAAGTGATTTTGCCATTCGTTTAAACACCGGAAAATACTTTCAGCTTGCATTTCGTTATCACATTTTTTTATCGTTTGTTAGAATCCTTTCCAAAGATTCAAAATTAAAGAAAATAATACTGAGATGTTACGTGACATTTATTCTTCATTACGGCAGTGAATGTTGAACGATTTCCTAAAAAATGAAGAAGAGACCCGAGGCAACAGAGATGTGGTTGTACAGAATGATGCTATGGATATCATGGACGGAGCGCGTGAGCAAAGAATTGACCTGAGAGAGGTTGCAAACAAGGAGGAGGCTTATAATTAATATCAGGAATAAGCAGCTGAAGTTTCTGGGACACAATGAGGAAGGAGGGCCTGGAGAATCTGATACTCACGAGTTGAATAGAGGGAAAGAGAGACAAGGGAAAACAATGCGTAATATACCTGGCGGTCTTAAGCAAGTGGATGACAGAACGAGGTCTGGGGTAGGAAGCAGAGGGAAGGGACCTGTTTAGAACTGCAAGAGATAGAAGGAGGAGGAGAGCCATGATCGCCTACATCCTGAAAGGACCTGACATATACAAAGAAATAATCTGTAGCTAGCTTCTTGTGCTGTTCCTCTTGCTAACAAACATTTTCTGTGTTTTTACAATTGATTGAAGTCCATTCTTCCAGCCTTCCTTTACTACATTGTCTAGGTGTCACTGCAGTTTTCTTTCTTCTATCAGTACAGCATCATCTGCGTACATTATGTTGTTAAGACGGCAATGACCAATAATAAATCCCGGTAGTATTGCCAGGCTTTTTAAATACCCCCAATGTAAAGGTTAAATAAATGCGGTGAGAAAACACATCGTCGTTGTACGCCCCTTGCTATTTCTGTGTACTTATTCAGTTCATTATCCGACCTGGGTAGGACGATAAACTAAATCCAGCACCAACGCCTCTGAACAGGAGGTTTTGAAGAGCATGGAACAATTTCTTAATTGCTGGTGTTCCCAGGTCCACCTTGACCTGGGTGGTAGCACCTGTTAGGGTCCCAAATATGGGCAAAGAGTTAACCGTCAAACTGCAGTCAAAAAACTATGAAAGTGTAAAAATAGGTGTTAATACCATGAATACATTTTTGTAAAAAAATTATTACCAGCAATGAATTTTTAAAGAAAAAAAATATTACCAGTAATACATTTTTGGAAATAAAATTATTACGAATAATACATATTTGAAAAAGAAAAAATATTATGAGCAATACCTTTTTAGGAAAATATTGCCAGCTCTATATTTTTTTTTTTTTTAAATAATATTAATACATAATCTATTTATATGAATCTATCTTAAAAATCTTCTTGGCATTAAATAACCCATTGAGGTTGATATGCCGTAAAACAAAACAAACTAAACCAAATTAGTTCATTTTCTCTCTGGATGCAGGCGGTTTACTCCCATTATATATCTGGGATTATTGTCTCACCCAAATAAAACAAGTCTTTAAAAACAAACTATACGGTAATCAAGTGTATATAGTTGATCCAGACTAATTTATTCGTCTGTTTTCCTTCTTTCTTTGACATAATATTGACCATTTATTCTTTAACCATTCTAAGATCAGACGGGTTGGAGTGTTCATTACCGACAATTTATGAAAGAAAGAAACAACAACAGCAAACGACAACAAAATTAACCCCAACAATTTAATGATCAAAGCACCTTATCTAACACTGCGCTTCAGTCATGATTAACCAAAACTTGATTTGAAGTACATGACCATTATATTGAAGTTGTTGTGCCTAAAATCACACGTAAAAATTCCGTTCGACTTACTGAGAAAAAATTAAGTATATTATTTCTTTTTCGATATTAACTTTATTTGACAACATACCGTTTTATTTCCATGGCACCTTTCGGGGAAATTTTCATGAGTTCACCCTCGCAGAAAATTATTTCTTCTCAGCAAAGGAAAATCTCTAGATACCCTTTTTCAATCTTCCAGTAAATTAGTTTTTTTTTGTTTGTTTTTTGTTTGTTTTTTGGGGTTTTTTTGTTTTGTTTTTTATTGAGCGAATCCTTTAAAGACCAAACAAGATGGTAATCCAAAGATGTAATATTTGGGGAATACAGGAGGCGAATGAAAGATTTCAAATCAATCTGTAAGGACGTTTGCTTCATCAACAAATAAACATGCGGTCTGTCGTTATAATCTGATAGAATGTTTTCCCGAACGAATTCTGTAAAGATGCTTTTCCTGAACCGATGCCTTTAATCGGGTTTAAAACAGTATCTATTCGCATCAACCGTTGGATTCTTCGGAAAGAGCCCACAGTACAGTTTCTTCTTTTTCTAGGGCTTATATTCATGGCTCTCTACAACTTCCTAACTTTTGTACCGCTTAACAACATGCCTCTTGGTCATCCGTTACCATTAGCTGTTCTGTTATCCGTATAAACAATCTCGGGAGGTAAGTTAAGCGTTTTTCACTCTGTTCTTACCTTCAGCAATTTTTTTAACCCTTCTTTGCTGCTTCTTCGTCCTAGAAATTTCAACTATTCTATACCGATTCTGAGTATCACAATATGTTCACTATATCACCTTTCTGGATTAAGACCCTCTCTTTGGCACGGTCAACGGTGGTTTGTTCAGCTTTTTCGCTCTCTCTTGTTCCTACGTTTTCTAATTTCCGTCACTATTTAATTTAAAAAAACGTGATACTTGTCTGCCCCAGGGTTCCGTCTGTGTGCTGGTGGTATCACGGCTACGACTAGCTTGGTCAGGCTCTAACCAGCTTGGACCAGCTATGACACGCCAAGACCAGCCTTGACTAACCTAGACCAGCTATGACCAGCTTGGACAAGCTATGACCAGCTAAGACCAGCTTGGACCACAGGCCCGAGTGAAAAAATAGGGTCCTCAAGTGAAAAACTGACCTTGTTTCACAACCTGACTCAGTGGGGCGGGGGGCAAGTAAATCTCTACTTAAAAAAGAAACGTTCATTTAAATATAGCGAATTCAGTATCCTCTTAACTTATCGAAGTGATTAATATAACCAAGATGATGGAAATGACTATCATATCTTTATGTGGATATTTTCGTATCATCGGCATTGTCATGTTGATCATTCTCAGATAATGTCCTCATTGGATCAAATTCAAATTCAACTGCTTTAAATCATCCTGACGTACAGTGAAACAAGCAATGTCTACTTTTTACATATATGTCTCATTGTACATATTTTTGCCATAAACTGTGCAAAGAATTTTATTTTTTGCATTTTCATCTTTATTAAATTTTTTAGAAAAATATGATAAAAAGTTGCTTCTTTTCTTCTATTTCAAACGTTAAAATCAATAAGCATATAATTAAATTCCTTTTAACTATAAATCAATATCTCAGCTGTCCTATAACAATCAAAATCGATCTTCTTATAAAGTTAGTTAAATCTAAATGCCTCTTATGCCATTTAATGATAGTGGGGGGTGTCTCTTCGGACAACCTAATAAAGAACAATTTATTTTCTAATTAACAAAGTTTGTGGATATTTACCTCTTCTGTGCAATATCACTCTCTATAAAGAAGGCTGTTTGGGCACTTCGACATGGTGTAATAGTTATGAAGCTTGTCTTGCTAGATCATTTACGACTGACTGGTGAGTTCGATCATCAATGGGTGGCCCATATATTCGGCCTTATGCCACATCTCAGCTGTGATAAGAAAATCACTATAAAGTAGGCTGATGTATTCGTACCGACCACTACCCTTCAGGCAAATATAAGTGTAGCTTAGTCTTGCTCAAGAGCAAGAACAGAAGATATGCAAATTTCTAACTTCCAAAATGCAAAACATGCGTATATCAGATATCTGTATTAGAAATGCTGGTTTTATCAAAGCCCAAACAACGAAAATTTGCATCAAAATACAACTGTCTCACTCACCCAGACTGTGATCGAATAAGGTTTTATGATTCTTTTTAACTTGATGATTAGTGTAACATTTTAGAATCAAAACATATCAACATTATCCCGGTCGGTCAGACTTCCGCATTTTTAACTAGGTTCCAAATAAGTTCTTCATTTTTTCTTCTAACTTTTCTTCTTCTCTGTGCCTTCTTTCTTCAGGTTATGGGCGACCAAGGCTCTCTAGAACTCCCTATCCTTTGTAGCTCTTAGCAATGTTTGCCATTTTAATATCACTACCATTCACTGTTCTACAAGCTTGCTGGTTAGAAGGGTAGATTTACTTACTATTCCCCCCACCCCTTTTGCCTTCGATATGTCCTTCGAGCGTCCTATTTTCTAAACATCCTTTCCTCATTTTGTGTCATAGAAATTTCAAATGTTTTTCCTGTTCTTAATATAAGTGATAGTTTTTCTATTTTTCTTAAAACTTCCTTATTGCTTATATGTCTGTCCATGGTATTCTTAGCATATCTTTACAGAAAAAATTTCTTAAGAAGCAACTAATGCATTTAAAAGTTTGAAAAAACACCTTTTCTTAACCTTTTAAGATAGATATGTTCCTATTAATGCCCTGCTATAGTTAAGGATGTCTCTTTTCGTAGCGGGTGAGGAAAATATTCTTACAAACTAAAATAGCTGTTATCGTATATAATAAATTCTTATATACCACCTTATCTCCAAGATGGCAGTGAAGTCTGGAGAATTTACCCACAGATGGAGAAGGGATTTGAAATGATAAAGTAGTAATTTTTAGCGACAAATCCTAAGAATTTCATGGATATAATATGAGAGCAATGAGAAGGTCTTAAGAAAAACAGGAACTATAAGGAAATTTATACTTACATACACATAACGAGGAAAGAGGGCTGAGAGAATTTAACACTCAAAAGATATACTGAACGTAAGAGAAGCAGGAAAAACAGTGAAATCAAAACAAATTGCTAATACATCAGAAAGAAAAATGAAAGAGAATGTTGACCTGCTATGTAACAACTAACCCCCTAGATGACAGTGAACGTTGGCTAATTTAGAATTACATCCGAAGAAAAGATTTAAAGCGTCAAAGATTTGATTCTGCCGACCAAAACTAAGAATATCATGGACAAAACATGTAAGCAATGAGGAAGTCGTAAAAAAATTAGGAAAAACTAACGTATACAGGGTGCGGCAGAAATATCTCCCATATATAAATCCCAGAAATACTTCACATATAATTGTAAGACATTAGGTAGAGGATGTCAACAATGCCACTAATTCCTTACTATTATGTGGGAGGTATTTCCGCTGCAACCTGTATGTATATTCATAAAGAGACAGCTGAAATCTCGAGGATATATAATAAGGAAAGATGACCTAGAAAATTTGACACTCACAATATGTGAATCCTTTTTCTTTATAAGTGTCAGAGTAAAGTAAAAAATGGAGTATCGCTGCAATATCTGGGCTGCTCAACCCTGTCTATCCTGCCTTGACGGTGTCCAAATGCGTTAAAGTCAACAAGTCATTTCTTGCCCCATTTAACAACGGATTGTATGTCATCTTTTTTAATCAGCTGCGAATTTGACCCTACCATAATGATCAGACTTAATATTGAGAGAGAAGTAAATGATTGTGTCATTAGCGTAGATACCAACAAGAGAACTGATGCCGTCAGGAAGGTTAATACCTAAGAAACAAAAACAATAAAGAATGCTGAACTGCGATGTAACATAGAATTTCCTATCTAGCATTGAATTCTGGACAATTTCCTTACAGATGAAGAAGAGATTTGAAATGTCAAAGTTGAGATGCAATCGACGAATATTAAGAATGCCATGGACAGAACATGTAAGCAATTAGGAAGTCTTAAAGAAAAGAGAAACAAATGTACTTACATTTTCAATCAGAAAGGGAGAGCTAAAATTTCTAGTAAACATAACGAGAAAAATGGGTAAAGAAATTCACGTTTATTTGGGAAAGATATTAGAATAATCAAGAACCTATACTGGCAGAATGTGTGGATATGTGTTCAGCAGATATACAGAATTAGAAAGGGGCCTAAGGCAAGGATGTATCTTCTCACCGGACTTATTCAACCTCTACAGCGAGATAATTCTGGGAGAACTGGAAATCCTACACGGATTCTTCATTGGCGGCCACAATCTTAACAACATAAGATACGCAGCTGGCACAGTGCCGATAGTAAACGCGGAAAGGAAAAACAGATGGCAGCGAAGCAGAGCAAGAGGAGACTAAGCATAAAATACAAGGGAGAATGCATGATCATGAGTAAAAAGATGAGCCCGAAATACGATTTACAGGTCGGAGACACTAATATCAAATAGGCGGGGAAATTTAAATAACTAAGAAGTGTTCTGACAGAGCACGGTAAGTGCGACGATGAGATCTGATGACGTATTGGAATGGTCAAAGACGCATTCGAAAAGCTAGACAGAGAATTGCGAGACAGGAGGATTTCGTTGGCAACAAAGAAAGGAGTACTGGACTGCTATGTGATATCTGTTCTCCTTTACGGCATCGTATGTTGGACGGTCTCCTGAAAGATATAGAAGAGACGCGAGGCAACAAAGTTATGGTTCTACAGAAGGATGCTAAGGATTACATGGATCGAACAAGGGAGCAAAGATGAGGTTTTGATGAAGATGCAAACAAGGAGGAAGCTTATATTTAACATCAGAAGACAGCTGAAATTTCTGGAACACATTATGAGAAAAGAGGGTTTAGAGAATCTGATATTCATAGGGCAGATAGAGTTAAAGAGAGACAAGGGAAAGTAATTCGTGACATACCTAACGGGCTTAAGCAAGTGGATGACAAAACAGGGTTTGGAAGAAGTATCAAAAGGACAAAACATATTGAGAACTACAAGAGATAGTGTGTAGTGGAGAGTCATGATCGCCTACGTCCTGAACGGACACGGCAATAAAAGAAGACATTTTGAAGGTAAGTGAAACATGAGGAACAGCGAGTTACCTATTTAATGAGCTTGGGTTGAATGGATGATTGAAAACAGACAAACAGCGATAAAAATGTTAAAAAGGATTTAAAATAACAAAAGACAGGAAGTTGTGGAGAGCCATCATCCTCTACGCCCAGAAGGGACACGGCACATAAAGGATGAAGGTATGAGGAACAGCGATAAAAATGTTAAAAAGTATTTAAAGCAACAAAGGGCAGGAAGTTGTGGAGAATCATGATCTTCTACGCCCTGAAGGGACACGGCACATAAAGGATGAAGATATTTTGAAAGTAAGAGAAACATGAAGAACAGCGATGAAGAAAATGTTAAAAAGGGTATAAAAAAACAAAAGACAAGAAGTTGTGGAGAGTCGTGATCTCCTACGTCCTGAAGAGACTTGACTCACGAAAGAAAGTGGAGGCTAATTAAAAACCAACTATGAAGGAAAATTCACTAATCTTTGTATTATTTTCATTTTAGCTTTTCGTTGCTTAAACTTTTGGACGTTCACCTTTGGTAGGACTGTAGGGTTGACTCTGGTTTAATGTTCGCTGTCAAGAAATGCTATCAATAATTTGAGGATATAGTACGAATGACTATTGATCGAGAGACGAACAGTGGTAAGTACGCAAGATTTTCAAGAATTTTTACATCAATCTATAGTCTAGTTGTATGTAATACAAGACTGGATTTAAAAACGATTTATTCGAAATGTACACTGCTTGCTTTTAACATTTGCTCGTGCGGAAGTCTTGCCCTTGTCGTTACAATAAACGAAGGTTGCCATTAAAATGCTCATTTCTTCTTAATGACTAGCAAAATAGAATCATTAAAATGAATGTCTTCCTGTCCTATCATCGATATAACACTACTTTTGCAAGACTGATTTTAAACGAGTAAACTTCCTGTACTTGATCCTGTGCATTATCATGTCTGTCCTTGAGAAAGATGGTAGTTCCTGGTTGTCTCCTCCAAGGTTTTGCATTCAAATTTATCTTTTCTTAGACAAGTTGTTTACCCAGGCTAAAGAGCACGAATTGTCATAATATTATCTTTCATAGATGTGCATATGGAGAAGAGATAGAGTCTTGCCTTTTCTAAGTGCATCGTGCAAAATGAAGGTAGTGCCTTAATAAACATTAATCCTTAAAGTAATTCTATTCCAGTTTTCCTCCTTTCGAATTAGGTGGCATGAACGTTTCACACTGAAGCAAAAGAGCTGTGAACGCTTCACACTAAAACACACTAACACAACAAGTTATACTTAAATATATTCCATAACATTTCGTTGTGTATGCAATTTACTTCTTTGCTATTACTGATTTTTTTAAATAAATGTTATCTTGCATTGCAAATCAGTCGGTGTCTGTTATTTTGTGAATGTACCCTTTTTCACCACCATTAATTCATGTATTGTAAAATATTCTTGTAAAAAAACTTACACATTAATTATCGAAGTAGCTAACGCAGTAAATTGGCTACCTCAAATTTGCCTTACCAGTTCCATGTCAGATAACCATTATACGTTTCGCACATCAAGTTTTAAAACCCCATCAAGTTAGTATCTGTCTATATTTCAACCACCAGAAGAAGGCCGGGGCGTACAACGGCCTTAACGTTGTTATAAATATGGCAACAAAGATGAGGACAATAGTCCAAATAATATAAATAGCGTTCTGTTCGACATTCCAATCACCTGAAGAAGGCCGGATCGTACAACGGCCGAAACGTTGTGATAAATATGACAACAAAGAAGAGGACAATAGTCCGAATCATGTAAATAGTGCCCATCAGGTTATTTTCTCCAAATAGAGTCTCGCTATTTAACATAATATTTTTATAAATTAAGTTTTTTTTTCCCCCTAGTTTTTCGTTTTTTTTTTTCTCAGCGATAGAAATTCTCTGTTACATGTTAAAAACATGCATATATAGAGTGTTTCCTTAAAGTCAGAACAAATTGACAAAAATACATAATTTCAAGAAATGAAATTGTCAACAAAATTTTATTTATTTTCAATATGAATTTCCATCATTTGTGATGCAAAGGCTGATTCGCTTTGCAAGATTCACGTGAACTCTTTATGCGTCCAATCAAGTGTGTTACATCTGTTCTTTTCATTGAGTACACCTTCTCCTTTAGCATACCCCAGAAAAAGAAGTCAATTCTTTCTTCGTTCGACAAAAACATCTTTAATCTGGGGAGGTAAAAATAATATAGTTAATGAGATTTCCTGTGTCCAGACTTTCGGGACTCCCTGTACAATATATATTTATTTATATATTTATTTATATAGTCCGCTGTATATTGGGATGTGCAGGGGATGTGATGAATAGCTGCTTGGAATAAGAAACCAGTGTGCGGATTTCGAATTCCAGTCGGGTTCGTTACATAGACTTACTCGCAAGTAACTTTGAGAAATGTATTAATCCGTCATCTCTCCCAGCTATGGGTTAAATAATAGGACGTGAATAATTGATATTTTGAAAATATTTCTAATGCAAAATTTAGTCACAAAAATATATCCAAAATATGTTTCGGCATAAATAACAAAGGAAATATCGATAAACCGTAAAAACAAATGAATCATTGAATATATTCAATATAGACTTATTTACTTATCTCTTTTTATACATACAAAATGCATTTCCTTTTATATATATATATATATCTGTGTGTGTATAAACAATATTTATTTATATATCTCATTGTATATATCCAACATATATTTATTTTATATGTATCTTCTGTATCTGTCTATATTTCTGAGGTGAGGTATTATATACACTATTTACATTATTCGGACTATTGTCCTCATCTTTGTCGCCATATTAATTACAACCTTTCGGCCGTTGTATGCTCCGGCAATCTTCAGGAGGTTGGAATGTCGAACCGAACCCTTTATTTCGATCACTGGGGTAGACTGTTCTAGTTCCACGTGCCATGTTTAATGGATGTCAGTTATCAGTTATCTCCTGTTAATTCCCCGCTCCAAGTTCTGCACTGCCTTAACCGGGTATTGAACTCACACTCGTTGGGTCATGTCACTGGATCTAACCAACGCCTTTACTGTACCATGCGCCCTTGACGGAAATGAAGGGTTCGTTTGGACATTCCAACCAGCTGAAGAAGGCCGGAATGTACAACGGCCGAAACGTTGTAATAAATATGGTGACAAAGATGAGGACAATTGTTGGAATAATGTAAATAATGTCTCTTCTGTATATATACAATATGCATTTATGCCTAAAATACTGTCTGGAAAATGAAAAGGAAACGTTACCCTTTCTAATTCATGAAATCCCAACATTTAACCCAGAAATATCTAAAATTATAATCCAAATTGTCGTCACTGACCTCACGATATTGTGCTGCCGGATGGAGGCAGTCCAAGGTAAGTTCATCTTGGTCTAAAATATCACAGGATACTCAAATATTTTGAGGTAGGTTTTTTTTTAAGTTATTTTATGAACCAGGTATCTAAAATAAAATAACACGCGTGTACTCTGGAAAATCCTTGAAAAGTTGAAAGAGGGTTTTCAAAAGAAAGTTTGTCAAGTCCCTTATAGCAAATTACATTACTGAAGCTCTGTATTTGATGAAAGCATTTCTCGTCAGGAGTGAGGACCAATGGGAATAGAGATGAGAGCTCATATAGCAGAGGCCAGCAGCCAGAGCGGCTTTCTATGCAGCATTTGAAAGAGAACATTCCCATCCATGATCGGAATATACAGTCACAACAGAAGTTTCTACTCAACTACAGATTAAACCAATTCCTTGCGTATTCTACATTGTTTTGCAGGACAAAAGAATGCTAATGAATAAAACATAGTAATATTTTATCAGTTTTTATGTGTCTTAATGTATTTATTTACCTTCATGAAACTAGACGCGGCGTTCACACACAACAGTTACAGCAAAGTCTGTCATTCCAAGATCAGGTTATATGATCACTACAGGCGTTGTAATTCAACCACAGATTAGGCTAACTACCAACGCATATCGCATTTTCTTACGAGACAGAAGAATAACAATAACAGAGTGATTGAATTAAAAGCCTATTTGTTATTATTTGTATTCTTTCATTATATTTGATTGGTACGGAATAAATGAGTTTACCTCAAGCGTTTTTGTGTTTTTCCTTTGTATGCGTTATTTATGGGTGTGCTTTCTATAAGATTCTGTTTCTGAAGATATCATTTGAAAGCTCTCGGTCTGTACTTTCAAGCTTTTACAATTTTTATTACATTTATTCATTTTGATAGGGCATTGAATCACAAATAAAGACAAGCTATGCATCGTTATGCTTCTTGAATTCAAACAGCCATTGCACTGCTGAGACGATAAGCAATATAAATACTTAGAATTCAGCATTTAAGTTAGCTTCGTAACGGACTGTGTTTTGTTCTTTCTTTTGTTTTTTCTTTTGTTTTTGTTTTGTTTTTTGTTTTTGTTTTTTTTGTTTTTGTTTTTTTTTTTCCACAAAATAACTTGCTGGTGATCTAAATTTCCGATACGAGCCAAATTTTAGTAGTTACAAGAATTGAAGGAACCCAATGTCGAGAATCCCTCATGGGACTTTCTCAAGCATTAGGAACTAGAGATTGATGTTTTTCTAGCACATCAGAAGATATCTGGCAGAAATTGGTAAATCGAAGAAAATGCTGAAGTGGTCACCGCATGGTTTGACTGATAAGCAATACTCTATGCAGTTTGATAGTTGTTGCAGTTTGACCATGCCTTTCAAAAATGGCATTTATTTTAGTGTATATATATTATTCATGAGAAAAACGTGTTTGTATGGCTGAACATGGGTCTTTCTTGGGATCGAAAAGAATTGTTCCCCAAATCAAATATTTACCTGAAAAGATGCGCCTGGCCATTTGGTGTTGATACAATGAAGTAACCCCAGACAGTTCATTGTAATTTGAGTCAGTTAATTACCACGTCAGAATATGACTACTTTTTCAGAATTGTAGATATATATACTTGCCAGCATGTCTACAGTAATGCTGAACTTTGTCGGAATTTCTAATCTAGCAGTTTGACAACTTCTGTGATTGAGGATTTTATCGTAGTTCAATGCAATTGACGGTGTATTAACAATATTGTGTCGAATCTAACGGGTGCTTACTTTGATTAATAAATTTAAGATACGACAATTGTAATCCACGACATCCATTAATTTTGTTCCAATGTCATACATATACGAAAGCTTTTGGAAAGCTCTCAATCCATAAGACTTCCCAAAATCTGATCAAATATGGAATTATTTTGTTTTTCTTTGTAAGTGTTACTTGTTCAATCTGAGATGGCTAGGTGAGCAAGCCAGTTTGGCTTCCTGCCAAAAGAAATATTGAACATAAATAATTAATTCAATCGATTACTGCAGGTTCAATAATCTTAGTAAATTTAGGCGCATCGATACAATACTGCATCATCCATTGGAAACCAAAGCCATTAACGAAATTAGCGAATGATCAACGGTAAGTTACAGTGATATGGTCATTTATTATTGTTCATTGATTTATTCGAACTGCTATCTTTATTTTAATTTTGTTTTTTATAGGTCGGCAATTCTGAACTCGAGAAGTCATCAGTCCTTCATCGCTTCCCTGAATCTTTGATAGAACCATTTTTTAATCTACGTAAGTGATAGTATATTTATTGTAATTTAAATAATTTAAATAAAATTGTGACAAAATGCTTTTCTAAGAGTATCTTACATAAGTGTGGAACATACCCACTGCCCAGTCGCAACTGATTTAGCGAGATAATCTTGCAAACTATTACCTTATGTCGAAGTCCCCTAATGATTTTCAAAGCCTAGCGTGGATGTGGCACAAGGTCGAAAGTAGACAGCACCTAGTGAGGATCGAACTTACTGTTCAGTCCTAATTGATCTAGCGTGACAAGCTTTCCAACCATTACACCACATCGAAGTGCCCAAATCTTCATAATCTCCTTCTGCATTGCAAGATAGATGTTGATTATCCTTTGTTAATTTTTCCGGGAGTTCTGCCTCTGTTCATACCACTGAACAGAAGAAGATGATAGGGATTGAACTCATGACCACGAAGCAAACTGCATACATTTAATCAATGTAACTGGTCATGTCTCTCGAGAGATTCTTTCTTCCGTTGCTTTATAAACAGTTTGGAATTCAGAGATTTACTTCAATTAGACTGGCCACCAATCAAGGCTAAAGAATTAGTCTACTTTACTATTCTCCCTATAGCTTGAAGTAGAAGAGAAATTTTTATGTCTTTTGCGAAGGCATTTCTCAAAGTAAAAGCTGGAGACCGGATAAGAATTTGAACTCAGAGAACCGCTTCTCCTTTCCCCACAAGAATCCGACACACTGCTCGAACATTCTTTATATATTGGTGTGGCTTTTGAAATCTTAAAATTTATGCCGGTTCGGACTTGCTTCGGCAATTAGTCAGAGATTCATCTCCAAGTAAGCTAGTCGAACGCTCTCCCTACAGGCGGAGAGGAGCCCAGACGAGGCTTTGCCGAAGGACAGAGTCTCGTCTGGGATGGTAGACAGCTGACCGACCCCGTTTTTTACGGAGTCTACGGGTAATTTTTGCCGGAGCCTACGGGCTTGGATAACCCAAATTAAATTCGACCTTGTGCCACATCCTGACCGCGTGGGGCGGTTGGCAAATATACTTATGCCGGTTCTTTTCTGATCAAAATTTCTCGTTTTCAGTTCAATGTCGGGTTGAGTAAGGAGGTTCACAGAGCCTATCATTACCCCCCATACATCGCTCTCTATCCCCCTTTTTTTTTTTTTTTTAGCATTCAACCCCAAGCATGGCGGGAAGCCACTAGCACGCAAGGGGTTACAGAGAGTTGGAGCGAGAGCAAAGAGGAGTGATAGAGAAAAGGATGAAGTGAAGGTTAGGGGATAGATCAAGACATCTGGAGACGTCTTTTGACGTTACATTTGAATAGTTGGAGATTATAGCTATCAGGAAAACAAGAAAAGGGAAGGGAGTTCCACAGGCAAGAAGTGCGAGACATGAAGCTATTAGAGTAGAAAAGACGGCTACATTTAACAGTTTCGACAGAAAAAAATGGTGAGAGCGAGATGCTAACCTAGTTGAACGCTTAAATTCATGAAGTCTGGGAACAAGCGAAAGCAGCTCATCGGAGCAGTTACCGTGAACGTATTTGTAAAAAAGACAGAGGGAGGCAATGACAGGTATGTGAGCGATTGACTGCAGACGAGATGCCAAATCAGGGCTAATTACATTGCATATCGTCTTTGGATTTTATCAAGGACCTTGAGTCAAATAGAAGGGGCTCCAGACCAAGTGTTGGTTAAATGCATGCCATTTCGTGTTAGTGGTCAGTTTAATTCGTGTGTCAAGCAATAAAATTGGTTACCTCAGGAGTTAATGAAAATATTTTCCTGGAATGGTTTCATTATATGAAAACTGCTAAATGCAATCTGCTTTTGATCGGGCTTAATTACAAGAAAAGAAATTAAAACACTTTGCTAAATGATAAATAACAACGAGAGAGAGGCCAACTCATTCATTGTTATACGAGCAAAAAAAATCATCAATCATTTTCAAATTGCATCGACGAAAATGAATAAGTTCCAATATTAATTCTATATTTTGATTTTGTTCCTTTGAAGTGATCATGTGATTACAATCCGATGACTAATAAATAAATGTGTTCGGTTCTGAAGAAGCTGAAGTGTTGAACGTGCCAAGGGTCAAAACGCCAGCCTTTCTTTTTTTTTTACGTCTGCTTCAGTTCGCCGTTGTCGCCGTCGTCCTCGTCTTGTGCTTTTTTCAACTTCTTGTTCTTTCCAGCCAACTATAATTACATCGAATGCAATGGACTATAAACACTGTCTTTTAATAAATGAAAAATATTGATTTTTCCTTCTATTGTTACTCTTTTTCTTTCTTTTTTTCTTTCTTTTTCCTTTTATTCTTACACTTTTTCTTTTTCCTTGTAAGATTAGAGAAGCTAGACTGACTTACAACCATAAGAGTTTGATTATATCCTTGCATGATTTAGTGCGCTAAACCAATGTAGTTTATTGTTTCTGGAGAGGGCCCGTGCCTTAATAATAATAATAATAATAATAATAATAATAACTTTACGGAAAGGAAACAGCAAGAAACTGATATGAATGTTATGAATAATCAAGAGTGGTCTCCCTTTGTTTTGTTACTCTCCTCTTTGAGAGAGCTATTTCTGTTTACTTGGACTATAAAAGGACACTATACGCGAACCTTGTATTCCCAGTTGAATAAAGCTTTCTTAAAGCATACATCTGCGTACTTTTGTCATTACAATGAATGTTACCCAGACCCGGTTTCAGGGGTAGGATCTGTAATAATTTTATGGGATTTTTACAATACATACAGACAGATCAATCAATCATAATCTCATAGACATCGTGATTAAAGACCACAAAAACAGATTTTTTTCATAGTGATATGGCAGACCCTACAGATTGTAATGTATCTTTGAATATCTTTTTAAAAAATATTAAAATAGAAGGACTTTGAAATCGAAATCTCAAAAATGTGTCGCGTGGGACATCAACAATTCCAGTCGTAGTCGGAGCCCTCGGATTGTTTAGAAAATTTTCTAATAGTACTCATTGAAAGGATCCCCTGTAGCCCAGGCCTTAAAGAAATACAAAATATTGTACACACAAGTACAGCTCCCATGTTACGAAGGGCTTTATCTATGTAAAATGTATGTTATCATAGATATTTTTTCGAAAAAATGCTCAATAAAAATGCCATGATGTCATTTCTGAACTTAGCTCTCTGGATAGGACCCGGACAGAAATGAGTATACACCAGAAATCGAAGAAATAATAATAATAATAATAATAATAATAATAATAATAATAATAATGTGCCTTCTTATTGATATGGCAGTCTCTGCTGACTACAATGTATCTTTGAAGATATTCAAAAAGCTGTCAAAATACAAGGACCTTGAAATAGGTATCTCGAAAATGTGGCATATGGGAACATCAACAATCCCTGTTGTAGTTGGAGCCCTAGGACTGGTTGGAAAAAATTGCAGTAGACTAATTGAAGGGATTCCTGGAAGTACCTGCCTCAAGGAGATACAAAAAATTGTTCTGACAAGTACAGCCCACGCTTTACGAAGGGCTTTATTTAAGTAATTTTTTTTTTTTTTTTTTTTTTTTGTCAGTGGAAAGTGTCATGATGCCATTTTTAAACTTAGGTCCCTGGGCGGGACCCGGAAAGAAAAGTGTAAACGCCAGAAATCAAAGTAAATAAAAATAATAATAATAATAATAATAATAATAATAATAATGTCATATACGCAACAGCATTAGCAGCTACTGCGAAGCTTTGGGCCAAGACAATGAAAAGATCAAACATCAGACAAAAGGATCCAGCTTGGAGACAAAAATGATGAGAGAAATAAAGGAAATGAGATGTGAGATATCTATACCAAATAATATGGCAAGAACCCCCAAAAGTGCAGTAAGATCAAGCGTAGATATAAAATGAAATCACCAAATGAAATTCCATCAATGAAGGAAATGCTAAAACAGAAAACTGAAGTTAAGGGCACAGAGAACAAGACAATACGAAACGTGTTGTTGGTTCTATCGCTAAAATAAAATATTCGAAACGGACCTTAAGAAATTTTACAGGGAAATTGGAAAAGCAGTTATACATGTCAACAACCGCCATGTATTTAAAAAAGAAATTTTGGTAGAATATTTGGAGCAGCTCAAAGGAATATGACCCCAATACATAATGAATCCAATGAGAAGAACGAACGTTGGATAAGCGTCTACAAGTATGGGAACATATAACCACGAATAATGTTATGCAAGATCTAAGGAAATCCAAAAGAAAAATGGAAATCCCCAGAAAATGAACACGGTACCCAATTTTCGGCTCTATCATCTGTCACCAGTCCATAAAATGCTTATTAATAATCCCAATGAAATCCCAAAATGGATCACTGAAGGTATTACCTATCTCCTGCCAAAAACTGGTGGAACTGATGATCCGAAGAATTATAGGCTAATAACATATCTGTCCACCACGTATAAAGTGATCACATCTGTGCTGACGAACTGTACTTACTCTTTTCTTGACGAAAACAATATTCTTATCTGGTACAGAAGGGATGTCGGAGAGACCCATATGGTTGCAAATATCAACTATGATAAACAAAATAATCCTGGGAAATTGCAGAAAAAAGAGATAGAAATTTCAGCACGATAGATTACCCTGAAGCCTTTGATAATGTGCTACACACTTGGATCCTTAAGAATTTGAAAACCTACAAAGTCTCCTCTGTAATAGTAATTTTCCTTAAACACAGCATGGGAATGTGCAAACCACATTATTATCTAAATTACACCCGAGACACTGACACACCCAACCGCCTGAATATCAGACGATGAATCTTTCAAGGAGACTCCCTGTCACCCCTTCTATTGTGTCTGTACTTAACCCTCCTTACGCATGAACTCAACTGTAATAGCTATGGACGCAAACTAAACAAGAAAGTATTCAATCTGCTACTCTATATAGATGATATCAAAGTCATTGCCTAAGACGATAATGAGTTGAATGGTCTCCTCAATAAGGTAAAATGTTTCACTGACGAAATAGGTATAGATTTCGGATTAGATAGATATGCAAAAGGAACATTCAAGAAAGGTAGCATCACAGAAACATAATCAATAGATTTAGATTTTGTCACCAAGAAGATTTTTGTCATTTTGTGGTCATTTAACCACGTCTATTCTGTCTGATTTGTCTAACCTGATCAACCAATCGTTGCTCACTGACTCCCTCAGGCTTCCCATTAGGCCTGCATTCTTTCCAGGGCGTTACCTAGTTTCTGGGGTTCACATCTGGCGTAAAATCCAAACAGCAATTTGGGGGCTGCGTTTGCCTATACAGCCCTAGGGCTGGTTCTTCTATCAATGAACCATCCGAATACTCCTTTCCTCTTAGGAGGGGGGTTGTTGGGGTGTTTTACTCGGACATATATAATTGGCATCCGTTTATCGCGCGAGACAAAGGTAGAGCCAACATTGCTCAAAATGCAGTCCCTTGGCGGTGAAACTTGAATAACTTCTCCAAGCTTCAAGCCCGGGTAACATCACCCAGAGGTCCTGCGTTGCTCAGACTACATTCCCCCTCACTTGGCCGTACCGAATATATACAAAGGAATTCATTTCAGGGTGGCTTGGCTGCAGGAGTTGCCGGAAAGTTGTCAGTGTTAACAGCCAAACGTCTTCGAAGCTCTGCTCCGCGTTTTCTGTCTGGATTTACTTACCTAGCTTTTTCCGTGCTTGAATATGGCCGCAAAGCAGCAGATGATTAAAATCAGGGTTTTTATCCTAGATGAACTGCCTTTCTTGACTACCGATCTCCATCTACCCTAAGCAGCTGGCTATGAGGCGCCAGTTGCCAGCCTTTTCCGGCTTAGAGATGGACTTGGTACTCATATATATATATATATATATATATATATATATATGTAGAGAGAGAGAGATAGATATATATAGATATTTTTAGGTTTATACGTTCTTTTTATAGATATAAATATTAAAAGTAAAGTAAATGCTCTGTTTATAATAAACAGTATTAAAGACATTTACCGGTCTGAATATCCGAGAAATTTTCATAGAAAATATGCGTCCTCTGACAGGAATCGACCCTGTATCCTATACGGAAACGTCATATAGCCTGACGTGCTTTACCGATTGTGCCACAGAGGAGAGTTTCGGTTTGTAAGGTCGATTTTACTGTTTTTAAACTACAATTCTCCATGATTTTCTCTCGTACATTCATATCTGCTCGATGCATATCCAAATGTAAACAAAGGACGTCACACGTTATGAAATGGACAGTCCGACAATTATTTTAAGACATTTTCTACGTTCATACATTCTTTTATAAACATATAACATGTCTTAAAATAATTGTCGAATTTTGTCCATTTCATAATAATATAATATTCATAATATAAATATTTTTTATTTATTTTTTTTTAAGTTTAGCGCCACGAGCAAGGCGTGAAGCCACTAGGATGCAGGGGGGTGCAGAAGATTTGTAGCAAGAGCAGATAGGAGTGATAGAAGAAAGGATGAAGGGAAGGATAGTGTGTAGATCAAGGTAACTGGAGATGTCGATTGACATTACATTTGAATAGTTAGAGATTATATCAGGGAAACAGTAATTGGGAAGGGTGTTCCACAGGCGAGAGGTGCGAGATATGAACCTATTGGAGTAGAAGAGACGGCTACATTTTAAAGTTTCTACAGTGTAAGGGTGAGAGCGGGATGCCAGCCTCGTAAGGCGATTGTATTCATGGGGACTGGGGACCAGGGAAAGCAGCTCATCGGAGCAATTGCCATGAAAGTATTTGTAGAAGAGACAGAGAGAGGCGACGGCACGTCTGTGAGATAGTGGCTGCAGGCGAGACGCCAGATCAGGGCCAATCACATTACATATCCGTCTCTGGATCTTGTCAAGAACTCCGAGGTAAACAGAAGGTGCCCCAGACCCTATATGGCAGCAATACTCCATGCAAGGGCGAATGGTCGTTTTGTATATTTGAAGTATCGATTCAGGGGAGAAAAATTTCCTGGCGCGGCACAGAGAGCCAACTTTTCTCGCGGTGGACGATGCAATTGACTCAATGTATTTGTTCCATCTCAGGTCAGCAGTCAACGTGAGACCGAGCAGACGCAGGGAGTCGCTCTCAAGAAGTTGACTATCAGACTTTCTAATGGGGGGGGGCAAGTAAGGATCTCTATGGTGGTTAATGGAGAGTAGTTTAGTTTTTGAGGCGTTAAATTTGACCATCCAATTGTTGCCCCAGTTAACAACCGATTGGAGGTCCATTTCAAGACGCGCGGCCAGGTTAGTTTTGACCGCGACACTAGATTTGTTTTTGAGGCAGGAGTAAATTGTAGTGTCGTCGGCGTAGATGCCAACTTGGTAACCTATGGTGTCAGGAAGGTCGTTGATGAAAATAAGGAAAAGTGTGGGGCCAAGGATGGAGTCTTGTGGAACACCTGCGTTCGTGGGCTAGGAACTGGAGGAGAAACCGTTGAGAACGACCTTCAATTCTCGGTTTGACATGAATGATTGTATTAAATCAAACAGTCGACCAGTAATACCGTAACCCTGGAGCTTACGAAGAAGGCCGGCATGCCAAACCCTATCAACCGCTTTGGAGATGTCTAGGGCCACGGCACGAGCCTCACCGTTATTTTGAAGTGCTTGGTAGACGGTTTCAGTGATGGCCGTAAGCACGTCAGCTGTAGAACGGGCGTAGCGGAAACCATATTGCTTGTCTGAGAGAAGGTCGTGTGTGGTAAGGTGGTTAACCACTTCTGCGTTGATTAGGGCTTCGAAGACTTTGCTGAAGAGGGGTAGGAGACTAATAGGACGGTAATTAGAGACAGGAACAATGTATGAGGATTTCCAGCAGTCAGGAAAGCAGGATTCCTTGAGGCAGTAATTTTACAGTTTAGAGAGGGCGGGTGCTAGCTCAGGCGCGCATTTCTTCAAGACAATGGCTGGTATTCCATCTCCACCAATAGCCTTGTGTGGGTCTAATTTGGAGATAATACCCAGTACTGATGACGGGTTTATGCGTAAGCCGCTCAATAGGGCCTCAGTTCTTAGAGAGAAGTCAGGTATGGGTACACCGGTGGAGTCAAGCGTCGAGTTATATGAGAACTTCCGAGCAAGGCATTAAGCCTTGTCGGTTGAGGTCAAGACCTTGAAATGGTTGAATAAAGGAGGTATGCAGGGTTTTCTATTGTTCAGGACACTCTTGCAGAGCCGCCAATAATCTTTGGAGCCAAATTTGCGAGATGCAATACGCTCCCTCATTCGAGCAGCAAATATTGTCTTAGCTTCGTTGAGGACACGCTTACACTCGCTACAAGCGGAGGCAAAGAGACGTCTATTGCAGTCCGAAATGTCGCTACGAAATATGTGAAAGAAGTGGTTCATATGGGCAATGGCGGCTGAGCAATCAGCGGAGAACCAAGAGGAGGAGTGCGACTTGACCTTAAATTTTCTTTGAGGGGATGAAAGCGTCGATTCCAGCTTTAACCCAGGATGAGACCTCAGAAGCACATTCATGGACAGGGAGTGTAAAGACAACATCCCAGGGGAGATCGCGGAGGAAGTCACGGAACGAGTCCCAATCCACTCGTTAGTAGTAGAACGAGGTTCTAGTAATGGGAGGTTCTTTGCGGGGTGTGGATTTGAAGGAAATGTTAACAGATACCACGGCATGATCGGAGTTACCAAGAGGGCAGAGCTGTGTGACGCTACAGGATTCGGGGATGGAGGTAAAACACAGATCGAGAAGGGAGGCCTTATCTGCCAGGTTGGGGGCAAAACGCGTGGGGAAGTTGACTATCTGCGTGAGGGATTGAGAAATTGAGTTAAGTGTTTGAATGCCAGCCCGGTCAGTAGTAGCATTCTCGAGCCACTTGGTATGATGGGCGTTAAAGTCACCAAACGCGAATATGTGAGCAAACGGGTGGAGAGAGAGGGCCTTGTGTATGCTGTCCGATATGCTATCGAGTATCCCGCAGTCTTGAGAGGATGGAGAGCGATAGAGGAAGAAGAGATAGCTTACGGCATTGAGGAGAGATAGTCGAAGACACATGTACGAATGGTCTGGTGATTCGAGAGACAACTCTCTGGCTAGGGGGAGATTATCTTTGACATAGACACCAACGCCGTGCATGTGGGTTAGAGAGTCTTTCCTGGAGATAGGAAGGTAGCCGGCGATCGAGAGATCAGAGGAGGGAACAGACGGGACAAGGTTTGTCTCGCACAGGGCCATTATATCCGGGCTGTTTGCAGTGAGGAAAGATTCCATATTGCAGAAATTTGTTCTAATGCCACGGATGTTGTTGAACGAAATGTTGAAGCGTTTAGGTGATTTTTGAGGGGCTGGTTTAGGTTTACTTTTTTGGTTCATTTGAGTCTTCATGTGGAGTAATTGCAGGAAGATGAGAAGGCCTGAAGTACTTCAGGCCTTAGTCTTCATGTGGAGTGAAAGTTGGAGGATGAGAAGGCCTGAAGTAAGAGAAGCAGGCGGTTATCGACCGCAACATGAGCAGAGAGGAGTTGGCTGCATCATAATGTGGCCTCAGGGTTGCCCACCGGAGGTGACAGCAGGGACACCGTTCCATGCGCGACATGGCACTACAAACACCCCGGTATTATACAACTGTTGATCAGAGCCTCCGCTCAAGACGCGACGCAAGAGTTAGGGCTCCTAACTACCAGTCGGAAACAGCAACCAGTGAACTGTCAACCGTGTACCCTCAAAATGAAGAGGCAATGCCACAGACTGCACACGTCAACGGAGAAACACATCAGCACTAGTACAGAGGCCAGAGAAAGAGGGAGAGAGAGAGAAAGAGAGAAAGAGGGAGAGAGAGAGAAAGAGAGAGTACCGGGAACCCCTTCTTAGACAGGAAACAAGGTGTGAGCCTCTGCTCTTGTCCAGGGGAAGGGGGAGGAGTGTTGACCGGGCGGTAGAAGAGTCTACCTACTCTTATTACGTATAACACATAACAGTGATAAAAGACAAAACAGAGGGATATGGGCGGAGAAGTAGTTGATAGTACCAGGCTGAAACTAGGTGTGTGTTCGGGGGGATAGGATGAGACTTATTAATATTTAATCCTTACATAGGACTAAGTTTTAACTTAGCATAAGTCCCATTGTTCTATTCTAAAGACAGAAAAAATATGATTACCCACCTTTTTGTGTATATGGCATAAATGCTAGCTTACTTGTGGCTGTGGGTGGTAATAGCAGTCCGCATGCATTCTGATGGTCACCAGTGAGTTTGACACGTTAGTGCATTTTAACAAGCAAAGGGCAAGGCCACTGGACCGTAAGAATACTGAAGACATACTAACGTCTGGTGAAGAGACATTTTTCCCTTCTTTTCAGGTGGGGGGAGGATTTTCAACTACACAAAACAAACTGTTATAAGTTAGGTTACAATGGTTAGAACAAGAATCAAAGTTAAATTAGTCGCAAAGAGTGGGGGGGGGAGACCAAAAAATAGATAAATAAAATAAGTACATAAACGTATATATATATATATATATATATATATATATATATATATATATATATATATACAAAGAGAGAGAGAGAGGGAGAGAGAGAGAGAGATGCTTTGGATGCGTCTCAGGTAGAATGAATTTATACTCACACATGGCAGAAAGTTAATGCCCTCTTCAATTCTGATGGTCGCCAGTGATTGTATAGCCAGCCAGATCTCAATGCCCAAGCATCAAGTTACAGATAACACAGTGTTGGGTGGGGGGGGGATGGTCAGCGATCATTCCTACTGTCAACTTCTGTCTATGCTGATGACACAACGATTTACTCTCGATACTATGTCTGATTAGTTCGATATGGTCAAATTAGTGGCTGATATTGAAAACGACCTTCAGTCTGTTGTTTACTGGGACTAAGAATGACTTGTTAATTTTAATGCCCCTAAAACAAAACTGATCTCTATTAATAATCTGAAAGACCCCTTTTTCCTGTCCATCTGCTTGGCTAATGCTAAGCTCCAGCACAGTAAATCGTTGCGCTTTCAAGGGCTGACATTCTGAGTGGAAAAACCATATTGAATCTATTTTTTTTTTTTTTTTGGTCAACAGGTAAGAAAGTTTTTTCATCGTGTCATACTAGGCAATCTTTCTCTTCAGGATCTATCCTACATATCTGTATCTGTCTACCCTCCGTTCACGATGAGAATATTGCTGCCACATATGGTCGGGAGCTTTTGCTACATATTTAGAGATACTTGATAAAATGAAAAAAGGGATCAGCTTTATTATTGGTCCTAACCTGACCGCTCGGCTTCAGTCAATTTCCCACTGCCGCAAATTTGCTTTCCTATGCCTTTTCTACTTTTATGGTAATTGTTCAGATGTGCTATGGCACCGAGACGTTTTGAATTTAAGCGCAGTACTTGACTGGCACAAAGGTCTCATCAATTTACAGTTGTGTTGGCTCGCGGTAACCGTAGGTTCAGTGATAACAGTTTCTTTTTTTCACACTTCTCGCTTGTGAAACTCTTCCAGATCTATGCTTTTCAAGCAGCTGTGACCATGAAAAATTTAAATGCAATGTCAATCGTTATCTACTGTCATTCTGATTACTTTTCTATTGTTCTTTCTCCTTAATAATCTTTCGGTTTTCTAATTCTTCCAAACCCCGTAACTCCTTTTGTTTTAGTTTATTTAATGACCTTAATGGAGTTAACTCGCTCGATTATAAATATATATATATATATATATATATATATATATATATATATATATATATACATATATATATATGCATGTATGTATGTATGTATGTATGTATGTGTGTGCGTGCGCGTGTTTATGTGGATGATAACCTGTGGCGGAAGAGAAATTGTTAAAAATGGAAAGGAAACGAACAATTTATAGTTAGAATCAGTAAGAAGCAGGTAAAAAGTCCTGGATAATTTAATACTCACAGGACATATTGAAGTCAAGAGGGTCACTGGAAAGCAGTGAGCAACCTACCTAACAAGCCTGTGTAGATAGAAATAGTGGAGGGCCATGATCAACCTACCTAACAAGCTTGTACATACAGACTGCAGAACAGATATTGGGTGTGATATTATAAATCTTACTAAGAGTTATAAAAGATAAAAAGCTGTGGAGAACTTCGATCATTTACGTTCCCAAGACAAATGGCACATAGAAGATAAGCTACGTCAGTAATTCTGAATCTACTTGACGAAATAAACAGTAAATTATTTTCCTTGGTTACTTTAGGTCGGTTTTACATGAGTACCAGGACTTTATTTTTAAAATTTATTATTTTTAAAACAGATATGCTCGCCTTTCTTGGTAGAATACAAACTTCCTAAGATTATTTTCCCTGACTTGAACCTGTATGTTAAAATGAATAAATATCAATTAGTCGATAATATTCGCAAACCTTTGTATAACATGTATTGATGAACTCTTCTTTAGAAGTCCCAAAAGTTGGTATGTCTTGCAAATCAATGAACATTACGCAAAGACAGATCATTGAGAAGCATGCAATATTGTTTTTGAATTTGTTTCTCATGAGATCAAACGATTGCCTGACTTGATGCAAACCGTCAAGTCAAATTTTATCAGTTCTTAACGTAGTTATCGTAACTTTAAAAACCATATTCGTTAAGTGAATATGCAGTTTAACGACAAAGAAGAAAAAAAAGCTGATTTTCTGTCTGTGCTACGAGTTTAAAAGAGAAAATAAAAGCCAATCAGGTGACCAAGAATTTAATACGATAGAACTAATTACCCACAACGAAAGTTTACACTAAAAAGATAATTCTGGAAACTAATGAGTTAGACTTAATTGTTTCACAAATTAGAAATCTTTCTCCGGGTTGGGGAATGACAATCAAAATTATCAGATGCCATAGATAGATAAAATGACTGACATAGATAGATAGATAGATAGATAGATAGATAGATAGATAGATAGATAGATAGATAATAAAAAGACTGAGACAGATAGAGAGAGAGGGAGAGATAAAGAGTAAAAGGACTAAGATAAAGAGAGGGGGTAAAATATAGATAGATAGATAGATAGATAGATAGTGAATAGAATGAGATAGATAGATAGATAGATAGATAGATAGATAGATAGTAGACTTAGTAAATAGACTGAGATAGATAGATAGATAGATAGATAGATAGATAGATAGTGAGTAGACTTAGTAAATAGACTGAGATAGATAGATAGATAGATAGATAGATAGATAGATAGATAGATAGATAGATGTGACAGAAATAGCAAATTGATGAAAAGAAAGAAAGAAAAGTGTTTACACGCAAAAACATATGTGAAATGTTTTCGGGAAAGAGAGATATTGAAAGTTTGCACATCGACTTGGTCATCTAAATTCATCTTTATGCCCAAAACACACTTGTGACTCTGTCACCGAAATGGCGTGCTCCGAGAAGGCAATCTGAAACAGGATTTTCCCAAACATCTTCGTGCCACCGAACCCTAACAATTGTCAACGTCTTAAGATATTTTTCTTTATATAATCGCGTAAAAAAAAGCGCGAATACCTTCAAAATGTAAGTGATCACGATACATGGAAATGGACTAGTCGACTTGATTCATTAAGGAATAAGTAGAGAAAATTTCATTTAAATCCGATAGTACGTCCGATGGACGTGAGGAAGGGAAACTTACAAGGATATGGCGGATAAATAAACGTTGACACTTTACTTGAAGAATGCAAGATTGTAGTGTTCAAGAAAGAATCTGGCGTCAATTCCACGAAGTATCAGATTTTAGGAAGAAGTTTTCGAACTGGAATGCCCTTCTTAATGAAGGAATACGTCGGGGATGAGAATGTTTCAGCCCTGTGGACGTAACAATAACTTCGATGAGCCTGCCCATCCCATTGATCAAACAGCCAACGCTCAGTGTGCTGTGTATGAAGGAGAGGAAAACAAAGAAGAAGAGGTTTTTTAAATAATTAAACAGAGGACGGAATTACTTGAGTAGATCAACTACTCCTCAAATCCTATTCTAATATGGCTACTTGACCTATTTATAAGTAGATGTCCATTCTCGCAGTATTTGGGAAAAGCAGGAAGTACGCTGAGTCCTACAGCACTTTGTTTCACAAAGTAGCCATTCTTTTCTATATTTGAAAAAGTACCCATAAGTACCCATGTATAATTTAAATTGTAAGCGATTTTATTAAAAAAAACTGCGTTGAAACGCGGTAAAAAGTGTTTGTCGGTGATAAAGAATTTAGCAATACTTACGGACAGGGCAGGTGTAATAGTGATTTTCCAAAGTAGCTTAGATGTGACAAAAGGCCGAAATTATGGGGCACCCAGTGAGGATCGAACACAGTATTAAGTCATAATTGTTCTAGTGAGACAAGCTTGCTAACCCCTACACCGCCTCGAAGTTCCCCAGAACAGATGTAACATGGAAAATTTTGACAGTTTCCTATAATTTCATATACATCCCTTTCAAAGTTACAAGCAACAAACTTCTATTTACAATTTTCCTTCGCCAAAAGCTAATCTTACTTTGCTTTATACTTACACCGTGTCCCTCCACAACCAACAATGTTTTTATGACATAGAAGAGAAGCATGGGGTTCCAGTGAGAACATTTCCCCGGCGTATATTGCTTGGCCAGTCAATATTGCTCGGCTTGAAACGGAGTGGGGTCTGTTTATTGGCCAGGTCCTTCGGGTGGCCGCTCAATACGATCTCCAGGACGTAACACATTATCTTTGCTCCCTCCTACTTGTTATACGAGAAATCCCTGTTGTTCAACCCGGGAACAAGGCAAATATTGCCCTTTACCTAGCAGTCACGCCCAAAGAGAAATAAACTGATTGTAATTACAAATATTGCTTTTCTGAGAAATACACATGCTCGGCTTTACAGGAATAAGGAAGAAGTTATCAGAAAACTTTACAAAGTGTATTCATATCTGTCTTTATCTATCTGTTTTCTACACTATTGTTCACCCTAAAACAAGGCTTGAGAGCCACTCAAAGGAGAGTGCCACTTAATGGGATTGTTTTGTTAACTCTTTACCTGTTCAGGGAATTTTCGTGTATTTTCTTATGCGTCCTTAGTTTTACCATATTTTTAAAATCATGGCTTGTGTCCAACTACATATAATGCACGGACGTGGAAATCGCATGCCCTGTGCATCACATATTGATTTCTTTTTTTTTTTTTTTGTGGATTAACTTATTACCATTTATTATCCTTTGCCTGTTCAGAGCATTTTTGTGTGTACTATCTAAATGTTCCTGCAGGTTTTCAGATTCATAACTATTGCAAGGCAAATCGTCTTATTTGGCAAATAGAATATCCTGATATATAGTGCATCACACGTGAAGCACAGAATGTACAAATCAAAAGTTATTTACATTATACTCTGTGCATCCCATGTCATGCAAAAGTTATAATCATTTCAATAATGTTGAAAAATAGATGTCTTTCATTTAAGAACTTACATTATCAGTCAAACATCCTTTGGTCGTCTATGAATCACAAAATAAGGCCTTTCCTTAGACGTCCTACTCAATACTAGACTCTTTTCTTAAACGTCCTTAGTTTTACTATTCTTTTAAAATTATGGCCTGTGTCCACCACATATGATGCACGGATGTGGAGATCACATGCCCTGAGAAGCACACATGGTTTTCAGATTTTTAACTACTGCAAGGCAAATCGTCTTATTTGGCAAATAGAATATATTGTGCATCACATATGGTGCACAGACTGTACAAATCAGAAGTTATTTACACTATACTCTGTGCATCCTATGTCATGCAAATGTTATAATCATTTCAATAAAGTTGAAAAATAGATGTCTTTGCACAAAATATTAAATAAGGTCTTTTCCTAGGACGTCCTGCTCACTAACAGACTCTTTTCTTAAACGTCCTTAGTTTTACCACACTTTTAAAATCATGGCTTGTGTCCACCACATATGATGCACAGACGTGCAAATTGCATGCCCTGTGCATCACACATTGATTGTTTTGTGGATTAACTTATTACCTTTTATTATCCTTTGCCTGTTCAGAGCATTTTTGGGTGTACTATCTAAACATTTATGATTGTTTTCAGATCTATAACTATTGCAAGGCAACTCACCTTATTTGTCAGATTGTGTTGATATATAGTGTTTCACATAATAGAAACCCGTGCATCACCTGTGAAGCACAAAATGTACAAATCATAAGTTACTTACACTATACTCTGTAGACCCCATGTCATGCAAAGGTTATAATCATTTCATTAAAGTGGAAAAATAGATGTCTTTCATTTGAAACCTTTCATTATCAGTCAAGCGTCCTGATGATGCGCAAAATATTAGCTTAGGCCTTTTTCCTCAGATATCCTGCTCAATAGTAAACTCTTTTCTTAAGTGTGCTTAGTTTTACCATTCTTTTAAAATCATACCACGTGTGCACTACATATGATGCATGGACGTGGAAATCATTTATTTATTGACACTATACTCTATGCATCCTATGTCATGCAAAGGTAATAATCATTACAATAATATTGAAAAATAGATGTCTTTCATTTGAGAACTTACATTATCAGTCAAGCATCCTGTGGTCATCTATGAAGCCCAAAATATTAAATAAGGGCTTTTCCTCAGACGTCCTGCTCAATACTAGACTCTTTTCTTAAACGTCCTTAGTTTTGACACTCTTTTAAAATCATGGTTTGTGTCCACCACATATGATGCATCGACCTGGAAATCACATATGGTGCGCAGGAAAGGCAAAGGGTTAACATAATCAGTGTAGATTATGAGAATATACAGAAAGGATAACTATTTAAATATAGATAACGTTTTTATATGTTTAAATATGTAATAAAGCTTTCTCAATCTCTTAATATATTGTAATATGACTAAGTGTTTATATTAATGTTTTTCGCAAATGTTTACTGATATTGTTTAATCTATTTTTATTAATTTAAGTTTTTTAACGATTTTCTATTGTGCATACTGTTTCTACTTTTCAAAACTGAAAGTTCTGGAAGCATTTGCACACACCTCACCCCATTTCTTTATTAATAGGATTTACTTTGAGTCATTTTGTCTATTTATCTAATTCAGTCTTTTGTAATCATCTTTTGTTTTTTAAAGAAATTATGAAGGTTTTGGTTAATTAAGGACGTCCATACATTTTCGAGGCTCGTGAACAGGCGCTACAGAATGGCAAACCAATAACTGTACCAATTAACAGAATTTGAATTTGAGGACTCCCAAATAATGGAGGAATTCTAAAATAGATATCGCATATAACTAATGAAATAATCAAGATATTTACATTCCACACTACTCCCAACAAAAGATTAATAAGGAAACCCTCGTATAGATATACGGTAAAAGTGCAATAACAGTTAGTAGAATTTAGAAACATTTCTCTGAAAAAAAAAACAGATTTTTCATGAAAAAACATTTACCATTACTATTGATTGCTTTTTTTCTGACTAGTATCCGGACATTTATTCTTATCATCACTACGCTTCACTGATTTTCTTCAGCTGTCTGTCGTGGTTGGTAACTTTTCGTTAATTTAGAAGCGAAATATTTATTCAATCGATGGGGCAGATTAACAAAGTTTATTTAAAGCTGAAACAGATTTTACGTTGTAAGCATAATTTTTTTTTTTTTTTGCAAGTGAATATTGCATTAACAATTTTTGCTAATTTTTTCAGATGCACTTCTCACTATTAAACCCATAGTTGGTGTGAGCAGATAAAATCATAACTTCTCCAATGGTATTTGGGCGTAAGTGAATATAACGAATTCGACTGGTATTCGAACTCGGCTGTCCGATTTCACATTCCAAGCCGCTATACATTACACCACCCGTAAACCCACAACTAAGATGAGAAGATATGGCTAAACACTAGATAATTATACATCCTTGTTTATATCTTACAAATAATATTTTTATATATCTATATCTACACATATCTATCTTATTCTGTTTATATCTGTCATTTTATATAGGGTAGATGGAGCTCGTCAGCTCAGGAAAGCAATCCATCTAAAGGAAGGAAAACTCTGATTTTAAACCTTCCCTGCCTTGCGGCCACATCCAAAACACAGAAAAGGCTATGGAAATACATTCAGACAGAAAACCCTAAAAGCGTTTGGCTGTCAACACATTCCGGCAAACGTAGTTTAAGAAAAACTTAAAATATTTTTGCCCTTCCTTGTCTTTAAAGGAGTGCCCTTTACCGTGCTGATGTTGCTACATGCCTTATTTCTTGCCTATCTTACACTACTATATTTTTCTAAACTCTATACTAAACATTAAATCTGTTACGAAAAAAGAACTAAACAAAATGAACACAAAACGATCAGCTTTAAAAAAGGACTCGTAACTGGAAAAACCGAATGAAAAAACAATCTTAACAACAAATACTTTTTCACACCCAACCCATTTCTGCGGAATCAGAATCAACGTTGTGATTAAGCAAGCGAATGAGCCAGTTGGAGTAAAGTGTCATGCAGATTTAAATTTTTCCCACTTATGACGAATGCAGCTATCGTTTTTTTTTTTTTTTTGCATGCTAGCATTCTAGTTAACATTCGTGTCAGTTAGCTGTTGGCTCTCACGCTGGCCAATAGAATCTTCCTGCCTATTCGTGGCAGCCAGCTATAGGCGCTCACTCTGGCCAGTAGAAAATGGCCGCAAACTACATGAAAACTGCCGTATAAGCATGAAAAAATCGATTATTTCCACTATCGATGGGAGTTGGGAACTTGAAAGTCGGTCTTGTCCTTCCTCCTAACTTGGCGTATGTGCATGTAAATTTTGGTGCAAATCCGTCGAAAATTGCGGCCGTGCATTCGTTACACACACACACACACACACACACGTCCTGCCTTTTATAGATAGAGATAATGGACGATGATAAATTTACACAAAGAATTTTCTTCCTAATATCATGCTGTGAAGTTTCTTTACAGCAAAAATTACAGCAAACGCTTCATTTTGAATTTAACTGTAGCATTTTTTTCTGTATTACTCAGACTTCCGTGGGCAATTGCTTTCACTGTACCATTTTCGACTTTATGGCCTATTACCTCTCTTATACGCTTTCGCTCGCGTAATACGCTACTATTATTTGTCACTGCAGGTCGTAATGTGCAGCGATAACTCAGATGTTTGCAGTTTTTGGGTTTGTTTTTTTTAATTCCTTCAAAAGCTTTTTGACATTCAGCCGACTAATTCCATTTCGTAGCCTTCTTAAGTAAATTATTCAGAGGTGATCACAATTTGTAGATATGTAGCACTGTAGAGAGACGAGGACGACCAATGAGACGGGACCAATAAAAGTAGTTCACCGGATAAAAACCCGGTGAATGTAAAACAATATAAATATGGTCAAACAGCACCTGAACATTCCATTTCACACTGCGCGACGAAGCAGTTCACACGTTACAAGCACATAAATATACGCTAATTCAAGGAATGATTGTAGAGTCAGCAATTATATTCGGACTATTTTCTTCATCTTTGCCGCCATATTTATTACAACGTTTCAGCCGTTGTACGCTCCGGCTTTCTTCAGGTGGTTTGAATGTCGAACTGAATCGTTTATTTCATTCGCTGGGGTAGACTGTTCAAGTTCCACTTGACATCTGTCCTCAAGGACACATGGCACAGTGGATAAGGGCGTTAGTTAGTTAGTTAGTTAGTTAGATAGATAGATAGATAGATAGATCCATCCATCGACAAGACCCAAAGGGTGTGAGTTCAATACCCGGTTAAGGCAGTGGAGAACTTTCAGAGGGAAATTAACAGGAGATAACTGATAACTGACATCCATTAAACACGGCACGAAAGGCGGATAGATATGTTGAAATTGAGTAGAAAGATGAGAATAACCCAAGTCGGTAGATATGAAGGTTTCATTGATTGATTTGTTTTTTACGGTTTATCTACCCTTTGCAGGTTATTTAAAGCCAAGAAATATTTTGTAGATTGTAAGAATTTTTTTGAGTAATAATTACTTAAATGAGAACAACGCATGTTTGTCATTGGTTTTTCTTTTAGCCACTCCCTTCCGTTCGTGAATTACAGTGTTATTATTTTTTAAGCAATTCACCCCAAACAAGTCGAGAATGCCACTGGTAAGCAAGGAATTACAGAGAGTGTAAGTACGGGAAAAAAAACTGGGTATAGGAGGAGGACCGAGGAAAGTATAAAAAGATAATGGAGGAGGGTAAAAAGAATGGGGATCAAGCAACAGATGATGTCGATTGTTATTACATTTAAATTTTTGAAGATTATAGTTATTAGGGAAACAAGGGGAAGAGAACTCCACTGACGAGAAGTGCGAGATAAGAAGCTGTTGGCGTAGAAGAAACGGTTACATTTAACTGTTTCGATAGCAAAAAGGTGGGATGCCAACCTAGTATTAGGTTGGTGCAAAAATAATGACGTAATAATATCGTTTTTTGACGTTAGAAAATACGTCAAAAAACGACATTATTACGACATTATTTTTGCACCAACCTAATAGCACGCTTAAATTTATGCAGTCGGGGCATTAGTGAGAATAGTTCGTTAGTGCAGATGCCATGAAAATATTTATAGAAAAGACAAAGGGAAGCCACGTTACGTCGGTAAGAAAAGGAATGGAGTCGAGATGCCAGGTCAGGACTTATCACATTGCATTGCATTATATCGCTGATATAATAATGACCAGTACGGATGAAATAGAAATAGGAGAATAAATCTTCCTACACATAGTTTTCCTCCGTTATAGTAATGATCACGATGCTATCTTATTTGCCTGACATGTGATATTATTTTCACCTCTTTACTATTGAATACGATGCGACATGAGTACGCAAGCAAACATTAAATTTTCATTTCTCGCTCAGGGCAATGCCGGTAACAGGATAAAACGCGCGTAATGTTTTCCTCGTGAAACGAGGCATGCTGACACATTTAAAAATGGCAGCGTGATAATTACGTGAGGTTTTTCGTAAGTCTTTCATGGCGTAAAACTCCATAAATTGCCGCTGACCCCGTGAAAAATGACTATGTAATAACTAGTGATTTTTTGACCGCTTCAATTAACGAAATAAAGTTTTCAAGACGGATTTTCATCACGGTAAGTGTCGGAGATGAAAGGACAATCCATTGTTAATGAAACGTTCAGAAACATAAAAAAAAACTCTTATTTGTCTAACATGTTAAATAATTACTATTTCTTGTCATTTAAATAGGGACTTCACGATGTTTCCATTAAATACGTCTCAGTCTATATAACTAGTAACGTTCAGAGCACCCCGAAGCGGTGTAGTGGTTACTAAGCTTGTCTTGCTAGAACAATTATAACTAAGTAGTGAGTTCGATACTCACTCCGTGTCCCATACTTTCGGCCTTGTGCCACATCTAAGCTACTCTGAGGTCGAATACGAAAAAAACTTCGTTGACCTCTTATTTCTTTTTGCGTGTATTTTAATTTATTTTAACTAAATTTTACTAATTAATCCATCGCTGCGCAAATCTGTCAGTGAATTCGAAACAAAGAAAAGAGACCGCTCCGAGTATCGCCGAATATTATTCCTATCCATTCGTAATATAAATGAACTTCTGTTACATTTGAACATTGCCAACAACGTAATAAATATCTATCTATTAGGTTGGTGCAAAAAAATGTCGTTTTTAACGTATTTTTTTAACGTCAAAAAAACGACAATATTTTTGCACCAACCTAATACTTACCTACTGATAAAAGGCGTGGCAAGGATACCAATCTACACCTGGTTCAACTACAAATGGTCTCAGATGTTCGTCTGGTTAGAAAAATTCTTCTATAGGTTAATGTACTCATGAATACCAGTTTTGTAAAATAATAATTTTTAATGTAGACATAATTAAATATATACGATCAGGTTTTTTTTTTTTGTTTGTTTCATAAACTATGAACACTGCTACAAATGAATGACTGATTCTTTTCACCTGAAGCAAGACATAAATGCCACTAAAACGCAATGGTTTAGAGAATGTGAAGGAATCTGAGAAAGCGACAGTGTGGAGAAAGGAGAATAAAAATACAGGTACGGAACGAAAGAAGATGATTGGCGTTGCATTTAAGATTTTGAAGACTGTAAATGACAGAGAAGAAAGAAACCGGAAAAGAATTCCATAGGCTAGAAAATAAACTATTAGAATAGAACTTTTGGTTCTTTCTAGCTATTTCAAGAGTAAAACGGTGAGATCTAATTGCCAATCTAGTAGTGAAATTAAGTTCGAGTTAGCAAGGAGAAAAGAACAATTACCATGAAAATATTTACAGAAAAGACAGTGGAAAGACATGGCGATTGGAAAGTGAAAGAATTCGAGATGCCAAGACAGGAGCGATTAAATTTACCAAAGCTTCTTTGGATTTGGT
>OZ010586.1:111376240-111393740 GCA_963932145.1 Acanthosepion lycidas
CTACTGAAGGAAACCGTACTCACAATAGAGACATCTAAAACTCGGAGTTAGTGAGAACTTTCGGGGGGTGGGGAATTATACGTCGTTAAGTAGTAGTCGTGTTTCAGATCAAGTCAAGATGACAGTTTAGCCATAAATTGATTTTTGAAGACACACAAGGAACTGTTGTTCATAAAGAAATCAAAAACTTTCAGAAAGAACTTTTTTTATGAACGACGATGTTCCATCATATTTGTCAAAGAAAACATATGAAGATTTCCAAAAAACAGCTTTCAAATACTCTCTATTTTAAAAAGTGCAAACCGATGGATGTCATATGGAAGATACGGAATATATTACATGAACTTTGAAATGCTATTCTGGATGATTTACAATCTTTTTCATATGAGGAAATACAACAGTTCACAAATTCCATAGATAAATATTAACTACCGTAATTCCCCATGTATAATACGCCTTCATCCATAATCCGTAACCCTAAAATTGTGCTGAAAGTGTGGGAAAATGCTTCTACTCACGTATAATACGCACCACTTATTTGGTAATCCACCCATATAAATTGTATTAGGTTGGTGCAAAAATAATGACGTAATAATGTCGTTTTTTGACGTATTTTTAACGTCAAAAAACGACATTAGTACGTCATTATTTTTGCACCAACCTAATACCTCTCCAATTTCATTACTGCCAGTCTTTCCTACTCTTATTTATAAAAAAATGGTTTTAAACATAGAATAATATTATTCTAATTTAGTTGTATGATAATTCTCATTTTATTTTACATTAGTAAGTATTATTAGGTACGTGTGACTGTATTTGACATCGATATGTAGTCGCAATCGCTGAATGTTAGTGTCAAATTGTTGTATGTTTGTGGTGAGTAGTCATTTTGTAACTGAAATCGACCTATGAAACAGCAATTTTTTAATGATTTTGCAGCTGTGCATAATACGCACCCCGAACTTTGCTTATTTTTTTTTAGAAAAAATGCGTATTATACATGGGGAATTACGGTAATTCTAGTTTCCAAATATGGAGCATAGATTGTTACACTAATATTATCGTTATAATTTTGCTATTATTACAAAACGTTCATTCTGGCATAGATTCTGTAATTATATTTTTTATTACGACATCATGACTCTTGAAGTCCAAAAAAACCTGGTCTGTAATGTGAAAGTGAGAAAAATCGTTAAAAATCATAAGAGTGGCTAAGTTACAGGCGGCGAAATTTTTGAAAGCTTTGCCGTATGTCGACGGCGATTATTAGAGAGACAACAGATGATGTTCACCTCTTTCAACAGATTAAACTATATTTACTACACGACAAACTATTACAATCTTAACCTCTTCAAGTCAAAGGGCAATTGTTATCCTTCCTCCTTATCCCCATAAGCCTCACATCTTATTACTTCCTCTATCACACGCACCATTCATCGTTACCATTTTAACAGTAAGTTTAATGACTCCCAAATTGTTGATTCGATGCTTTTTTTTTTCTACCAGAAATTCAAAAATGTCAAGTAACCCTCTATAAATATTTCAAAACTTCAAACATGGAAGTTACATTTCTTTAACACTATGTCATTAACACACTAGAAGAATAATTCTGTCAACTTTTTTGATTTGATGATTTTTTCCTTTGAAGCCATGACACGTCATTTCTAACCGTCGTCTGCTATAATGCTAAAATATTCTATCAAACTATCGTTAATATCGTCCATTTCATTGCACTATTTTCATTATATACCTTGACTCATAGTAAAGTAATCTTGGCACGACAAATTGTAGAATAATTGTTCATTGTTATATGTAATTGCTCAACAAACAAAACTGACCAAGTTTGAAATAAACAATAACAAAAGAAAGAAACTAACAGGGAAAAAATAATCCTAAGCAAACAATAATCATCAAGAGAAAAGTAGACAAATCAACAGCAACGAGGCAAAGATCATCACATACGAAGAATGGTGTTAATGCACAAAAGATATACAGACAAGTGATCATAGCGTTCAAGACAAAAAAGAACAGAAATATGGCGGATGAAAACGAGAAGTGATCTATCTTATTGGCTAGGAAGATATCCCAGCATGCATCTGTACTATTTCTATATAAATTTGGGGTGGATATGTTTTTTGCAGTCATTCCCAAATGGATTTGAATCAACACAGATAATTTCGCATTCTTAAAAATGATGATTCATTCCGTCCTGCAATGTCATCAACTATAATTTATCCATATTACAGGTTAAGAATTCTTTATCTGAAATTCTTGGGACTCGAAGTGCTTTGGTTTTCAGATCTTCGGAATGGAACCCAAGCATAAACACGATATTCCTTTACATTTCATAACACAGCTTTTACATAAACCCTGAAGGTAGTTTATGCCTATGTAAATGATTGACAGAACTGGAATTAGGAAGAATAGCGAAAAGACAAAATCTACTCAGAGCTACAAATGCTAGGAAGTGATGGAGGACCATGATCGTCTGTGTTATGAAGTTACACGACACATACAAGAAGATGTGCCACAATTAGTAAAGTGTACTGAAGCAACACTGTTTTATGACAATGAACAGGAAAGTCACGATGCGAGGACTTCAAAATAACCCCCCCACCGCTGAAAACGAAATAAAATAAATAAATAAAAAGATTTGAAATAATCCTAACGTTAATTCCCAAAAGAAGACTTCCTGTGAAAAGGAAGATTTTCCCCTGACACATCTTTTTTTTTAACAATGTTTTAAGTGATGATTAGAAATGGAATAAAACTGAAATATATGATGAAAGTGAATTTATACATTTTTTGTTCTTGAGAATTAACAACAAAAATATTAAACACTACTTATTTTTTAGATTGCTTTACAAGATAATCTCATATTTACAACATTCTAGAAAGTATTAAATCTAATTAAAACTAATGCAATACAATATTTATCATTTATGAATTTATAAAGAAATAAATGTGAAAATAATTTTTTGTTGATAAACATTTACTAAATTATTAAAATATGTGAACCAACTATGAGGAAATCTTTATTATTTAACTTTTTCTAAAGTTTGAATTAACTATGTGAGCCATACCACCGTTTTACCGGGGATAGAGAAAAATGACGTCATGTTCAGCCACCGGTTAAACGGTTGGTAAACACTTGTAATTATTTATATATCTACTGTGAAACATTACATATATTTATTATTTGCGACTTATAAACTCAGCAGCTCAGGCAGTAGGGTTAAAATTGTTCCTGAACGCAGGGATCAACGGGTTAATTTGCATTTAGCCGAGGTTTTGCCAACCATTCCAATAAACAATATAATAAATTGTGATTATTATTTTTGTTGTCAATTCTCAAGAACAAAGAAAATGTATTAATTCCCTTTCATATGTTTAGGCTTTATTACAATTCTAATCATCAGTTTTTAAAGACGTCCTTTTGAAATTCCATCATATTACAGGCACTTTTATCCACGTTTGCCAATAGTTAATATATCTCTGAATCCTTTTATTAGTTTTCTAAAAAATTATAATCAAATTTTTGAAATAGTAGTTTACTTTTATTTTTTATAATTAATAAAATGTTACTTCTGCTGTATGAAAAGCGTGTTCTTGCAAAACTTATTATAAGCAATTGTCTCGGTAACTGAAAAAAAAATGACGCCTTTTGCCGCTGTCCACCATTTGCGAGACGTTAAAAAGCCTGGTATTTAGAAGCCAATGCAAAGTAGCAAAAGAAATCCTATTAAAGAGGCGAATGGTGCAGACTCGGTTTCCCATTTTCCCATTCATATTCTGCTTTTTCTGTTTGAAATTCCGCGGTGGCTTCCGATAAGCAAACCAATTTGCGAGAGTAAACTTAAGCCAAAGTGAAGCTAAAACCTTCTTTTGGCGTTTACACAAGGAATGGAAATTCTATTTACGTAAGGCAAGGGAGGAGGAGGTGGAGGAAATGGTTCGGAATTACTTCCGGGATGCTTTCGGATGGTAAAATCAATTCTGGAATATTTCGGAAGAATTTTCATTTGTGACAATCCGACAACTGCTTGGGGCCACTGCCTGGCATATTCATTACAATGACTCTCTGTATCTGTCTCTGTCTCTGTCTGTCTGTCTGTCTGTCAGTCTCTCTCTCTCTCTCTCTCTCTCTCTCTGTATATACATATCTCTCTCTTTTTCTCTATCTATCTATCTATCTATCTATCTATCTATCTATCTATATATATATATATATATATATATATATATATATCAACCCATCACTTTAATCATCTCTCAGATTCCGTTTCGATTTGCTCTTTTGTCTTTTATTATAAGTTTGAAATTTCTCTTTGGCGCTTAGGCCCACTCTCTTCCTTTTCATCTCTGTCTATTTCCCTATCAATCGTCTCTCTTCTTTTATCTATCTATCTATCTATCTATCTATCTATCTGTTGATCTCGCCAGCACACTTTCTCCTTCATCTTTTCTTTTTCTATCAATATCTCCCGTTCTCTACCTCTGTCTTCCTCTCTCTCTCTTACCTTTCCGCTCTCTCTTCCGCACTCTCTTTGTATCTCTCCCACCCACTTTCTCATTTCTTATTCTTTTTGACATCTCTTTACTTCTCTCTATCCATCTAGCCCTCTTTACATTTCTTTCTCGATTTTCTCTCTATCCTACTTCGATTCAATTTGGATGTCTACTTTTGCGTCATATAATATGAAATTGTCTTTTCGTCACCCTCCCCTCCCCTCCTCTCTCTCTCTCTCTCTCTCTCTCTCTCTCTCTCTCTCTTATCTGATCTGCTTAGTCTCTTCAATATTTACCCTCTAACTCTATTAACTCGCTTTCTTCTTTACTCTTTTCTTCTCCTCCTACTATCACCTTGGTCTCGCTTTTATATTTGCGCTTTTCACTTCTTTCTCATTCTATTAACCTGACATTTATTCTCCCCGTTGTCCTTCATAAAAATATCTAGAATTTTCAATTATATTTTCTTTAATCAGCTTTTTCTTTTGCCTGAATTATTTTGTATTCTTTATTCTTTCTGTAATCTTTATATTTTTCCCTCGGTTATATAAATAAAAGAGAGTGCCCAAAATTTGGAGACTGATACCAAATAAAATGGAGCTCTCCCCATCACGGGAATAAGAACTGCTATATCTCATGAAATCAACGACAGAAAATACTTATTACGTGCCTGCTCCTCCCCCATATATATATATATATATATATATATATATATATATATATATTAGGTTGGTGCAAAAATAATGACGTAATAATGTCGTTTTTTGACGTTAAAAATCCGTCAAAAAACGACATTATTACGTCATTATTTTTGCACCAACCTAATATATATATATATATATATATATATATATATATATATATATATATATATAGTGTCATCCACAAACTGTTTAGTTGTATCACAGCTCATCAGTGTGGCTAGACATCCTATTGCTTCAAGCCGGGATCGAAACTCGACACATAGTTGTGTACAGAATTATTCACCCCTCTTCTAAAATTAGAAGTAAAGCCTCCCTTTTTCATGGAAACTTCACGTGCATTTTTTTTCACAAATAATGGATTTGAAAGAATGTACAGTGATGCTCAGAATAAATTAACCTAGGATAAAAGTACTGGAACCTCTTGCCTCAATAATTAATTGTGTTTCCTTTATTCTTGATTATTACCTTTAATTTTTTTGATGGTTCCTTACAAGATCATTATACACACTGATAAGCATTTTGCTGCGTTCTTCCTTGGCAATAAATTCCAGTTCCTCCAAATTCAAAGGATTTCTTTCTCTTATTTTTTCTTCAAAAATGCTTATAAGCTTTCAATGGTGTTTAGGTCAGGATTTTGTGTTGGGTACACCAATACCTTAATACTGCTGTCATCTAAGTAGTTTGTATCAATTCATGCCGTGTTTTTAGGGTCATTCTCATGCTTAAATCTCCAGTGACGCCCCAAAGATAGCTTCCATGCACTTCGTTTTATATTATTTTAAAGAAATAATGCTCTTTATCCATGATACCCTGTACTCTCACTAGTTCTTCTGGTCCAGAAGCATCAAAACATCTGCCGAACAGAATGCTTCCACTACCGTGTTTAATTGTAGGGAGGGGTATTTTTGGGCTTGTGAGCTTCGTTTATTTGCCTCCATGTTTAATAACTCTGATTTGAATTTATCTGACCATAAAACAGAGTTCCAATAGTTACTCCTATGCTCAAGCTAATCTGCATTTTTGGTGTTTAGCCTTAAGCAAGGCAGTTTTACTTGAGCTACAAGCTCGAAGTCCCGCTCGATGAAAGCATTTAGTTACTGTCTTCATCGATACATTCAACCTTGATGTCTTTACATCATTGACAGTGTCCTTTGTCACTAAGTGAAAATTCTTCAAGACATTTCTAACAATTTTCCTTTCCATTCTCTCAGAAATTAACCATTTAATATCAGTTCTTAATTTATTCTCAACACAATGAGTCTCGTTGTAATTCTTGATAATGCTAAAAATTGTCGATCTTGGAATATTTAAATGATTGTAAAACTTTTGTGTATCCATCACCTTATTTGTACGCATCAACTATCATCATTCGGAGTTTTTGTCAAGTTCAGCCGTCTTCGGCAATGTTGCAAAACAAATGAAATATCGCGGTACATGGCACCCACATATTGTCTTCTTCATTAAGTTTTAGAATGTTATAAAATCAGGTCAATAGTATTTCATTTTCAAAGGGTGTTTGTATTGAATATTAAATTAAGAAAAATACTTTAAAATTGCCTTAAAACAATATTATTAAAAAAAATTCCATGAGGGAGAGGTGAATAAGTCTGGAGTGCAACATTTTTTAGAAAAAAAAACTATAACTACGAATATAATAGTTCGAAACCTATAAAAATTTCATGAATTATTCAAGAATAAAAAATTGAAATCCCCTGTATATGATAAATTCAGTAAGTACTTGCAGATATTCGCATTTACTTAGAAAGTATGCAAATATTCAGTGGTGGAGAATAATTCTGCCCACAACTATATATATATATATATATATATATATATATATATATATATATATTTGAGAAAATATATATACGTAGTCGAGGAAAAACCTGCACTCGCGGCCTGAAAATTGCGTCTAGCATGAAACAGCCTCTGGGTGTTGACTTCAATGTTCACTTTTATATTTATATTTACATACGCTCTACCTCTGATATTGACCACTTTATCCCGTAAATATAGCACACATTAAATCTATATTTCTTCACACACACACACATATATATATATATATATATATATATATATATATATATATATATATATATATATATAAAGTGTAGACACTGACGTCAACACCGAGTGACGACAATCTTTTCCATGCTTGAATTCAAGCTTCATGTCCCCTGAAAACTTGATTGCATTCATGGATGAAAGACACTGTCTCCAATGGGTGTTGACATCTGTGTCCACACTTCTTATATTTACACATGCTCTATGCTGGTTACTGAGCACGTATACCTGATAAATATAGCATATCTTAAAACTATATTTTATCATGTAACGGGTCCAGTTTAATTACTTAGGCTAACACTACGATTCCACCGTCACTTTTATAGTAAAATGTACTCTTAACGAAGGGAAGAGCTGACAAAATCTATTTAAAATGTAGATGCTACGTCCAATTGCAACGCATTCTTTAAATTAACCTACGTTTTGGTAAGCAACACAAAGAAGCACAAATGCAAACAAGACCGGAAAACATCCATATGACTCCTTGACATTCTATAACTTTCATCAGTTATCCAAATATTGAGGGGTTTTTTTTTTTTCATTTTTTACTTTTTCTCCTTGACCATTGCTTGAAACATTTTTTATTGATTTACAGAAATCTTTTAATATTATTCTCTATCCATTTATATTTCTCTGTTAACAAATGAATCTTATTTTACATACTGGAGGCTCAGGGCTATTCCATTATTTTAAAAATTATTTGTAGAAAATTTGGTAATAACTTTGAAGAATCTGCAGAAGCATTTACTCTTTTGCATAAATTCACTTGGTTGAAACGAAAAAATCATATCTTACTTGTCAGAAAGTACCGGATTCCAGTCATACTATGACTTCACAAACGCTACCGGATTCTTCCAGCAATACTTTGTCTTTACAAGCGCTAACGGATTCTTCTTGACATATTCTGTCTTTACAAGCGATTCCGGATTCTTCCTGCCATACTCCGACTTCACCAGCGCTACCAGATTCTTCCTGCCAAACTCTGTCTTTACAAGCGCTACCGGGTTCTTCTTGCCACATTTTGTCTTTACATGTGATTCCGGATTCTTCCAGCAATATTTTGTCTTTACAAGCGCTACCGGATTCTTCTTGCCATATTTTGTCTTTACAAGCGATTCCGGATTCTTCCTGCCATACTCTGTCTTTACAAGCGCTACTGGATTCTTCCAGCAAAACTTGGTCTTTACAAGCGCTACCGGATTCTTCTTGCCATATTCTGTCTTTACAAGCGATTCCGGATTCTTCTTGCCATACTCTGTCTTTACAAGCGATTCCGGATTCTTCCTGTCATGCTCCGACTTCATCAGCGTTACCAGATTCTTCCTGCCAAACTCTGTCTTTACAAGCGCTACCGGATTCTTCTTGCCATATTTTGTCTTTACAAGCGATTCCCGATTCTTCCTTTCATACTCTGTCTTTACAAGCGCTACCGGATTCTTCTTGCCATATTTTGTCTTTACAAGCGATTCCCGATTCTTCCTTTCATACTCTGTCTTTACAAGCGCTACTGGATTCTTCCAGCAATACTTTGTCTTTACAAGCGCGACCGGGTTCTTCTTGCCATATTTTGTCTTTACAAGCGATTCCGGATTCTTCCAGCAATACTTTGTCTTTACAAGCGCTACCGGATTCTTCTTGACATATTTTGTCTTTACAAGCGATTCCGGATTCTTCCTGCCATACTCCGACTTCACCAGTGCTACCAGATTCTTCCTGCAAACTCTGTCTTTACAAGCGCTACCGGGTTCTTCCTGCCTTTTCAAGCGCTACCGACTTCTTCCTTCCATACTCTGCCTTTGCAAGCGCTGCCGGATTCTTCCTGCCAGATCAGACGAAAAAAATGGAATATTTTTACCATATCTTGTTTAGGCCTAACCAATATTATCTTTACTACTTTGACAGGGTTTGAAATCCTTTACACGGATTTGTGGGTGATGAATCACCGACTTCGCTCCTATAGGCAGAAATCTGCACGCCTTTCACTACTTATTCACTAATCCCATGATAAATATCAGGAAGAACTATATTCTCTGCTTCTACAAGTTCAGACCGTTAGAGCTAAGGACCGCTATACCATATCGCCAGGGTTGAATCTTCCACATTACCCTCGAAAAACATTGGTAAGTAGGAAGTTTTACTCAGACAGCTTTTCCCGTGAACAGCTATTATATTGAGCTGACGCTCGAGAGGAGGCTTGGTCGATCTCTAAATTTGTTCGCCTTGGGTAAATCATTATCTGTGTAACTCTATCTTCTTACGCCTACACAACCATCTCTGCCAGTAATCCTTCTACACTGAGTCTTCTATTAGTTGACCATTTTTTTTTTAAAAACTTAAAAAGTCTTTCATTTATACTGACAACATTAAATCTATTATATACGCCCAGGAAGTAGCAGACAAAATACAGTCGCATACGTATACAGACGTACTATATATAAAGATATTTAAACATTCTTTTTATAAATACAAATACTTAAGTAAATACTCTGTTTTATAAAAAATGTATTTGTAATATTTACCGGGCTGAATGTCCGAGAAATTTTCATAGAAAATATTCGTCCTCCGACAGGGATCGAACCTGTATCCTATCACGGAAACGTCATTTAGCCTGACGTGCTCGTAACCGATCGAGCCACATAGGATCGTTCGATTAAGACATGTCGAATTTACTGCCTTTAAACTCTAATCTTCCATGAACCTCTCACGTATATTCATATCTGCTCAAAGCGTATCCAAATGTAAACAAATGACGTCACACATTATGAAATGGACAAAGTCTGAGAATTATTTAAACACATTATATATATATATATATATATATATATATATATATATATATATATATATATATATATATATATATATATATATATATATATATATATATATATTATAAAATAACTGATTTAAAATATGTTTCTTGGCTACCCAGTAATAACTATGTTATTATGAAAGCTAAAATCTTTAAATTTAATTTTGTAATTAAATTAAAAATATTAGTTCCATTTCATCCTCAAGCGAATTTTGGAGTAACTTATTTTTTTAAATTTACTGAGTTTTAACTACAACGGAAATTCATAATTTCCGGTTACCAAGCATACAGAGAAATTCAATCATCCAGACAAGGGGTGGTAGCGTGTTCAGTATTATTAACTTTTCGTTCGAAAAAGGGTTTAGGTAAGGGTGAGGATGTATTTTTCAACGAATATATATATATATATATATATATATATATATATATATATATATATATATATATATATATTAGGTTTATCGATAAAAAGAAAGTATAAACATAAAAATGTCTTAAAATAATAGTCGGACTTTGTCCATTTCAAAATATATATATAGAGACAGACAGACAGACAGAGACACAGACACAGATACAGAGAGAGATATATAGATATATATGTACAAAAAATTTATACACACTTCAGGAAAGGCAAGTTTTTCCCTTTCCTAGTTTTATCAAATTGCGATAACACTGTTTACTGTAGTATATTTTCTCGACAGATGGCATTAAATTGGCGACTCTTAGACAAGAAATTGAAAATGCATGTGCAGCAATCCCACTGGACAATTTGGCCAACGTTACCCAACCAAGAGTTCGCCGTACTAATAAATGTCTGGAAGCTAAAGGCCACCATTTTGAGCATCTTTCGTGATTGGAGAGTCCAAAGGTAACTTGTATTAATCTCGTGATGTCTGAATCTCTGAATTAATGTCTGAATAAATTTAGTATTACAATATCTACAGAAGTTTTTGCTTGCCTAAAATTTATACGTTTTCTGGTGGACTGTCGAATGTTCCGATGAGTGATTCAAATATTATGAAATACTGAGTCGACATTCGATAATTATTGAACATTTTTACTTATATATTAATAATAATTATAGTACTAATCGATGCATTGAGCACTTTATTCGAAAAAAATTTTTAAATTTGATATACGTTAAATTGTATAATTTGACGCATATTATTTGATAGTGTTCATAGTGATCAGTGTATATATATATATATATATATATGTGTGTGTGTGTGTGTGTGTGTGTGTGTGAACATTGAAGTTAACACTCTGAGGCGACAGGCTGTTTCATGCTAGACGCAATCGCCATGGCGGCCTGAAGACTGCGTCTAGCATGAAACAGCCTGTCGCCTCTGTGTTTTGACTTCAATGTTCACGTTTATATTTAAATTTAGATACGCCCTGTCTCTGATATTGACCACTTTATCACATAAATATACCACATCTCAAAACTACATTTCTTCATGTATATATATATATATATATATATATATATATATATATATATATATATATATATATATATATATTGTATGCGCGATACTCAGTGAAAAGTGCTTAATATCCATGATAGAGTTAACATATAAGATTTTCAGAAAAACTGGTTTATTTTTTTCAGAAAAATGGATTTATTTATGCTTATTTGTGTTTGATTATTTGTGTGTGTTGGAGGGCGATTATCTTCTCGGTTTGTTTTGGATGACACTCTCGAATACATATACACACGTACATACAGGTGTATGCATTTTAGTTCATACAAACACACCCAAGTTTAAGCGCAGATAAAAATCCATGTGTTAGAGTAAACATATACGCGCCATTGTCATTCTATTTCGGTGTCGAGTCCTCAGCGTTACATATGTAGCTATAGTCTCGACAGCAAAATAGAATGACAAATATACATTAATGGATCCACCTTCTAAAAAATAAACCAGTTTGTCTGATGATCGCAAAAGCGTGAAACCCAGGGTGAAAAAATAATATCCATACAACAGAATATATATATATATATATATATATATATATATATATATATATATATATATATATATATATATATATTCAGGTGGGTGTTGAAAGATTGTTTGTAATAGGGATTGGCTAGCCGCCCTAGAAGACGGGTATCCTCAGATACGTGTGGCCAGCTATTATATATATATATATATATATATATATATATATATATATATATATATATATGTGTGTGTGTGTGTGTGTGTGTGTGTGTATGTATATATATTGATAATATTCAATATATATATATATATATATATATATATATATATATATATATATATATATTTACATATATATATATATATATATATATATATATATATATATATATATATATATACATTTCCAATGGGATAGAATCCAGGTAGATCTCAATGTTCAGGACAGAGTAAGAATATAATATAAAAGGCTCAAACACTAATATTCCATGGTTATAATTTATTCCATTGGAATAGTAATCCTGATCCAATTCATCAGACCTAGAAATTCAAAATTTGAATTTGTAGGTCTGAGGAACTGGATCGTAATTACGATTCCAATGGAATAAATTATAACCATGGAATATTAATGTTTAGGCTTTTATGGTTGGTTCTTGTCAAGGTGAGCTGTGAAGGTAACGGCAATTTGCTGGACTATAAAATTCTTATCGTAAAGTTGCTTTTCATATTTATAAGTGATTGTTAGGTGTCAGGTTTGACTATGAAAATAATTTTGGTTCCTCGTTATGTAAATTGATTATGAGAGAATAGTTTGCCTAATATCTCACACTCTCTTTTTGGGATTCCATTTTTCCTTAGATTCTTGTAGTTATGCTTTCTATCTTGCCACTTGGTAGGTGCTTGAAATATAATACGCTAGAATTTTTTTAAATCCTTACAGTATTTAGAATTTTTGTAGTCATCGCTAATATTTTTGTCGCGATTTACAAACTCTACGTTTCGTTCAATTTAGCAAACCAATCGATGAAATTTGAGTAAGCTGATTTGTTTGGATAAATACTTTGACAAAAACCCTACTTTACGTTTAAATAATTTCTTTAAATTAATTTCATTTTAAAAGACTTCATGGAAAAAAATATTTTTTAAGAATTTTTAAGAATTCTTAGGATTAACTTATCCTGGGGCATGCAACATACAATTGACCATGTCTACGTATTCCTTTCTGGAGCCAAATTCTAACGTATTGAAGCGTTTAGCCTTGGGATTTGTTTATAGTTCTTGCAAACGTAGCGGGAATAGGAAACTGGATTCTTGTAAATATTAAAACTTAAAGAAAAGATATGCAAAAAATAATATAGCGTTTTTAGTAAATAAGTATTTGTTAATTTAATCTTTAAATTCAGGGAGCATTTTGTATGTTAAATAATAAAACTTGATTTTTTACAAAAAAAATTATGAAAATTTATTGTACTAAGTTACACACCCTAATAAAACCAACTGTATTTCGTGCGCCTCCCCTTACCTGTTTCTACTTCTCTCCCAAATTGAGTTTCAATCGACCAATATGCGAATATATTAGAGGGTGTAACGGAATGAATAAAGGAAGTTAAAGAATTTTATATGCAGATAAATGGTTCATAGTCGACTGCATCTGTGTTTTGTGTTTTGTGTGTGCATCTTGTGCGCGTCTTGTGTGTGTGTGTGTGTGTGTGTGTGTGTGTGTGTGTGTGTGTGTGAGAGAGAGAGAGTGTTTTGTGTGTGTGTGTGTCTTCGGCAAAGTAATGACATTTGGTCAGCAAAGATTGGCCAAGAATTAATACGTCGGCCAATATTATCGAGAGTAAACTGTCGAAATTGATGCTATCTAAATTGACAATTTCCTATTTTGATGGTCTGCAACCAGCGCACTCATCTAAAACCAATCAACATCCAGATTTGTTGGCTTTTAAAGATGGCGTGGCGTCAGGAAGCACTTTGCTGCGTCTTTTAAATTCTGGGAACAAAACGGCCAATGCTATTCGCCCATTCAAGCGGCAAGAAGCGTTAACAATTTTAAACCGATGAGACACACTAACTTATTTCATCGAAGTATTCGGAATCATTCCAAGTTGCTCGGGGCACAACGAGAATTTAGTATCACGAAAACACAGCATAAAAGAATTCTATTTTCGATTTCAAATATGGCAGACTTACTTTATACACATTGTCCTATCAAAATAGTGACAGAAAGAGACTAACAATGAAAGATAGAAAAGGTAAATCTGTTTTCTTCGAACATATTTGTGTCTTACAAATATATGGAGTAATGGTAATGGCGGAATGAACGATTTGCATACAGGAAAAATTCAGGATGGTAAGGCTGATCAATCCGACAATGTCAAAATGGCAGCCGATGTCCAAAACGACCTCAAGTCCATCGTTATCTGGGACAAAAGATGACTTATTAATTTAAACGCCCCCAAAATTAAACTTCTCTTCATTATTCATCTGAGAGACCTCCTTCTGTCTTGCTGATGCTAACCTCCAGGAAAGTGACTCGTTGCGGCTTCTCCGGCTAAAGTTCTCAGCTGATATTATAAGATATCAATAGATAAACAAAGTCGAAGAGTGTAACAGATAGATAGATAGATAGATAGATAGATAGATAGATAGATAGATAGATAGATAGATAGATAAGGAAGTGGTTGAGATAGATAGATAGATAGATAGATAGATAGATAGATAGATAGATAGATAGATAAGGAAGTGGTTGAGATAGATAGATAGATAGATAGATAGATAGATAGATAGATAGATAGATAGATAGATAGATAGATAGATAGATAGATAAGTGGAAAGACTATATTGAATCCATTGCTAGATCAGCTTCTCTTCATTATTCATCTGAGAGACCCCCCTTCTGTCTTGCTGATGCTAACCTCCAGGAAAGTGACTCGTTGCGGCTTCTCGGGCTTAAGTTCTCAGCTGATATTATAAGATATCAATAGATAAACAAAGTCGAAGAGTGTAACAGATAGATAGATAGATAGATAGATAGATAGATAGATAGATAGATAGATAAGGAAGTGGTTGAGATAGATAGATAGATAGATAGATAGATAGATAGATAGATAGATAGATAGATAGATAGATAAGGAAGTGGTTGAGATAGATAGATAGATAGATAGATAGATAGATAGATAGATAGATAGATAGATAGATAGATAGATAAGGAAGTGGTTGAGATAGATAGATAGATAGATAGATAGATAGATAAGGAAGTGGTCAAGATAGATAGATAGATAGATAGATAGATAGATAGATAGATAGATAGATAGATAAGTGGAAAGACTATATTGAATCCATTGCTAGATCAGCTGCTAAGAAAGTTGGTCCACTGTGTCGTATTAGACAATTTTTCTTTACAGAATCTATCTTACATAGTTTCAAGTCTACCATGTGTCCATGATTAGAATATTGCTGTTACATATGCCCCGGTTCTTCTGCTATTTACCTTGAGCTCCTTGATAAAATCGAAAGAAGAATCAGCAATATTATTGGTCCTGATCTGGTGGCTCGGCTTCAGTCACTTTCACGCCGCCGTATGGTTGTCTCTCTGTCTTTTTGTTTTTTTTGTTTTTTTAATTGATGGTAATTATTTGGATGAGCTCTTCGCTATGATACTTAGACTTTATAAATTTAATCGCAGTACTAGACTAGCGTCGAGATCACATCAATTTACAGTTGAGCTGGCTAGATGTAATCGTAAGTTCTATGGTAACAGTTTCTTTTCTCACACTTCGCGCTCGTGGAACTCTATTCCTGTTCTATATTTTCCAGCCAACTTTCATCTGCAAAAATTTAAGAACAATGTCAGTCGCTATCTATTTTCCTTCTGATTACTCTTTTCACTTCCCGCCCATTATTAATGTTTCTCTGTCTTCTTCCACACTTTGTAACCCCTTGTGTCTTAGTGGCTTTACTGCCTTGAATGCGGTGACACCGATAAAAAATGGATTCATTAATCAAACAGCGTTACTATCGGTTGAAATATTTTTCTTAGAACGGGTTTTCATGAAAATAAACATTTTCAGTTAGCTAAGCTGTTAACAGTTATAGCTCTTTCTAGTATCAATAAGAATTTCTTTCCTAACCTTTTGTTTAAAGTAGTGTAGAAAGTTAACATTATGATTATATCCTTATTTTTCCTTCCAGTTAAATAACGTAGCAAATGATACTAATAAATACTGAGTTTATTTTCCTACTTCAAACGTCATTTTTAGTGGATACCCGCATTTGCGTAAACGCCCTGTTTGTTTTAAACAGTACTTGTTTCCTTTACCGGCCTGAGTATTCGAGAAAACTTAATAAAGTAAATGTGCCCACGGTGCATTTAATCAAATACGGGTATCCAGTAAAAATAACGTTTGAAAAGATAAAAAATATGTCGTATTAAAAAATGAAATCCATTAATTCTTTAGAAATTGCTTTGTTTACGTTTCGGGTACAAAACTAGGCGTTTCTTAAGTGAGTGTGTGTTAAAGGTAAAATAATGTTTAACTGGGAAATTCTTCTTAGCCGAATAGTAAAAGCAATCCAGATAAGACGGTGGTTTCTCCTACAAAGATGGCAACAGTTTAGAATCGTGACGGAGCGTATATCTTCTTTATTAACATTCTCTCGCGTACCCAGGTCGGTAGACGAAAATAGATAAACTGTTTCAAATAAACAGAGCCCCTACGCAGATATGGACATCCATTAAAAAGAACATTTGAAGAGAAAAAATATGTCGGATTAAAAGATAATACCCATTAAACTTCGAATTTATAAAAAATATTGATGTACGCGTCTGTACCTCTCTCTATATTTATCTATATTTATATCTACACCATTATTTCTAGATAGATATATAGATAGACAGATAGACAGAAAATTATGAAACAGTCAGACTGCTGTATAAAGAAAGAAAGAAAGAAAGCATACAATATAATCACTCTTTGACAGATAGATAGATAGATAGATAGATAGATAGATAGATAGATAGATAGATAGATAGATATTAGGTTAGTGCAAAAATAATGTCGGTTTTTGACGTTAAAAAATACGTCAAAAACCGACATTGTTTTTGCACCAAAGTAATAGAGAGATGGATATGAAGAGAAGCAGATAGATAGATAGATAGATAGATAGATAGATAGATAGATAGATCATAAAAATATAGCTTTGAGAGATGCTATGTATCTCGGTAAATGTGCTCAATATTATGAATAGAGCGTATGTAAATATAAAAGTAGACACTAAGCTCAACACTGAGCGACGACAGTCTGTTTCATGCGTCAACACAATCGTCAAGAGTTTACGGTTTAACAAACGACACAACTCGATTCCATTTTAACTCACTTTGCCCACGTCACAAAGAATCCCTAGTTGTCCGGAACTCACCAGTTGTAACTACACTGATGATGACTAAAAAGTCGGGA
>OZ010586.1:111396240-111426240 GCA_963932145.1 Acanthosepion lycidas
ATTGCTCAATACGTTCAAGTCTAATGCTTTCTCATGGTTCTTCTTTCACATTCTCCTTTGTAGAACTCTCTGTCGGCTTGCTCATTTCCTTTTCACTACCATTTTCAAAATTTAAAAACAACTTCACTCGTCAACTTTTGTCTCCTTGAATTTAAAAAATAATTATTTGATCCTCAGCAACGTTTCCTCAGTTTCCTACCCTATCAATAAACCTTCTTACTATTGTGCCTTTACCAATATCCAAAAATTATTACGTAAATATGTTATAACAACACTATAAATATAGCCATGTTGTTTCTACATTTCTGGTGTCCTATCAAGTTATGGTGTTAATTGCGAAATAAAGAGTTTGTTTTTGTTTTTTGATAATTCAAAACCAGAACACCCCATTTAATACGTAACATAAGATTACCAATAAGAATGTAAGTATATGAAAATTCAAGAAACATGACGCTATATTCTAGATACAAACAGTTAGTTGCAATTAATATTAGATCAAGCCAAAAATCAATATGAAATAATTAACCTTCAATTTACGATATAATTAAATTTTAAAAATCAGAAATTTTAACTTTCAAATTAAATCGAGCATTAGATTTCAAATATTATAAAGTTATTAAAAAATGGAACGGAGGAAAAGAAAAATATAAATATGTGCGTGTGCGTGTGTGTGTGTGTGTGTGTTATCATTACTCTTATTTAAAGGCTAATATATCCAGTAAAACCAACGTTTATGTGAAAAGTATATATGAACGCTACAGATCTCAAATAACAGGACGTCGGCTGATGGCATGACAGACGCATTCGCGTCCTAAAGCACAGACACGTAGATAAAACTAAAGATATATGAACGCAAATATAAGAAGGACACAGGGAATAGAAGAAGAAAACGAGGAAAAGAAAAAAAAAACTGAAAAATTAAAAAAAGGGGAAAAGGAAAAAAGAAAAAAAAGAAAATTCAAAATTTAAACGGATAAAAAAGTAAGAAGGAAATTACAACCGAGACAGGCGTGTACGAATAAAAACAAAAGGCTAGCAATCATAAAGTCATACCCATATACAAATAAGCAAACTCACCAAGATTTAAGCGCACGTATAAACACTAAACGACACAAACTCCCTATCAAAAATTACATATAAGAACAAACCTATAGATAAAAAGGGCCTTTTGATGAAACAAAGGTAAAAAAAATCAAAATAACCATATTTATCTTATAATTTTTGAATAAATACTATTTGTACTACTCTATATTGAGCACTCTTTTAAGAATAGTGTTTCTAGTCATTGGAATTTTATTCTGTCTATACCAATCCTTTACTCATATATATAAAATATATATATACACGTTTCATTAAATAATATAGACAATGAAAACTCTAACATTTTTAGGCATTTAAAACAACATGCCTGCCCGCATACACAATTCCGTAAAATACTTGTCGAAAACACAATTATACTTCGACATGAAAACAATAGACAAAAACTAAAAATCCTTGAAGCATTATACATCAAACAGTTGAAACCCAACCTAAACAAAATCAATTATGGCATCTCTACAAATATTCTTAAATGTCTATAACTGGTAACAGAAGCCATTGGTTTATACCAACGGCTTTCCATACTTCTACAATTCACTCTCGTGTGGTGATGTGTGACGTCATGAGATGCGGTGCGATTTTCGCTTCTAGTGTCTTATATGCGCGTGTTTATCGTTGCTTAGAAATCATCTATGTAAACATTGACAGACTATCATCACTGTCGTGTCCGTATATTGTTTAATATGTTGTAATTGACATCTTTGGTAATGGCTTAAGTAAGCCGAAAGCTTAGATTGTATTAAAAGAATATGGATCACTATTGTGAATTTCTTTCTTCGTTCAACGATAATGTTATTAACCTTATCAGATGTTACGAAAAAAATTTACATAAAATAAGTAGACAACACTTGTCTATATTATTTAATGAAACGTGTATGAATGAAAAGATGCTGCCTAAATACACACAATTTAAAATATATGTGTGTGTGTGCGTGCGTGTATGTGTGTGTGTGTAGGCAGATTGTTTTCATTAAAATCATGGTTAATTAATTTATACGTATTATACCAATTCATTTTAGTTTTAATCCTTTTATGTCTAAGAATTTATTTATGAAAACGCATAAACACTAATATATCCCCCATTGATCCGAGCAAAAAAAATAAAATTAAATATACACTAAATTTAATACAACTAACCTAGTCGTCCAAAACAATTCTTCTCTGTCAAAAGATCAACATTTTATATCAATTTAAATTTTCTTTTGGGAGTTTGCATCTCTGATAAAAATGTTAATAGACGTGTTTACAACGTGTTTTTTTTTTTTGTTTTTTGTTTTTGGGTTTGTTTGTTTTTTTTGCTTTTACATTAGCGAGACGGCTTACATTTCACGTGAATGAGGATAGTTCAATCTTAGAGATTTTAAAGTAACACACCTGTCCGGATTCACTGTTTAGACAGGCGAAACTACATAAGTACATTCATCAAAATAATAAGCAAATATTTAAAATTCCGGAAGGCCCTTATATAAGAGAATGAAAAAATAAAGTCAAATATGAGTATAGCAACAAAGTTATTAAATATTTGAAGGAGTAATTTTTTATATAAAAAAACTAAATTAAAATATTATAATTTAGATTTATTTTTATTTTTCAAAAATTACAAAAGTTACCTCCCCTGAATAACTGAAAATTTTGAAATTGAAACGCTGTAAATAAACAATGAAATAAATTTTGAATTTACGGAACTACTGTATAGATATCCACATATTCTTTTGTGAAAATAAAAATTATTTTAAAGAAAATTTTGGTATTTTTCTTGATCATTTTATCTACAGCCACCAAGAAATTAATTCGTGAACTTGAAATGATTAAAAAAAATAAATAAACATAACACGTCTAAATTATTTAACCAAATCTGCTTGAATATAATAATATTAATTAGGAAAAACCTTAAAAATCCATTGTCGTTAATTTATTTCGATGAATTATGGCATGTTCATCTCATCAGACTACATTTTATGAAATGTAGTCGATCTGATGAGATGAATATATATCTTTAGATCTTTATATGAACCCTGTTTTCTGTGCTTACATGAAACACTGGAAATTATCAAATTAAAAAAAATTATTAAAGCAAAGGAATGAATTAACTGTAAATTGTAAACATAGGTTACCTTTTACCTTACTTTGGAATTTAATTATTTTTTTTAATATATTTATATTTTGGTTGTACTGCGTTGCAACATATATGGCTTATCTTTCTATTTGTAAGATTAATTTGGATTTTATATAATTTTGTATTAATCTCCTGGCAGTATTAGTGACACCTTGTACGTATGTATTGGTATTTAGTTGGTATTTTTGGCATTTTACATTGATTGGTTATTGTTATTAACATCTTATATGAAGAATATTTATTCAACAGTTGCATATTAATTTACCAAGTAATTCTATACGTTTAAAATTTTACTATTTTCATAAAGAATCTTTTTATTTATCAACCATAAAAAAAATATGTAGGAGCTCACAAAGCATATAACTTGTTTTGCATTTTAGTAAATTACCTCACCACCCAGTTTTTATTTCTTAGGTAATGGCATTGTCTAATTTGTCTAATTTATATATCCCTTTATGTTTGGATGTCGTTAGCTGCCAATCTACAGGTCATGACCCATTTATAAAAAATAGTTTTTAAATTTTTGCTTATTAGCTTAGATTAAATTTAACGTAGGTCATATTTGATTAGTTGATCAGAATAAAGCCCACAAACCTTATAACTCCCTACTCTTTTCTTATTTCGTAAAAAGAAGTATTTAACTTTACATCTAGATAAATCACTCGTCAGTAATTTTAAATCGCAAGATGACACGCATTGATACGCGGCGAAATACAACTGTAATTGTGTGTGTGTGTGTTTGTGTGTGTATGTGTGTACAATATATATATATATATATATATATATATATATATATATATATATATATATATGTGTGTGTGTGTGTGTGTGTGTGTGTGTGCGTGTGTGTGTACAATATATATATATATATATATCACTCATACAATCGGAATTAATATACCATTATTTAAATGATAATTTTCAACTTCTAAAATGAAATTTAATGGATTTTTCAAACATTCAATGGATGATAAAATCTTTAAATTTAAAAAACAGGCAAGGGGGAGGAAAAGAAAGGAAAAAAAACAGGGGGAGACAAGAAGTAGAATATAAAAGATGGGAAGGTGTGTAAAAACAGGAAGTGGTGTAAGTCTTGATATGAGTGGTGGTCAGAAGGAAAAGGAAGAGAGAAATAGAAGGAAAGATATGACCTATTTAATATACACAGCAGAAATCAGGCAGTTGATATGTCAAATGTAACTTCACAAATTAATGAAAAAAAAAAAACATTATATAAAATAATAAGAGATTAACCTAAACTTATGAAAGTGGGATAATTCTGAAATACAGAGTATTAACAATTATGTCAGAAAAGAATATTATAGGAAATATAATAGTTTTATAGTATTATATATGATATAATGGAATATGCGTAAACCTGTGTTCCCCCTCACTGGAATATGATTGGCTGGTGTCCGTCATAAATACCGACGGACGTGTAGTAGAGTCAAGAGAGCCTTAGTCTGAGAGCTAAGTCTATAACGACGCCCATTGATCTACACTTCTTACCTGCGACTACGACGCGTACTAGTCGACTACTGCTACCATATTCTACTTGGTTATAGTAGCCAAAACCAGTTAGCTACTTCGATTAAATATATCCCTTTCAGGGACAGGTCAATATATCTAATGTCATTTTTTAATTCTTTTTTCCTTTCTATTGTTCTAATTTCAGCTAATAACTAAGTGTCAGGCTTAGGATTTATTGTTAATGCAGTACACACACACACCCATATATATATATATATATATATATATATATATATATATATATATATATATATATATATATATATACACATATATATTTATATATGTATATGTATATATAATTAATACACAATAAAATCCCAAATCACCTCATATTGGGAATAAGCTTATTATTATTTATTGCATAAACAACAAATCTGGTATTGAACGCTCTTGTAATTGTAGATCTAGGGAAAATGCAGATCTAATTGGTTTAAATATCAAGCAACCATTTCCCCCAAAGACAATATGAAAAATTATGTCTACATTGGAATTTCTGCGAGAGAATGGTAACAGAGATTTTATAACCATAGGTGCTCTTTTTAAACCCTAAATTAAAACTCCAGAGAGCACTTTCTAAGAAATTTTGGGGATTGAAAGAGAAAGGTTTGAACCCACAGATAGTTTGAAAGATTATGAGTTCCGCACATACTCCTAATAGTCTTACAGATAGGTGTGACTTATATTTAAAAGAAAAACTTAGAATAATAAAATACAATAATCAAGGCCAACTATTGAATCATTGAAATGAAATAGTATTTAAATGTCGGCATAAAAACAAATTCAAATTTCCATAATATAGGTTTTAATTTATTAGCTAGTATATTTCTCTAACCCTTTAAATGTCGAATGAATAACTAGTTCTAATTTCTATATTTCCATCTTTAAAATATATTAATTATATCTCATCAATGTCTCCTGTACTCTCTTTCCTTTTACCACTTACATCTCTTTATCTATATTAGGGTTGTTTTTTAATATAATTTTTTTAAGTATAACTTTATATTTTTAAATATAACGTGTTTTTAGATTTAACTTATCTTTAAAGTTAGTTTTTTACTTTATTTATTTCATTATGATTTATTTTTAAATGCATAATTTATTTTATCTTATTATTTTATTTCTAAATATATTTTATTCTTTAATATAAGCTATTGATTTATATTGAATATAACTTATTTTTAAATATAGTTTATGTACATATAACTTAGTTTTAAACATAATGTATTTAAATATATCTTATTTTCAAATATAATTTGTCTTTGGAATTGGAATTTTAAGTATGATTTTGTATTTTTCAATATAACGTTATGTATATATTTTAAGGTCTCATTTACGTCTTTTTTATTCTTCTCTAATTTTAAATTAACATATCATTCTTCATACAACCCCAATTTAATGTCATAAGTTTAATATCCGGGTTTAATTTGATAAAACTTCCTTTCAAAAATAATACCGTGCACCCTCCCCTGCTCACTGACTCGTCGGACTGAAACACTGAAATGGATAAAGTTTGTATTAATTTTTGACGGTTTTTTTTTATTTGTAGCTTTCGCAGTTAAATTTCTAATTTCGTCATGAAGTCAGTCTCTACCGGGGTGGAATAAGATTGACTAATTTTGTTTTTTCGTCGATTGAAATAAGTTTATTGCCCATATGATGTGATTTGGGATTTTATTGTGCATTAATTTCTGCTCTGTAATAATAAATACATTGAGCTCTTTTTGTGGATCAGTTTTCATATTATATATAACTAGGATCCACATGGATTATATACCAAGGAATTTGTTACCTTTACTATATATATATATATATATATATATATATATATATATATATATATATATACAAGGTGGTCCGAACGTCTTGTCATCCCCTACCAAAAAGTAATGAAAACATTAGAAAAACTAATAATACAGAGCAATACAAACCATATGTACTGGATTCAGTCAATCCGTTTGATTGACGCTGTCTCATATCGAGAAACTCTCTATGTACACCATCATTTTCCTGGCATAAAATGATGAGGCAAAATTTCTTGTGTGATATTTTACAGATTTTTGCTTTGTTGATTATTGTAAAGGCTCTCCGAACGTCGTCCTTCAATTGATGGGTATTCTGGTATAGTTCATGCGAAACTCTCTACTTGAAAATACCTAACAGACTATATATATATATATATATATATATATATATATATATATATATATATATATATATATATATATATATATATATATGCTCTTGTTAGCCGATTGAGCACTATCGAGAAAGAGTACTTTTAAAATCCTTGGCTGATCCTGCTATTAATGCATCGCTCTTCAGTTATGAATTGAGCGAAATTCGCTACTGGCGTTTGTATACATCACGTATATAATACGTTAAATATTTTCCCTTTCTCTGCAGTGCGCCGATAGCTTAGGGTTAGAATCTCTGAAATATGCCAAATTGGTCGATCCCGACTTCAAGCAATCAGATGTCTAGCCACACTAATGAGCTGTTATACAGCTAAACAGACTTGCTTGTGGTTGATTATTTATGCTCTCGTAGGCCAACTCAACACAATAGAGACAGAGTGATTTTCAAAACAGTGGCTGCTCCTGCTATTAACGCATCGCTCTTCGCTTATGAATTTAGCGCTACTAGCGTTTGTATACATCACGTATAAAATACGTTAAATTTTTCTCTTTTTCTGCCATGCGTCGCTTGTTTAGAGGTAGTATCTCTTAATGACACTAGATCGGTTGATCCTGGCTTGAAGCCATCGGATGTCTATTCCCACTGATGAGCTGGGATACAGCGAAACAGGCTTATATGTGGATGACTCTCTCTCTCTCTCTCTCTCTCTCTCTCTCTCTATATATATATATATATATATATATATATATATATATATATATATATATATATATATATTATAATTTTTACATACTGGCAAATTATAATAAATAAATATTGCTCTACTCTTGGTATTGAACTCTCTTTTGAATTAAGGTTGTAAACGTTAGAATTTTATATTATTTTCGTTCTCATTACATTCGGATATATATATATATATATATATATATATATATATATATATATATATATATATGTGAACAAAAAAGGGACATTTTGCACAAGAATACATCAAACGCATTAATTAGTTGACCATCGTATTTTGACAACATATACTACACTGCTCAAAGGAGAAAACAATTCACTAAGACGAAAATGTTTAGAGAGTGCCTTGATCGGAATGTCATCCACAATAAATTTGCGCCTGGCTTTCACCACACCTGGCAGATGTTCTATTATCCCAGTGTGGGATATCTAATAACAAAAGTGATGCAAAGAAAAGGAAAAATAATTTAGATGAAACTGGCTTGATTATAAAAAAGAAATTAAATTTAAAATTCCCAGCATCCTTCGTTTCTGTGCATGTGTGATAGCACCACCGTAATAAATTTAGTCCGACGAAACGCGTCATATGAAAACTGTTTTACACTTTGTCATGCATTTTTCCCCAGTATTGTTCATGATAATTGTTTTGTCTTCTCTTCACTGTAAATATAATCGTTCGATAGCGGAAAAAATGTTAATAAGATATATTTATTTTCTTGTGAGTAATCAGAGTTTTGTTTGTTTACTCGTTTGTCTGAATATTTACTTCTTTGTTTCTTTAAAAAAAAAACATACGCCAACTTCTTTATTCCCTACACCATGACTCCCACCACCACCTTAAGAATTTTTTTTTGATTTATTGTTCATTCTCTTCGTTATATTTGCTATCATCTCAGCGAGCGCAATCGCCACCCATCCGGACCTTATCCTGTTTCTATATGTGTCGTATAATTGGATATGAAATTCGGGAAAGGAGAAAGGAGGGGAGGAGGAATGACTGGACACAGAACTTCGAGAAAAGACAAATTGCTAAAGAGTGGGGAATGGAAAGAGAAATATATACAGAGGGAAAGGTGTCTGTCGGTTAGTAAGAAGGAGAAGGTGAATAGGTGTAAAATGAAAAAAAGGGAGAAAAGTAGATAATACAGAGAGGGGGTTTGATCTAGACGGGAAAGAATGTGTAGGAGGCGACAAAATGAAATGGGGAAATAGAATGGAAGACAAAGAAATCAATTTGCGAAGTAATGAAGGAAAGAACAAAAAAGCGACCAGGAGAAAAAGAATCTTTAAAAGTTGGGAGCAAAAACGCAGAGAATACGTAAGGAAAAGGCAAAGGGAAAAGGAAAAGGCAAGAGGAAAGAAAAATAAGGAAACTATGTCACGATATTTCTCAATAGAGAAAAGAAGAACATCAAGAACGGGAGTGAAAGAAAGGGAGAAGAAAATAAGGAAATGTTAAGGAATGAATATGAGGGAGAACAGAGTTAAAAGAAAGAAAGAAAGAAAGAAAGAAAGAAAGAAAGAAAGAAAGAAAGAAAGAAAGAATGCAGTGACAGTAGACCGGAATACAAGCGAGTGCTAGAAAGAAAGAAAGAAAGAAAGAAAGAAAGAAAGAAAGAAAGAAAGAAAGAAAGAAAGAAAGAAAGAAAGAATACAGTGACTGTAGAGTGAAATACAACCGGGTGCTAGAAAGAAAGAAAGAAAGAAAGAAAGAAAGAAAGAAAGAAAGAAAGAAAGAAAGAAAGAAAGAAAGAATGAAAGAAAGCAGTGACAGTAGACTAAAATACAATCGGGTGCTAGAAAGAAAGAAAGAAAGAAAGAAAGAAAGAATGCAGTGACATTACACTGGAATATAATCGGGTGCTAGAAAGAAAGAAAGAAAGAAAGAAAGAAAGAAAGAAAAAAAGGAATAAAGAAAGAATGCAGTGACTGTAGACTGAAATACAATCAGGTGCTAAAAAGAGAAACAGAAATAAATACAAGTTAATCTGTATGTAGGAGAAAGTAGAAAGCAAAGAAGGCAAACGAATAAATAAATATTTTTGAAAAAAAGCACCTTACAAATTGTTGGAAATAAATCATCAGTCTGTGTAATATATGACGGCACAAATCGGTGCACGTAAAAAATACGATGGCAGGTATAAATGGGAAAAAAGTGAACTTAAAACTAACATAATGACGAGACTGACATCAACACATTGGGCTATAAAATTCCAATTTTGTTCAGCCTGTCTGATGATATGATGAGAATTATATTTAACAGCGACCTTAATAATATCTCCGGAAAAAGATTTTTTTTTTAAATGCCGAAAATGCTGGGAAGTTATTGCGATAGGAAGAGAAAGGAGAGAAGAAAAAAAATCGAAAAAGTTGGCATGAATTTATGTGTATTTCTCTGGTTGCAATAATTTGTTTTATTTCTACTTTTCTCTTTATTTGAAATGCTGAGTTAAATTCGTATAAAATATCGTGACAGGCTATTATAAAAGAACAGAAAATGTGAAAAGTTAGACAAAACCACCTTTTATACTCATGTCTTTGGGGACGTGTGCTTTCATGTGTTTAAAATGCACTTACATTTTATATCGATATAAGCGCGGTTTAGTCTCACTCAAAGTAAGAGGCGGAAGGAAGAATATGTTACGTCTATATTCAAATTGAGGTGAACCTACCAACGGTTAAAATATTTGAATTTCTGCCTTTTCAATATGTTTGAACATCGACCCTTGTACCGGTGGTATATATGCAACTACTACTAGATAGATAGATAGATAGATAGATAGATAGATAGATAGATAGATAGATAGATAGATAGATAGATAGATAGATAGATAGATATGAACAGATTGAGATAGACACATATGAACAGATTGAGATAGATAGATAGATATGAACAGATTGAGATAGATAAATATGAACAGATTGAGATAGATAAATATGAACAGATAGATAGATAGATAGATAGATAGATAGATAGATAGATAGATAGATAGATATGAACAGATTGAGAGACATAAATATAAACAGATAGATAGAGAGAGAGAGAGAGAGGCGAATAGACTGAGATAGATAAATATGAACAGATTGAAATTGATAAATATTAACAGATAGATAGATAGATAGATAGATAGATAGATAGATATGAACAGATTGAGATAGATAAATATGAACAGATAGAGAGAGAGAGAGACGAATAGACTGAGATAGATAAATATGAACAGATTGAAATTGATAAATATTAACAGATTGTGATAGATAGATAGATAGATAGATAGATAGATAGATAGATAATTCGGTTCAGTGACTCAGTTACGAATGTTGATTATAAATTGCCATTATAATGTTGTATGTGTTTAAAGTAGAAATTTTGGGTTAAGTGCAATGGTAACGGAAGAAATTATGTTCAAAAACGATAAATATCTAGTCATTATAAGTCTGCGGATTAACTGAATAACTTTTGCAATAAAGAAACATCTCAAGTCCTGATTCCTAACGAAGCGAGACCTTTCTTAACATTGCCTCAGGGATTTTTCATCTTAGCCCGATGTTCGACAATACAAATAAGCATCGCCCTTTGACCTGTAGGTGATGGCTGTACCCACAAGTTATGAATTAGATGTGTTAGGCTTGGAGGCAGTAATGGCAATCATAATATTAGGTTGAGTCAAAGTTAATTTCCGTTTCTAAGAATCAGCTGTTTCAACCAAAGAATCATGCTCACGGCGAATAATACACGATAGATAAAATGGATTTGGAGGGCATGAACATAGCCTACATTTGGCAAAGTAACCCTAGAACAAGAATAACACAGGACAAATATTCAGGAACTCACTTGGCTTGTTTCTAGAACCAGCCATATTTATTATTAACAGATTTGGAGGATGTTAAAATAAACATAGGAAAACATTTTGGAATTCTGTTGTTTGTTCTTTCTTAGCATCCATATTCATCATTCATGAATCTAGAGTATATCAACATACCGCAAAAATAAGATGAGAAATCATTTTGAGACACGGTTGGTCTATCATATCCCACTGGCCATATTCATTATTTATGCATTTGGAGTACACTAACATTAGAAAACATTCGGGAACTAGGCTGTCTTGTTCTACCCCTTCCACCAAATTTACTATTCTTAAATTTGGAGAAAACTAACATAAGAATAACATTAGCAAACTTTTGCGAACTCGATAGGCTTGCTATTTACATTATTCGGGCTATTGCTCTCATCTTTGTTGCCATATTTATCACAAAACTTCGGCCGTTTTACGCTCCAGCCTTCTTCAGGTGGTTGGAATGTCGAACTGAACCTCCATACGGGTCTGTACCGATCCTTCAGAAGCTATCTATATTTCTGAGATGAGGTGTTATGTACCCTTTTTACATTATTGTTTTCAAATTTATCACAACGTTTCGGCCGTTGTAGGCTCCGGCCTTCTTCATGTGGTTGAAATGTCGACACATTTACTAGACGTAGTGTTTCTTGAGCGAGATAGCCTGACGGAGATAAATTCACTCCAGACCGGTTCTTAATTCAGAGTCTTTTCTTCTCGACCGGTTGCCACTTAAGGCTATAGAACACAGTCTGTCCTGTCATTTACGCATAGCAATAAGAAGATGAGTCATACATTTCCCAAGTGTATTAGCACGTAAGTGAATGTAATAGATCTGACTGGTATTCGAACTCGGCTCGCCTATTCTTCAATCTTGGCCGCTATCCATTACTCCACCGTGCCTCCCTATGAAATATATGTACAACGGTCTAAATACGGTCAATGTCCGGCGTTCAGGTAACTACAAATCTATGTATAACTGAGAGTCATTACTGTCTAGTCTTTACTTTCTACGCTCGATAGAGTTCAAAAGCGTCTCTGCGTCCTTGTAGGCGATGAAATATTTTCCATCCGACAGGTCCCTTTCTCACAGACGTGCTGTCGGAAGTCTGTCGCTGCTCTATCGTTATTTTCATACAAAGTATTTAGATTAACCGCACTCCTTACTTCCACCAATCCTGACCATCACGGCAGATTCTTATCTCGCACTTCCCGACAATGAAACACCCTTCCTCATACGTGCTTCCCTGAAATATTCAAATGTAATGTCAATCGGCATCTTCTGATTCTCGTCCTTTTCTTTATAACTTCCTCAAACATTCCTCTTTACTCACACTCTCTGTAACCCCTTGCGTTCTGGTGGCACTTCCGCTTTGCTTGGGGTGAAATGCTTAAAAAAAAAAATTAAAAAAATAAAGTGGAAACACGGGCGCGTAAACAAAATTTGGTAATTATAAATAATGAAAAGAAGACATAACTAATTTTATAGGGTAGTATTGAACGAGAGGAAAACAGGATAATATTGAGAAAATAAGAGTTCCTTCCCAATTTGCTAAGCTAACTATAGAACATAGAAATTAAAGTGGTGATAAAAACAGCTAAATTACTTGGAGAAGTTCTGTTAAGATTTAAGAGACGGCGATGATACTGGATTCTGCGAAATGTGATAGAAATTTGAGGAGAATGCTTGTCTTTCATTCTCCAACGGCAACAACCAGAGATTTGGTGCAATTCGGTTAATACAGCAAACTGCAACAATGATATCAGCACACAGAACAATAATGATAACAAGAAGAATAATAGTTTGCAGCATTAATGCTTAAAAAACAAATATCCCGTAACCTAATAATGATCCCAAATTCCTTAACTAAATAATGATGTAATATTAGGCTACCGACATAATAATGATTTACTTGAAAGATAATCTTTTTCCAAGACCTGTGAAAGGGGCCAAGCGTTTGCCTAATAATAAGTTCAGTCAACAATAATGATAACGAGTACCGTAGCTTAATAGTGATAACAAATTCACTAAGCAAATAATGATGACAATATCCGTAGCCTAATAATGATGTCAAATTCACTAACCTAATAATTATCATAAATTCCATTACTAAATAATGATGACAAATTCAGGAATGATTAAAATTCCGTGGCCTAATAATTATGACAACCTGGGTAACTTAATAATTGATGGTAAATTCGATAACCTAATGATGTCAAAAGCATTTCCTTCACACATAAAGTATTTCTGTGTAAATGTAACCTCTTATCTTGTCAATGCACTTAATTCGTCATATATATAGAACATAACACATATAAACAAAGAAATGTATGCCGAACTGTAAAAATTACTGTACACTCTGTTTATGATAATGGATACTGGACTTAGAATTGGAAAGAGCCAGCTGATATTTCTAGGATAGATAATGAGAAAAGAGGGATTGGCGTATATGACACCCAAAAGGCATAATGACGGCAGGAAGGACAGAGAGGAAACAGCGATGAATCTATCTAACAAGCTTATGTAAATGAATTGTAGAATACGGACTGGGAGTGATGGTAAAAACAATGTTTATTAAGAGATTCTAAGAATAGAAATCGTAGAGAGCTATGTCGGTCACGTCCATAACGGAGACGTCAACAACATTTAATAGATGAATAAGTACATGTGAATTTTTTTGTCTTTGTAGATGTATACATGACAATATATCATTGCATCATATATAATTATATCACACACAACACACACACACACACACACACACATATATATATATATATATATATATATATATATATATATATATATATATAATATGAATAATCTTATAAATATAAAAAGAAAGAACTAAGAACATGTACTTCCGGCGAAAATAATCGTCTAGAATGAAAGTTCATAGTACAAAGAAAAAAAACCTCCAACACGAGTAAAGTAAAAATAACTAAGCAAAGTGCTCAATATGCTAAGTAGAGCAAACTAAGTAAACCTAAAGACCCAGACAAACCTACCTAGGTTTCACATACGCGGATCGTCAGGGAGAACTGTCTGGTTCTTTAGATTTACTTTTATATATATATATATATATATATATATATATATATATATATATATATATCAAAGTGAACATAGAAGTCAACACTTAGAGGCGACAGTCTGTTTCATGCTATATGCAATCGTCAGGCCAGACTATTGCATATAGCATGAAACAGACTGTCGCCTCTAAGTGTTGACTTCTATGTTCACTTTTATATTTACACACGCTCTATCTCTGATATTGAGCACTTTATTCCATAAATATAGCACACCTTGAGACTATATTTCTTTATATATATATATATATATATATATATATATATATATATATATATATATATATATATATATATATTACGAAATATACATAATACCTTACTTTGCACGACACATTTGGGTTATATATATATATATATATATATATATATATATATATATTATAAATTAACTGATTTAAAATATGATTTCTTTTTAAATCAGTTAATTTATAATATTTATGCTCTGTAAATTTACATTGAGCACTGTTTTGTAAAAATAAAAATATCAATAAGAACACCGTATTATATATCTTACTGTTCTTTCTTATATATATATATATATATATATATATATATATATATATATATAAATCAGGTTATCCCATAAGTTCTGTCCGAATTTTGCCTTTTTGTAAAATGAACGAAATTAAAAATTATTTATAATGTCTAATGAAGCTGAACATTATTTTTATGTTTAGATTCATTTAAACTGATCAAATTTTATTTCAGAGAACAATAAAATAAAATTTTGTTTGATTAAAACCCTGCTAACATGGAAGTACCCAAGAATCATTTGAGGTACATAATGCTTTTTGAATTCAAGAAAGGAAACTCAGCAGCCGAAACTGCTAGAAACATTCACTCAGTTTATGGAGAGGAATGTGTGAATGAAAGAACTTGCAGAAGATGGTTTGCAAAATTCAGAGGTGGAGATTTCCCCCTTGAAGATGAAGATCGAACCGGACGTCCAGTTGAGTTTGATGAAAAGCTTCTTGAAGCAGCCCTTGAAGAAAATCCTGCTTTATCAGTTGAGGAATTGGCAGTGGTTTTCAGTTCAAACCATACAACTGTTCATCGTTATCTTCAACCACTTGGAAAAGTTCTTAAACTTGGAAAATGGGTGCCTCATGAATTGTCTGAAAACAACCTCAAACCCCGAGTTGACATCTGCTCTTCTCTCCATTCTCGACAACTTGTTTCACCTTTTTTGGATAGACTTGTGACTGGCGATGAAAAATGGATCTTTTATCGAAATGTTAAGCATCGTAGACAGTGGCTTGGTAAAAGGGAGGGACCCCAGCCACAGACGAGAAAGGAACTTCATGGGCTAAAGGATCTTCTTTCAATCTGGTAGGAACACCAAAGAATAATCCACTTTGAATTCTTACCACCTAATGCAACAATTAATGCTCAAATATACTGTCAGCAATTAGAGCGTTTGAACCAAGCTTTGAGGAAAAAAGACCTGCTCTAGTGAATCGAAAAGAGGCGATGTTTCATCAGGACAATGCGCGACCCCACACAGCAAGAATCACGTCACAAAAGATCGAAGAACTTGGTTGGGAGAAAATTCCTCATCCACCTTATTCTCCCGATCTTGCTCCTTCAGACTACCATTTGTTTCGTACCTTACAGAATCATTTGGAAGAAACAGCTTTTGTAACATAGGAAGAGGTTAAAACTGACATTTGTGAGTTCTTCAAATCAAACGCCAAAAGAATTTTACAGTAATGGAATTAGTAAGTTTGTTAATAGATGGAAGGACGTCATAGATAATCAGGGAAAATACTTTGTTGATTGAATCTGTAATTAAATGTAACATTTGGTCACTTGTTTTCTTTATTCAAAATTCGGACAGAACTTATGGGATGACCTGATACACACACACACACACATATATATATATATATACGGAAACATTACTGTTTTGCTGCATCACAGATCCTCAGTACAACTAGACATCGAATGCCTCAAAGCCAACGATTGAAACCCAAGCGATTTGGTGTTAGTCAGAGTTTCTACCTCTGAGGTATCTTCAATTGACAGAATGAGCGAACTAAATGTAGCGTATTTTTTTAAAGAATGTAAACAAATGCTGGATAGGGCTGGATTCATTTTACTGAAGTGCATTAGCACAGGTGGCTGTTGTTTATAGAATTAGCTTGTCATTCTACAGTGCTCAATTGAAAATATATTTTCAAGAGATAAATTATGTCATTCGCAGACAGTACTGTTTCGCTGCATTACAGCTCCTCAATCAATAACATTGTGCATGATAAAAAAAACATTAACTAGTTAGATAGTGAATGAAATATAATTGATGCATCTTCATTATTATCTAGATTTTCAAGAACTCTTTACTTTCCTTCATGTTTATTTTTTTAAATTTTATTGACAATATTCTTTTATCAGGAGCCGACATTATCTGAACACTTATTAATCTCCTCTTGCCGTTTCTATTCCAACTTAAAAGTCTGCTCTGATATCTCGTTTTCAGTGTCGTGTGAATAGACGATAATACTGACTGATGTCTTTTCGACTAGGCCTACATTTCATGTTATCATCTTTGATTTCTTTCTCAATCTTCTTTTTAATAGTTCAACCTGCCGGATACAGTTTTATCATCGTTAACTCATAAGTAAAGAACCGCTGTCACTTTCGACTTACCAGCTTCAAAAATTGACTGCTAAAAAATAAAGGTCATAAAATTGAAATATTTTTAAGGAAATAGTAATGGCGCCCAACGATACGTTCGGTTCCTGGTGCGATTAAAGTGAATGTTAAGCAATTAATGCGGCGCGACAGTTTTCTGTGACGCAAGATTTTATCATTGGATTTTGCTTCCTTTTTCTTTTTTTTTATCCCAGAGGTCTTCTGAATAAAATACATGTCTTTCTTCTGAAAAAAAACTTGTAATGTAAATCTTATGTGTAATATTTTCAAGAGAGAGTAACTTTGGGCGCGAATTTAGTGTCAGACCCAGAAATAACGCAACATTTTATTGTCATAGTTTCTACTTTACCGTGTCTTTTGTCGACATTTATCTTTTTGGTTTTTATTTAGTATTTTTCATGGATTCTTTTCTATCATTACTCTTTCTACAAAAGCCAAGAAAAACATTCAGTTACTTCTAACACAGCTATTCGAGGTCACGCATATTATTTTCCAACTTGAAAACTATATAGAATTAAAATGAAGAATTGGAAAAACGATTCTGAAAACATTGATTTTACAAACAAAAGACCCGTGTTAAAGGAAAGGAAAGGTTTACTTTGTTTTTTACGGCTTATCAACCCCTTGAAGCCTATTTAAATATAGAAAATATTTTAGATCGTAACACTATTTTGGCAATAATAATGATTTACTGATACAATCTACTATCTGTCTATATTTCTCAGATGAGGTATTATGTACACTATTTACATTATTTGAACTATCATCCTCATCTTTGATGCCATATTTATCACAATGTTTCGGCCGTTGTACGCTCCGGCCTTCTTCAGCTAGTTGGAATGTCGAACTGAACCCTTTATTTCATTCGCTGGGGTAAACATGGCACGTAGAACTAGAACAGTCTACCCCAGTGAGTGAAATACAAAATGTTACAAAATGATAAATCTAATACTACCATTAATAATTATAAAGGAGACAAATGGTGTTAGGTTTGCAAAATTTTTAAATTTAAGAAACGCTCATAAATATGCATCAGGTTAACTGAAATGTCTAGGTAAGTTATGGAGGAGACTAAGCGACATAATTTAATGTCTAATATACGACAGTGAGTAAAAGATGTCCAAGAAATTTTATACAATATAAATGTATAAATTTCTTGTTTATTAAAATTATCAATATTCGAATATATAACAGAAAATATTGTTTTCAGCTTCTCAAAAGAGGAAAAACCCAACCGAACCTTACACGACTCCAAAAACTAGACATATCACAAACACCCCTACTTCCATCAATGCAGTGACCTCTTGATAAAGAAAAAACAAAACCTCAGACCACACCTCCATTCGAAAACTATAAATGAGTAAAACATTCCGTACCATAGTTATTCCAAAATAAGGGTTAAGGATGAAACTGCCACCCAGTGGTTAAGGTTTAATATTAGAATTAAACTTAAATACTGCTGACCAGTTTCAAAATATAGTAATTTTTATGTCGCGATGGAATCATATTTTTTTTTAAATAATTATAATATATATATTAGAAAAAAAGTTATCTAGATAATAATTTGGTACGCAGTGTATGTATGTATGTATGTATATATATATATATATATATATATTTAAGATTCGATCCCAGGTCACATGTTCAGAATGCGGACATTCTAACCACTCGGCCACGCTCTAATGTTATCGGACTAGAGGTGTCTATCCCAGTGTGTGATACATTTGGAAAGTGCCTGAAAACCATACCACAGTTTGATCCAAGTCTTGTGAGTGAAAATATGTAGACGGAACCCTTGGGGTGCCGTCGATAGGTTTGCTGGCACAAAATCACAAGTTATCGCGACCGAGGGCATGAGCGAGCTGACCTCGTTCAAATAGTTGATCATGCTCGATAACACGCTCTTTCCCAGAAACTGTAACTAAGGTCTGCTCAGCATAGTTGCAGTATAAACCACAGGTGAGATCTGTGGGTGTTGAATAAACACAAATGCACCTGAGCAAGCGTCTTCAATAGGGATTCGCTAGCCGCCCTAGCAGACGGGTATCCTCGAATACGAGTGGCCACCTATATTGTACTATATGCATACATCTATGTAGAATTAGTAAAAGTTTGTCAGATGATTTCTGTTACCTTCAACATCAAGACACCATAGTTTCATACACGGACTTCGTCACATACATATATATATATATATATATATATATATATATATATATATGAATGTGCCAGCCGTATTCGAATGATATTGTTGATTTTGTTACACTCGTTCTTAAGTGCAAATAATCTTAGGGGAGATGTTATGCCATCTGTTCCACCCGACAAGTTATGATTTAAATACTAGGATAGGCTGAACACCTCAACCTTCCTGTAGGGTATACAGCAATTTCATGTTATATATATATATATATATATATATATATATATATATATATATATATATATATATATATATATATATGAAAGTGAACATTGAAGTCAACACTCGGAGTCTGTTTCATGCTGGATGCAATCGTTTTTTTTTATTTATTTACATATTTTATATTTATATTTAATATGCTCTATCTCTGATATTGAGCACTTTATCCCATAAATATAGCACACCTTAAAATTATATTTCTTGACTTATATATATATATATATATATATATATATATATATATATATATATATATATATATATAATAGAAAGGCTTAAACACTTAATTCCATGGTCATAATTTATTACATTAGAATCATAATTACGATCTAATTCATCAGACCTACAAATTCAAAAAGAAATCAGAATTTTTTAATTTTTTTTTTTTTTTGAATTTGTAGGTCTGATGGATTGCATCGTAATTACGATTTCAATGTAATAGATTATAATCATGGAATATTAGTGTTTAAGCCTTTTTTATTATATTCTTACTCTGTCCTGGACATTGAGTTCTACCTGATTTGGCAGCTAATAGGCATGGCGTTCGATAGTAAAATTGAATTTACTTAAAGAAATATTTTTGCCGTAAAGACGTTACTTAATTTTTGCATGAAAGGACGTTAATCTGGAGGTCAACGTATTTAAATTATCTTTTTTCGTAAAGACGTTATTGTCGGATGTAATCTAATGTCGGATTGTTTGGTTATGTGCATCAGATTACTTTTACATAAGCAAAGTTTTGTAAGCAAAGGAAGTTTTTATGCAAATGGTAATATAATGATCGTTTCAGTCTGCAGAGAATACCATATCAATAAGGAGGCGTATTATTTTGTTTTCGGTCTCTGACCACGATTCTGGGCGATTAGCTTTGATTGTTCTGTCTGTTTGTATTATGTTGTCCCATGAAATTATTACAGGTCTTATCTCCGTAACCAAGTCTGGGTGGTGTTCATGCCAATTATTATTACTGTTATTATTTTTTTTTTATTTCCTTTGATTTTTGATGGGTACTAATTTTCTTCCTGTTCCCGCCCTGGGAACTAAGGTTAGAAATGGCATCATGACATTTTCCACTGGAAAAAAAAAAAAAAAAAAAAAAAATTTTACATAGACAAAGCCCTTCGTAAGGTGTGGGCTGTACTCGTGTACTTATTATTATTATTATTATTATTATTATTATTATTATTATTATTATTATTATTATTATTATTATTATTTTTGTTGTTTGTTGTTATTTTGTTTTCTAACACTGAAAACCTCTTCTGTACGTTTTTTCAAGTTGTAGGCGGTCTCCTATTATGGACATAGGAACAAGAAAAATCTATGCCAGTATATTTAATAAAGAATCAATCTGTATTGATTGAAATATGGAAAATAAGATTTGTCAGTGATGCGAAATTGGTGTAATCATTTCTGACAGAATAGAGAAATGAATGTAACTACAATTGTATCATTGTGGAAATACACTGAAAACCAGAAAGAAAAGTACTGTCTATAGCCTAAATGAACAACAGCAAATTATTTACAAATTGACCCAAATAGAATTTCTTGCTTTTCCAACCTCAATAAATAAAATTCCAAATACATCTTCTCTTCTCGAATCGGATTCCGTTCCAACATGCTGGTCAAATAAATGAGGAGCGCCCTAAGTGGGAAGCTGTATTTGACGGTAGTTTCAGGCATTTTACGCTTGCAATGGGTTGGTGTCAATCATTTTCAGGTAGCTTTAATGACAGTTTTGCACAATTTGTAACATCCTTAATGTTTATGCCGTAGTGTACTGAACAATATTGTGTACTTCTTAAATAAGTTCTTTTTTTCACTTTCTTCAATTTAATTATTTTCAATTCATTTTAAAAACAAATCAATCAAAATCAAAGTTTTCATGCAAAATACAATAACAACACGTATTTTCTTTACTTGTATGCGATTCTTTTGGTGGTCGTAATTTTGGGATCGTTAATTTGGCATATCTTTAAGTGAGGAGTTTATATATATATATATATATATATATATATATATATATATATATATATATATATAAATTGAAGTCAACACTTAGAGGCGACAGGCTGTTTCATGCTAGACGCAATCGCAGAGGCCACGATATCATCTAGCATGAAACAGCCTGTCGCCTGTAAGTGTTGACTTCAATGTTCACTTTTATATTTACACACGCTCTATCTCTGATACTGAGCACTTTATCCCGTAAATATAGCACTCCTTACGAGTATAATTCTTCATATATATATATATATATATATATATATATATATATATATATATATATATATATATATATATATGTCAACTTTCTGATCTTAATTCTGTTAAACAACAATTCTTAGAAAAACATATCCATGTACATAATATTAGACAGATATTAGCTGATACCACAACAATACTCACACATACACACAGTAAAAAGAATCTTCAGATACTGGAGGCCATCTACATTAAAACAAACCCTCCCACACTCAATAAAAATACATTCCAAACTTGTCACAACACATTACATTGCATCTAGATATAGGTGTTTTGTTGTTAATATCTCCGTTTCTCACGTGATACGAACCGCATCATAAATTCACGACCTGCGTCAGCTATTCGACGACCTTTATCGTCGTATAGAAATCTTCTATGTCAACATAATAGAATATAATCTTTGATAGTGAATATCTTTGTTTAAATGTCCATATAAACACTCTGAAGATGGCTCATTATCAACGAACAGCATAATAAAATATATTGAAATATTGGACGATTTTTGCCGTCACTTTTTCCGAAATAAACACATCCATATGAAGTTTAGAACGACTCATGTTCAAACATAATAGACATTCGTTGCTCGTTATATTTTCCAATATATGTTTGAATATATATATATATATATATATATATATATATATATATATATATATATATATATATATATATTCGTACAACATACAATAAAATATGGTTGGATTTTGATTAATTCTATGAGATTTGGTAGCTGGTCGTAAGTGTGAGTTTGTTAATTGTGTAGTTAAGCGTGGATTTGCTGTACATATATATATATATATATATATATATATATATATATATATATATATATATATATATATATATATAGATATAGATATATAAAGACAGAAAGAGAAAGAGTGCTAAGTGATGGAGAAAAAGAGTGAGAGTTCACACAGTTGTATTCCTATAACATACAATAGAAACAGGTTGGAATTTGTTTTACTTTATTATTTTTATCATTAATTAAGGCCATATTTTTGGCCGTACTTACGGGCTCGGGGATACCCACATTAAAACGGCCTTGTGCCACATTCGATCCTCGTGGGTATATTGATAAATACCGCGACCGAGAGACAGAGAAGTTCTTAGCTGAGCTAGTTATTGACTACTCAGGCGATTTCCGTACCTTTTTACCAGCCTATTAAAACCCCTTTTATTGTTACGTGTTATTTGGCGTTTGTCTCTACTAACCCCAAATCAACATCATAACAAAGACATGAGAGAAAAAAGTAGGCACTGACGTATTCCTGCAACATACAATACTAACAGGTTCGATTTGTTTAATTGCTTGAGATTTTGAAATGCGATTTCCTTAATTTCGTTAAACGAGGACTTTCGGTATGTATATAGATAGTTAGGGAGAGGAGGGGGAAGAAAGAAAGAAGGAAAAGCAGTTTTTTTAAGTCGTCGTAACTGCGGGTTCGTTAATTAGGTACCTACTTAAACCAAGTTTCATCATCTTTCTTATAATCATTTCCTCGACTTTTGTAATCGTACGGCGGAACCAAATGCAGAATCCACATTAACTCTTTTCTACAACGGTCTATGAACGGCAGCCATCAGCAGTTCTGGTACAGTCATACCTGTCCATTGCTTGAGGTTGTTCAACCAGTTTTTGGCGTTCTATCCTACGCCCACCTTCAATGGTGCCTTGCATTATTGTCTTGCACTGGCTGCCATGCCTTGTAACGTGTGCAAACCTCGGCATTTTTCTCCGTTTGATAGTGGCGAGAAGCGGTTCCTCATGTTCCACAAAACTTTCAATCCTTTTCCGCACAAACTGATTTGGTTTTTGTTCCCAATAGAAGATACCAAGAGGCTTTCTCATGCATTTGTTCTCAAACGCTTGGATCCTTCTCTCTGTATCTGACAACAGTGCCCACGTTTCACATCAATACAGTGTGCGGCTGGTATTTGAGGACGGATTTTATGGATTAGTAAAAACTTGCTGAACAAATGAATATAATTATATTTGATTACAAACAAGTAAACATGAAATTTAGCTAAATATTATTTAATTTTATTCAATAAAATCACTACTAGCATCAATAACTGCCTATACGCGAGGTCGAAATCGGCTGAAACTTTAAGATTAATTGTTTCTTATTTATGTCAGACATTACTCGAACTATTGCAGCTTTAAGAGAGTCTTTGGTGTTATGAGGCTGTTTATTAACCTTCTTCTCATCAACGCTCCACACATAATAGTCTAGTAGATTGAGATCTGGAGAGTTAGGAAGCTAAATGTTGGGTATGATGTGGTCGTACAAATGGTCAGCCATCCATTCTTGTGTTCCTAGAGCCTTGTGGGATGGAGCCGAGTCTTGCTGGAATATGTATAGACCTGCCGTTGCATATGTTGTCAATCCAGGGCTTGACAACTGTTTCTAGAACCTGAAGTTAAACAGAAGCATTTATTCTAAGACCTTGTGGAGAAAAGTGTGGTGGCATAACATGTCTTTCATTGCTAACAACACCCAATACCATAACACTTGAAGGAAATTCTGTGCGCATCACTCTTGGTACCTGAGAAGGATCTGAACAAAGCCATCTGTCATTTCTTCTGTTAAGTTTTTGATCTTGATCAAAATTTTTCTCAGATGAGAAAAACCAAATCATACCAGCTTCTGAAGGATTTTTAAGTTTGTTTAAAAGCCTGTTGGATCTGTTTGAACGTTGTTTTTTTTGTTTGTTTTTTTCAGACACATGCAGCTTTTTGGAAATTGATCTCATTGATTGACCTCGGTTTTCATCAATTGTCTGCTTGACTTCCTGAATAAATTCGGATGTTCTCACTTTATCAGAACGTGTAGAATGTCTTTTATGTGTTGATACAGACATTGCGAAACTCTCAGCATCTTCTAACTCATTTCGTATATTGTGGACAAACGATCTTGCAACTTTGTGGAAACGTGCAGTATCCAAATCGCTATGATCAACATTTAATATCAAAATCGCAGCATACCTTTTCATTTCATTTGTTACCATAGGGTTTGCCATTCTTGATTTCTGAATTAGTCGTTAGCGGGAAGCAGTAGTAATCTTAAATCTGTATGTCCTCATATACCAGCCGCACCCTGTATATGAGAATACCAGCGATTTGTATAGTCTTTACTTTCTTTGAAAGTTGATTTTGCTCATCCATATTCTTTCCAGTTTGGCCTTCGTTTAGATGTATGTATACAGATAAACAGAGAGAAGTTAAAAGATTTTGAATGCGCCGGCGTATTCGGACAACATACAATAGCAACTCGATAGATTTGGTGTTTATTTTATGAGTTTTTTTAGTTGGTCAGAAGTATTAGGTTGTTGCAAAAATAATTTCGTTTTCTCACATATGTTACTATGTGAAAAATCGACATTATTTTTGCACCAACCTAATATAAGTTCGTTAATTAGGTATATCGTTAAACAAGGACTTACTATATATATATACAGTAGCGTCCAAAACTAAGGGATAAAATTTTAAAACCTAATATTTGTTAGAAATAACAACTGTGAAAAGCTGAAATTTTGACAACTGCTAGTTGTTATCATCCATAATAACATACTAAAATTTGAATCATTTGCAAAGGATAGAAAAAGAATTATAAGAATTATTTATTTATTTTCAAAATAGGATCGTCCTTAAAGACACATGACAGTGGATAAAGGCGTTGGTTAGATCCAGTAACAGGACCCAAAGAGATGAGAGTTCAATATCTGGTTAGGGCAGTGGACAACATTGAGAGGTGAATTAACAGGTTATAACTGATAACTGACATCCATTAGACATAGCACGTGGAACTAGAACAGTCTACCCAAGCGAGCGAAATCAAGGTTCAGTTCGACATTCCAACCAACTGAAGACCGGAGCGTACAACGGCTGCAAGTTTGTGATAAATATGGTAACAAAGATGAGGACAGTAGTCCGAATAATGTAAACAGATTAATTGTAGTTGATTCTACCTAGCTTTTAGAGTGAGATGTTTTATTAGCTCGAACCAAAGCCGAGTTCTTTGCAAGTTTTTGATTTTTAAATATCACGTTTATTAACTCTCGTTGCCTTGTTTGCACTGCTTGCAGTACTTGATCTGCATTATTATATATTAAATCGTATCACAATGTACACAGCATGTCGCACAGGTAAAAGAGAAAGAATAGACCAGAGAATTCTGACAGCTTAGAGAAACATAAACAAAAACATTTCACATCTCCCGTCCTAACATACCTTCATTTCCTCTTCTCCCGCTATTTATGCTGGCGCCAAATCTGTCGATCGACACATCCAAGTAGGCAAACCCGAGGCAAAAACGAACGCTTCGTTTTGATTCAAGTCCATATCGTCTTCAACCAAATACTTTTCCATTTCTCCGTCCTCACGGAAAACATCAAAGTCAGGTCAAAATCTCACCCGAGTTGTCCTTAATTTGGAACAAACATATAAACATTTGTGGGTAATTGGTGCGCTGAAATACACAAACTACGACGATGGAAAGAATAGATTGTCTGTAATTTATGTATTTATTACTTATCGTTTATGTAACCCGTGATAAAACGGACAGAATTTATTTATCAATTCCGCTAAAATCTTCATTCCCTCCTATTGAATAGAGACATGTTCAATTCAGGCAAAAGGTCAAATAACAATAAAATAATAATTACGTGTACATTTTAGCGCTTTAAACTCGTACTTATGGGTAACGTTTCCAATTTTCTTATCATTTCCCACTGACATTACCGCTACTTCCACACTCATTTCTTCTTCTTTTACTTTTTCATCTTCATTCTTCTTTTACTTCTGTTTCTTCTTTCCTTTTTCTTCCTCCTCTTTTTTTCTTTTTTCTTTTTCTTCTTCTTTTTCTTTTTCTTTTTTTCCTCTTTCTTTTTTCTTCTTTTTCTTTTACTTTTTCTTCTGTTTTTTCTTCATTTTACATTCCATCTTTTCTTTTTCATCTTTTTCTATCTTCGTTTCCGTCTTCTTCGTCATTTTTCTGTCTTCTTCCTTGATTTTCCTCTTCTTTTCCATCTTTTTCTCCTTCTTCTTTTATCTTTCAATCTTCTTTATCTTTTATCTTTTCTTCTTCTTCTTCCTTTAATTTTCCTTCTTTTTTTTTTCTTTACTTCTTTTACATTTTATTTTCTTCTTCTTCATCTTCCTCTGTGGATGATCATGGGTCAGGAGCTCTATGCTTAGCTGCATTGGTTCTGTAATGTGTTTTGCGAAGGATTGGATCTTGCATTATCCTGCAACAGAATAAGCGCCTTCTTTCTATTCACCATTGTTGTCCGAATTGCTTATAACCTTTGACGCATTACAGCAGGAATAACCAGTTCGAGTGCATTTTGGGAGGGAGAGTTGATTTGGGAAAGGCTTTGTAGGTAGCAAGTTCATTGACACAAGAAAAGTTACTTTTGCTATTATCGTGCAAAAAGATAAGTAAATTGCATCAAATCTCAGTCTATACTGGCTGTTGCTCATCTATTCAATAATTTCTATATATTATATATTTTGTCGATTTCAACAAGAAGTCCTTCCGATTTGTGCATTGTTCTACTTTAAGCATCAGTCCATCCAGAATTGTAATGATGAAGGCAATATTAGCTGTGTCCTTAAATGGAATTATATGGAATTCATTAGCCAAACGGGTGGCGCTAATGTCAATTGAAATTTTGAAAACAATTCTTTTAAAAAAAATTTCTCGGGAAAATGGTTTCAATAATTCGGAACAGGTTTATTAAAAAAAAAAATAGCAGCATGACCCGGCGTTGCCTGTGCTTGATTCAAAAATCGTACGACTCATACAGCAATCGCTATCACTTGACTTAAAATATTTTTGCCCTTCCTTGCCTTTAAAGGACTGCCCTTTGCTGTGCTGATGTTGCTACATGCCTTACTTCTTGCCTATCTCACACTGCGATTTTTTTCTAAGCTCTATACTAAACATTAAATCTGTTACGAAAAAAGAACTAAACAAAATGAACACAAAACGATCAGCTTTAAAAAAGGATTCGTAACTGAAAAAACCGAATGAAAAAAGAATGTTAACAAATACTTTTTCACACCCAACCCAGTTCTGCGGAATCAGAATCAACGTTGAGTTTAAGCAAGCGAATGAGCCAATTGGAGTAAAGTGCCATGCAGATTTAAATTTTTCCCACTTGTGACGAATGCAGCTATCGATTTTTTTGCATCCTAGCATGCTAGTTAACATTCGTGTCAGTCAGCTGTTGGCTCTCACGCTGGCCAATAGAATCTTCCGGCCTATTCGTGGTAGCCAGCTATAGGCTCTCACTCTGGCCAGTACAAAATGGCCGCAAACTACATGAAAACTGCCGTAGAAGCATGAAAAATCGATTATTTCCACTATCGATGGGAGTTGGGAAATGCAAGGTCGGTCTTGGCCTTCCCGCTAACTTGGAGCATGTGCATGTAAATTTTGGTGCAAATCCGTCGAAAATTGCGGCCGTGCATTCGTTACACACACTCACACATCCTGCCTTTTATAGATAAAGATAAAACATTCTAATAACTGTTATCACTCTTTCTAGTATTGATGGAGGTTTCTTTCTTTACCTTTTGTTCGAAGTAGAGCAGAATGTCAACATCTTGACTGTGTCATCATTTTCCTCACAAGTTACGCGTTCTATTCATTTTAACTTTTGAAAGTCTTTTTTTATTTTGCAAAGTTATTTGTTTATGATTCTGTGACTCCTGGCCACGATGTTCGAATAAGGATTGTTCTCTCTAAGACCTACATGGTCCCTTCGCTCGAAACGATTTTAACCACTGAAATAACAAAGAAGTAGTATACAGTTGACAAGTTAGATCTTTCTCAACGAGTTTGGGGCCATGTATGACATTGATATGAAAGTCTCGATCTGATTAGGCCTTTGAAGAACAGAGGTTACTGATTGACAAATCCCTTGCTAACCCTCCTAACGGATGATGCAGTATGTAATTAAATTATGAGGTATTGTCATGAGATCAAAGACTCTTTCTTTCTGCCTCACTCTCAACGACTCTCCTCAATTCTTTTGGTGAGCCTGATGTTTAAAGATAGTAGTTCGGATATTCTCAAATATTTTGCCCATGTTCTTAAAATTTCACCCATTTTCCATCTATTTTCTTCAATATGAACAAATTGTCAACTGATATCGAAAATTTCATTCAATCTGTTGTTAACTGGGGTAAGAAGTCCCTGTTAATATTAACGCCTCTAAAATGAAACTGCTGTCAGTCATCTTACAGGGACTTTTCTACCTACCATTAACATGGCTGATGCTAACCTCCAGAACAGCAACCCTTTGTAGAATAACAATAGAATAAACAGCACTTACCAGCGTGAGGGCCCCAGCTAGCGTCCAGTTGGCAGACAAAATAAAGCAGGTTGTAACTCAATACAAACCCTACAAACTGACTGGAATCAGGCTGGGACCCTTACGCCGGTAAGTGCTGTTTATTCTATTGATATTCTACACCCTTTCAACTTTCTTGACATAAAATGTAATGATTATACTGAATCAGTTGCCAACTCTGCTGTGAGAAAAATCAGTTATTTTCTCGGCAGAATCACCCTGGCCTATTTACCATTCGTCTGTGCATCAAATTTGGTGTCACATCTGGTCTGGGTCTTCTATTTTATATCCCGAGATTTCTTCACGAAATCCAAATGTTATCAACTGTGACCTGGCATTTCAGATTCAGACATTTTCCCACCTCTATAACATAGTTTTCTCCTTTTGCTTCTATAAATATTTTCACGGCAATTGGAATCACCGTATTTTCCGGCCTACAACACACTGGGGCTTAGAAGACTTACCGTAATGTTGAAAAGAAAATTCTAACGAAAAAATGTCATTCTCAGCCAACAACACATTCCCATGCGTCCCTTTCATACTGGTGCTACGTAATGTTTACATTAATCACTCGTCCGATTTTGTTTATATGACATACTAGGTCAAGAGCAGAAATAGTAATCAGTAAACAGAGCATGTTTAAGCTTATGGCTCGGCTCCAGGAAGGTTTATAGTCTTGGAAATACTTGTAACAGCTAAATACTGAGATTACATCATATAAAACACTGAATCAGATAGATAGATAGATA
>OZ010586.1:111431240-111531240 GCA_963932145.1 Acanthosepion lycidas
TTAGCCAATGCCACTTTAGCGCTCCACCTTTCAATATCTAATTTATACAATTAATTTGAAATAACATTTTTCTTTTCTTTTTAATTTTATTCTACGTCTCTTTAACTTAACCTTATTTTTTTCATTTTATTTTGCTTTTAATTTTAATTTTATACTTTTTAAAAAAAAAATACACACTTCCAGTGAACTTTTCGTAACTGAACTAAGCTTTTTATCTAAAAATAATGTATATTTTCGATATGTGCATATATATATATATATATATATATGTGTGTGTGTGTGTGTGTGTATGTGTGTGAGCATGTGCATAGGTACAGATTGTATTTACTGATTATTGTATTCTATTTTTCTCTATTCACAGATGGTTGCAGTTTGAATCTTAGTTTGCTAATTTGGCTATGTTTTTTAACGAGCTTTTTGAGTGAGAATCTTACTTTGTAGGGTCCAGTGTTATGAGGGGGTTAGAAATGACGCCAAATGTTAAATCTATTGAATTTTTCCTTTGTTTAATGAATTTCTTCGTGACACTTCCGCTAACCTGTAGTACGGGGCGTGATCTATCCTACAAAGTTCGATTAATACCACTCTTATTAGCGTCAGCACATTGAACATGTGACTGGTTGAAGTCTCGTCTCGCACTGTTTTTCTGACCTGCTTCTGTCTTTTGGCCATTTTTTATACTAGAGGCAACAGAAATATAATCCATAAAGCATGTTGAGAATAGATTAAGCATAGAAATAATAGTAATAATAATAATAATAATAATAATAATAATAATAATAGATCTACCCTATAAATTGTGATTAATATCACACCCATTGGCGTCAGCAAGTTGAACAGTTTAATCTTTAGCTGATGCCACTTTAGGTCCGCCTTTCAATATCTAATTTATGTGAACTTTTATACAATTAATTTGAAATGACATTTTTATTTTCTTTTTAATTTTATTCTAAGTCTCTTTGACTTAATTAACTTTATTTGTTTATTTTACTTTAAGCCTTACTTTGAAAATGGAAACAAAGAGGATACTTATATTAACATCAGGAAGAGATAGTTCAAAACTCTGGGTCATATAATAGGGATATAAAATTGGAAAAGGGTTTGCCCAAAATGCATATTCTGTGATAAATATCCATAAACAATTAACCATCTTTTATCAGACTGCACGGTATTAGCAACCACTGAATATTAAACCCGACATGACAGAATAGACCAATATCTGAATTGAAAAAGGACACTGAAAGAAATAGGTATAAACATCACCCCGATGCGGTTACGGAACTGTAACAATTTTATGGGGTTTAATAATATACGCAGAACAATCAAATCTAATCGCCAGACATCGTGATCGGTAACCACAAATACAAAAAGTACTTTCTTATTGATATGGCAATCCCTGCAAATTGTAATATATCTTTGAAAATCTTCAAAAAACTATCAAAATACAATGGAAACCTCAAAAATGTGCCATATCAACAACTCCAGTTGTAGTTGGCGCCCTCGCATCGATTGGAAAAGATTTCAGTAGATTCATTCCTGGTGGCACATACTTTAAAGAAATGCAAAAAATGTTTTCATAAGTACAGCCCACAAGTATGAAGAGCTTTATCTGTATAAAATATGTTTAATCGTAGTAGTTTTTGCTTTTGTATTTTGTGTCTTTCCTCAAAAAATTCTCAGTGGAAAATGTCATGACAGCTTTTCTGAGCTTAGGCTTTTGGTTGGAACCTGGAAAGAAATGAGCATGCAGCAGAAATTAAAGGAAATAATAATAATAATAATAATAATAATAATAATAATAATAATAATAATAATAATAATAATACAGAAACACCCTTAGATTTTGTCACAAAGTTTAGGGAACTGGAGCATGATGAATCCTATAAGTACCTAGGAATTAGCGAAGGAGATGTTATACAACATACACAAATGAAGGAGAAAGTAAAAAAGGAGTACTACAGGGGTATGCGTCTGGTATTAAATACCGAGCTAAACTCAAAAAAAAAAGAATATCAACCATAAACATCTTGGTTATCACTGTTGTGCAATACAGCTTTAATATCCTAAACTGTAACATAATGGACACCAACACGAGAAATCTTCTCACTTACTACCGCATGCACCATCCCAAAGCTGATGTTGATCATTTGTATATGCCCAGATCCGAAGGAGGCAGATGATTAGTTCAACTAGAACTGTTCTACAAAACTACAACAATTGGCCTCCAAAGATACTTGGAAACTACAGAAGAATGGATGATGGTATGTGTCACAGAACATTAAAGTAGTAAGCGTCTTTACTCCGTAATAAAGGAAAACAACGAATTGCAAATGGAGCTTAAAATGGGCACAGAAATACAAGTAAAGCACAGTACACCGGCTGAAGCTGCAAAATAATTAAAAAAGAAAGCAAAGACAAATGCAACCAACCAGATACAGAAACAATGGCAAGATAAACCGCTTTATGGCCAATACTCTACCCGTACCAAACAAGCTGACGTAGACAAAACCCGTACTCATCAGTGGCTAAGTATTGCAGGGTTGAAAGCTGAAATTGAAGGTTTTATCCTTGCTGCACAGGACTAATGCTTGTTAACTAGAAATTATCAAACACATATACTAAAATATTGTTAGCCCAAAATGCAGATTCTGTGTTAAATATCCAGAAACAATTGATCATCTTGTATCAGATTGCACGATATTGGCAACTACTGAGTATAAAACCCGGCATGACAGAATGGGCCAATATCTGCACTGGAAAATTTGCTACTTCTACGGGAAGGAAACTGAAAGAAACTTGTAAGAACACCACTCAGACCCGGTTACGGAGATAGTACTTGTTACAATTCTATGGGACTACACAATACACACTGACAGAACAATCAAAGCCAACTGCCCAGACATTGTTATTAAAGACCACAAACAAAAAAGTGCCTCCTTATTGATATGGCAGTCTCTGCAGACTGCAATGTATCTTTGAAGATCTTCAAAAAGCTGTCAAAATACAAGGACCTTGAAATAGAAATCTAAAACATGTGGCACATGGGAACATCAACAATACCTAGGATTGGTTGGGAAAGACTCCAGTAGACTAATTGAAGGGATTCCTGGAAGTCCATGCCTCAAAGGGATACAAAAAAATTGTTCAAGTACAGCCCACACTTTACGAAGGGCTTTATCTATGTTTTTTTTGTTTGTTTGTTTTTTTTGTCAGTGGAAAGTGTCATGATGCCGTTTCTAACCTTAGGTCCCTGGGCAGGACCCGGAAAGAAATGTGTAAACGCCAGAAATCAAAGGAAATTATAATAATAATAATAATAATAATAATAATAATAATAATAATAATAATAATAATAATGTGGAATAAGGTATTTATTAAATCATTTCACCCCAAACGAACATTTCTAGTCTTTAGTAAATCTAAAACCACTTCGACGTGGTGCCAAGATTAGCTACTTTGTCTCAATGACGTCTGAATAGTGATTTCAATCCTCATTGGGAGCTCCATTCTTTCAGCCTTGAGCCAAATCTAGTCTACACTTAAAAAATCTAGAACACTTCGATGTGAAGTAATGGCTAGCAAGCTTGTCACAGTTACGAGACAGGAGTGAGTAGAATCCTTACTCTATACTCCATACTTCCGGCCTTGTGCCACATATAAGCTACACTTCTAAATTGTGAGCACTTTGACGTTAGATAAATTTTGACTGAGTATTGATTCCGATCCACACTAGGTGCCCACAATTCCCCACCTTGTGCCACAACTAAGCTACACTTAGTAAATCGCTATACGAAATTAGAAAAGGTGCCAAGAATTACATAAAAGTTAATGACTATGCATAAAGTTCTGAACCCAGATATTTATTTCGATTGGTAGAGGGTTAATGGGTGTTAAAAAATTTGTTATTGGCTATTCTGGGACTTGAGAATTATGTTAAAAGTTCTCATGAATTGTTTCTGACAGCTGCACGAAAAGTGGATGGAAATCTGTAAGAGTGAATTTGAGCCAGTGATTGTAGGAGAGAAGAAGCGTAAAGAGAGGCGAGTTGATAAGTTGAAAGAAAAAAAAACGTCATGGTCAATTTCTTCAGCAAAGACAGCTGCTGAACCTGTGAGGTATCTTTGTGTGAACGTTGGTTTTATAAAGAAAGAGATGGGGCCATTTTTGTTGCACAGAAGAAAGATTGCACAGAAAGATTGAAATCAAAGCCAAACAGACTCAAAATGAAGGACTTGTGAACAAAAACCGTTGAGAGGGTTAACCAAAATTCGGTGAATGTTCCAAGTTAGCACAGAAAAGCATGAGCAACGACATCATTGGATTGGTAAGCGGTTCCATTGGAAAGTACGCTGTAAATTTGGTTCCATTTTGGGAGAGATTTGGTATTGATATAAGCCAGAGATATTGCGAAAAATGACAGTCACAAGATATTATGGGGTTTCTCTGTCTAGATATATCATTGAATAACGGAGACAAGAGCTTATTTTGATAGATAATAAAATACGCAGGTATCAAATTATTGATTTTTTTTTGTTCCATGTGATTTCAAAGTAACTAAAAATACTGAAAAATGCCATCATCTAGCTATGAAGTTGAAGGATCAATGGAATATGAATATTGAATTAAGTAATGGGTGCGCTTGGAACGCCACATTGAATATTGTGCATTGTTGAGTCGTCGTCACCCGGTGGCACCCGATCATCGCGATGGACACCCTCTGTCCATATTCCCTTTCTCCCTTTGGTGGCAGTGGCGGAGGAGCTGTAAATAAAAATGAGTTTTGAAAGGCCATTCGCGTGAATTTGATTTTGGTGGATAAATCTGCCCGATGGAGAGGTCCACACGTTTGCCCAGAAACGCCGCCCACGCAGCTCAAATTGCTGTATAGAGGAAACCGAAAGAAAAGGCCTCGGGTAGTAACGCCACAAACTAGTTCCGTAATATGTCTAAATAAATGTCAAGATAAATAAAACAGCAACAAAGAAAAGACAGTCGATACAAAGATGACACAATAGACGACGGACTTAGTTAATGTACGGAATTATGCCGAGGTTAATCCGACTATAAGCGAGGAAAGTCATCTAATAGGAATTGAGCAAACGACTGAATTTTTACTATAATAATTATGTCGCCTCTGTTTTACCATAATAATTATGTCGCCTGTTTCAAGCGCATTTTTATTTGTTTAACACTCACAGAATCAACCTGCAGTTTATACTACAATTATGCTGAGCGTACTTTAATTGCAGTTTCTGAATGAAGCCACCTAATCTGGCGTAATCACGGTAAGAACACGTAAACAGGTCAACTACGAAGATATGTGACTTCGTGCTAGAAAGACTATAGACAGCTATTTGACACTTTCACCGACCCATTGTCACTCACAGCTCGTAGTATATGCTTCAGGCACGGCCCAACACTGCTCCACGCTACGACCGTCTCTGCAGGCCGATATAATTAGGATAGCATCCTTTTGACAAATAAACTATGGTCAGCTTGGAACCAGGCGATTGCCTCACAGATGAAGAATAGACTTCAAGCAACATAAATGTAGTTCTACAGAAGCATGCTGAGAATACCATGGGCTGAAAATGTGAGCAAAGAAGAAGTTTCTGAGTCAATGGAAACAAAAAAGACATTTATACATAACATCACAATGAGACAGTTGATATTTCTAGAGAACGTAATAATGGCTTGAAAAATCTCATACTCAATTGACACATAGAAGGCAAGCAGAATAGAGTTAAACAGCGCATAAGCTACCTAACTAGCATGTGTAAATGAATGGCAGAACAGGATTTAGGAGAGATAGCAAAACAAACTTTACTTAGAGCTACAAAGGACAGGAAATTGTGGAGAGCCATGATCCCGAACGTTCTGAAGGAACACGATACTTAAAAGAAGAATGTTATAATCATTCTGACAGACGCTCATTGAATATCCGAGTACGTATTTTGCTAACCAATTCCTGTTGAAGACGCATGCCCAGGTACATTTGTGCTTGATTAACACCCACAGACTAGTTTATACTACTACTATGCTGAGCGGACGTTAGGTACAGTTTCTGGGAGAGAACGCATTATCTGGCTGTATCAACTCTTTGAACAAGGCTCAAACACTCGGTCAAGATGACCTTTGACTTAGTGCTAGCACAAATGGTTTCGTCGACAAGGCTTAGGTCAACCTGTGGTATAGTTTTCAGGCACTTTCCAAAGGTGCAATATGCTGGAATAACCTCCCCGGGCCGATAAGAATAATTGATGAGATTCGAACCCGGGTCTCATTGTTCGAAAGTGAACCTTCTCACTAGTCGACCACGCGTCCACCATTGAATCTATAGACCAAGGGAAATTACATAGATAAGCATATCTCAGATAATGTTAATGTCCTAAAATCATTTTCGACTTTGAAAACTTAGTGGATCACCCACTTCAGACTAGAAGACCTAATCGGATAGTGTATTTTCAAAACAGAGGAGAATAAGGTATAGATTAAAAAAAATAGATTTAAAAAGATCCTTAAAGTCCCACAATAAAAAGGAAAAACGAAGAAAGACATGATTGTCTCTTTTCATTGTCCCGTGAACTGACAAATTAGCAAGCAGTGAAAAGTCGGGATATCCTGATAAAATCGGAGCTTCTTCCTCTAAAATTGTTCAATGCGAATTTTCGACTTAGAGTAACGTGGGTCCGAAAATAATCTTTCTTTTACTCACTTGACCCTTTAAGTCACTGACAAGTAGTCGGTAAAGTTTTCCCCATGGTAACAACAAAATCATTCAATTTAAACTATATGCGCTGTATTATTTAATAATACAAAATGATTTTCCAGTTAAAAAGGCAGATAATTGAACTTCCAGTAGAGAAACAGAAACTGCGACAATTGCGGCTTGAAAACACCTAGGGAGACTAGCATAATGACATAAACGCGACTGCGTACTACGGAAGAATGGCCGTAGTTACCAAATATCAATTCGAGACAGGTATTTAATCACATTATAATTGTCGTTATCATGCCACTAGATTAGTAAAGAAAAGAGAATGTCTGATAGAATATATCACAAATCCGGTCAATCAGGGAATAGATGTAAAGGTAAGTGAAATGCTGAATAAATACTTTCCTATTGCCTGACAGCTGAAAGATTTCTCGAATGCCACAGTGATAGTTGTACGCATCATTATCGGAGCCGTGGAAAAATACTCAGTACTGCTACGTTTCGGAAGAGACACCGAAATGGATGCTTCTGTCCCCAACGCCCAACAATCATTAAGCTCTTTATCTATCCCGGGGGTCAGCAACCTTTTGCAAACTATGTGCCGACTTCATCATTCAGTGTACAAACAGTATACGTATATTTATACAAGTCAGGGTCAATATACATGCTCTACAATATATTGTATATAGTAATATGTTCAATAATATGTGAACCACATTAATTAAAATAAACTGTATTTATTTTTTTTTTAAAGATTTTATTATTAATGAGAGCATTACATTTGTATGGTCTTAACATTAATAAAAAAAAAATCTCACGTTAATAGAAATGCTTTTTATTGGTGCCATCATAAGCGGTGCTCTTTGAGGTTGAAACAAGCAAGCAGTCCAACGAGTGAGCAGTTTTGAAACAGCTAAATATATTGTTCGCGTTGTTATTGGTTCAGACTTAGTGAAGTTATTTATAGTTGCATACCATTGGAAATTGCTTGTTGTGACATTGTGCGGCACGCGTGCCGTAGGTTGCCGACTCTTTCATCTATCCTACATTTCCTCATAATGTGAAACACTCCGTCCATTACTATACCTCATTTAGCAACTCTATACTTTAAGTGGCTGTTGTACCTAGTATTTGGTGAACACTATTAAAAAGAAAATAGTGTGGACCTTTGAAATCCAGTTGTTAATCTATCTTAGCCAGGAGTTCAGACATTTTTCTTGTCAGCTAGGAAATAATATTCTGCCAAACTATAGATTTAGACTTTCCAATAAATTGTCTATCGAAATAGTTTGCAAAATTAAAGTAATACTTATAATTATTGGAGCACGCGTACTTACCCATTGAGATTTACATCTATCTTGGAACAATTAAAAGTCTACAGGAAAATTGTCCCGACAGAGACTACAAAATTGTGAGAGTCTCACGAACATACATACATCTATATAAATAGAAATCACATACAACGCCAAGCATTCATTGGTTAATTAATCACCATTACGTTATTATAGACAATTTACAAATCGCAGCAATGCAACAATTTTGTAATCGCTCTATTTTCATGTAGTCAGTTTTGGGAGAAACGGAACACAGAAACTTCCTTAAGTCTCCCCAAAGCTCGCTCGCTGATTGGTCAACCAATCAGATCGTCTGCACGTGAAGAATAATTATTCCCACGCAGCGATCGGGAGCCTATAGTCATTTATTTAAGCAAGAATTTTTCTTAGCTATTTAGTGAGAATTCAGCTGCCAAACGAATCCATGACAGTTGAAACCATGCGCCAACCTTCTCACTCACACACACCACTCACATGCTGAACATACCTTGTATACACTCACATAATCTTTTCTAACATGGCAAATCTTTTAAGAACCTTCATTATAAGAGACCCTCATGAACATTATTCCAGTGAACTTTGAAATACTAAAATAACAGATAGAGAGACAACTCTTGTTTTATTCAACCTTTTCTTACTTTCATATCGTTGTTTGATATTGTACATCTTGTTAAATACATATTTTATGTGTAACAATGTCTTTTGCTTATCCTTTTCTGCGTTTCCTCATCTAAAGTTAAATTAATGTGTTAAAGTCCGCCACAAACTTATTGCAGAACTTGAAAAGAATAATGAGAATTTGAAAAGTTCGCTATCGATATAAAAGAAATGGCAGCATCAGAAAATAAATAAAAAAGTGCTTTTGCATATCTGAAATAAAACTGTTCCAGACTTCACACACTCGATAGATAAATAAATCTTTCCTTTTTCTTTTGGGGTGTCTGACTGAAATAGTTCCGGCCTTCCACTTTTCCGAGATGATGATATGCATCAGAAAATGCGTCATTGCGTTTTCCTAAATTAGATATTCTGCTGCCCACAGGAAGTGATGTGTTTTTGTTTTTGACCATGATATTTTAGATGATGCTTTTGGGGAGGGGGTATCGATGTTACTTGATACCGAAAAAGTAGCCTGATCGAAAAGTGACCCCATTCTTAAAAAATCACGTACAAGGAAGGATTTTGCTTTTTTATTAACGAACTTAATTCAACGGTCAGATGGATCAGCTGTCGTTGTATTTTGGTAAGAAAGAGTGTCTAGTAGTTTTGCGTCTTGCCGCCTTCACCGAGGTGGACTTAGGAACAGGCAAAAAGCGTCATCTGCTGTGGAGTTTGAATTACTTTCTCATTTCTGCTTAATTCGAAATATTCATTATTAACAGCAGCATATGGCTTTGACTAAAATTAATCGAGATTGATCGCAGATACGGTACAGACTAGAATATCGCCCCCCACCCAGGTGAGTGTTGAGTTGTCATGTCTGGTTAATAGGTAATTCCTTTAAACACCCAGTTCGCTTAATGAGCATCATCGTATATCGCTACCCAAAGAAAAATCCTGACAACTAGCCATGTGGGTGAAAAGATTTCTATGGTTTTCCTCAACCATCTGTTTCGTAATTGATACAAGTATCTCGTTTTAGCTACCTTCACAGCATCATATCCTCCGACACAAGACAGGTAACTATGATAATCAAACCTAATAAAGCGGTTGATAGACTACCAAAATGTTCCTGGAACAAGAGAAACCTGACAAAAGACACCAACGTAAATCAAGTCATAGTACTAGTGACTCCTTGTGCCTTTTCAGGCTAACGTTCTCAGATGACATCAAGTGAAGAAGGTATTAAAACTAAGGCAGCTTCTAAACAGTTGGCTCACTGTCGTGCGAGACACTTGTTCTATTCAGGATCTATCCTACATATCTAATGTAGATATGTATGATAGATCCTGGATCTATCATATATGCCAAGAATATTGCTGCTACATATGATCTGCCGCTCCTGCTATTTACCTTGAGCTCCTTGATAAACAGAGAGAGAAAGCCCATTCTGCCTTCCATCATCATGGTTGATGCTAACTTACAGGTTGGTGATTCGTTCCACCTTCTCGTGGTGGAGACATTAAAATTGAATCCATTTCTAGGCCAGTTGCTACGAAACTGGGTTCACTGCGTCGTGCTAGATAATTTTTCTTTCTCCTTATCTCGCATATCTATGCTTACCATTCGTCCATGCTTAGAATATTGCTGCCACTTATGACCCAGTTCTCTAGCCATGTATTTAGATATCTTCGATAAAATCCTAGAAGATTCAGTAATATTATCAGTCCTGATCTGGCGGCTCGGCTTCAGTTACTTTCTCACTACAATAAGGTTGCCTTCTTGTGTCTTTTCTAAAATAATTTCATGGTAATTCTTCAGACGAGCTCTTCGCTATGACACCTAGATTTTTTTTTTAAATTTAAGCGCAGTACTAGACTGGTGTGGAAATCTCACCAATTTACATTTGACCTGATTAGATGTAAGCGTAAAAATTATGCTAAAATTTTATTTCCTCTGATTTCTCGTCTGTTGAACTCCCTTCCGGCTACATACTTTCCAGCCAACTGTAAACTTCAAATGCAATGTCAATCGCTATCTACTGTCCTCCTGATTACTCATTTTTGTTCCAGCTCAGTAATGATGTTGTTTCTAATTTTTCAACACCCAGTAATCCCTTGTGTCTTAATGGCTTTAAGGCATTTCTTGGGATGAAATCGATTAAAAGAAATTCGTCTAATTGATAACGAATCGCGAGTTGTATACTGGCGCAACCCCCTAATTATCCGAGCATTTCCATCAGAGTTACTTCGTACCACGCTAAAAATGCATTAGAGCAATTTAATTACGGGCAATGACTCTGCTATAGATATGAGAGTCAAGGGTTGCATTACTGCTACAAAAGATTCAACCACGATTGGATGGTTAGGTGGCAAGGATACGGTCTTCCCAAGATATTCACTTTCAGAGAACTTGTCTTTGGTCGATGGAGAAGTGGGAAACCCGTTAAGTAAAACAAGGTCTCTTTGAAAATGATTCACACCCTATATGGAATCTACCACCAACACTGGGGATCGAAGAGAGCCTTCAGGCTTATATGGAGGCATAGGATTAATCAGTCAACCACTCTGACCCGAGCAAGATGGAAAAAATTGCAGAAGCTCGGCTAGTCTGGAACTTCTTCTTCTTCTTCTTCTTCTTCTTCTTCTTCTTCTTCTTCTTGTCGTTGTTGTTGTTACTATAGATTAACATGAAGTTATATTCAATAAATATGGACGGGTCGTATTTCTATTAATTCGTTAAAAGTATGGATTAACATGATGATAATAATATTAATACAATGAATTGGACCGGTCATATTTCTAATTCCTTTACTAAGAAGTATGGACTAACATGAAGCTATGTGAAGTACATTTGGACCACTCGTATTTCCTCAAATTCATAATGGTTGGCTAACACTAGAGCTTGCTGTACAAGAGAATTAGCATTTATCATTCCCAGTGCATAGAAATGATTATCGTGTGTGTGACTTATACACCAATACATATGGTAATTGTTAACACTTCAAGGATTCAGTGTATTTTTTTTACTAGCTAATATAAATGACACTTTTATGTAATTATTTTTTCCTTCAGAGACAAATAAGCGTTCATTTATGTCTTACTCAATGGTCACATCATATCACAAAAGTATATGAAAGCTAGAGAGAAAAGAAATCGTTTTTTGTGTGTCTTTTCCAGAAAGGAAATAAAAAATCATACCAATTTTTGCTATTAACATCCCAGCCATTACTTAGAAATGTTTTTCAGAAATATCGAGAGATTTTCAAGAAATCACGTTTGGATTGTATTAAATATAAAACATTCATACATACACGCCAATTTCACTAGCGTATTGAACCATCATAACATAAAATCCCGCATAATAGCATATATATATATATATATATATATATATATAGAGAGAGAGAGAGAGAGAGAGATAGGGGATAGATAACTCGAACGACCAGATATAAGCAAGCGTATACGCGCATGCTGGCGTGCATATGCGGGCAAGCAGATAAGTAGTCATCGTATATATATATATATATATATATATATATATATATATATATATATATATATATAGGGTTACTCAAAAAATAAACCGATTTCATTATGCTATATTTTAATAAGGAAAAGCAATAGAATACTCCAGCCAAGTCACAAGTATTCTATTCACAATCAACTTTTATGTCCTGTCTTACAAGTGTTCAATGTGGCCACCACCTGCAGCACGTGTAACATCAATGCGATAAGATAATTCCTCCCAGACACGCATCAGCATATCACAATCCCCTGAGTTGATCGATGTTGTTATTCGATGTTTAAGTTCATCGAGGTTAGTGGATACCGGTGGAACATAAACGCAATCTTTTACATATCCTCACCAGAAAAAGTCACACAGGGTGAAGCCTTTAGATCACGCAGGCCAAGCACAAAGAGCAAGGTTTGGTAAGTGCCTGAAAGAGGCGTAATCTGTAAGGTTTCAAATGTACACCCTTGGGCAAATTAATTGAAACAAAACGAATAATTCCATTATCATTTACCTTTTCTCGTGTTTTTCCAATGAAACATGACCCAGTGCACATATTAGTATTTCGTATGTCCAATCCACAACGTCTGTCCTTGCAGATTGACTACAGATTCTCGAATGGATTTAAATCAAGAGATTTTCAGCGCCTGCCTGTGGATAGTACTTTGATTTGCTCACTCGTAAGGTTTGCTATTGTGTTCGTGCAGCGTTATAATTTTCGTACACTTTTTTGTAGTAACGTCCATCACAGACAATGGCCGTGGGACAACTAATCGACAGTCGAGACAATAGTTTCTGGACGTGATGAACATCTGATGCTATCACGGATGACGCAATATTTTTCAAGGCCAAACAAATTTTATCATACACGCCGAAAATAGATTCATATTACTGCACGCCACTGTAAATGACCTAATCTGAAAAAAAAAGAAATCGATTACACCCAGTGGATCTAAAACTGACCATATGGTGAAAGAAAGGAATCTGAAGGAGTTGTTTCAATTAATTTGCACAAGGCTGTAGACGTCTTCTAAGCACACGCTCACACATGCTCACGGCTAGCTCAATTTGTGGACTTCCGTCGACGCCCCACTAATGCATCAAGGATTCTCACCATTTGTTCCTCCGAAACTTGTGGTCGTCTTGGACTTTTTCCTTTACACAGGCGCCCACTGTCTTCAAAGTGTTTAAACCATCGTCGAATGTTCTTTGAAGATGGCGGATTAATGTCGAATTGTCTTAGAAGTGCAAGCTGCACCGTGACAACAGTATTTGTTTTAGCAAACTCTAGAACGCCTTTTGCTGAACGCGCGTCATTTCGGGGGTAAACAAACAACTAAACGTTGGCGCAGAGACAACGCTACTATAGCGCCCCTGTGGAAGCCATTAAAAATTTAGAAAACTCCTCTTTCAAAGGATCATTGACTCATTCTATGACGTTGCTTGAGAACCGAAGAAATGCGCCTTGAAATTGGTTCATTGTTTTTGAACGACTCTGTGCATATATATATATATATATATATATATATATATATATATATATATATATATATATATAAATATTGTGTGTGTATATTTAGGCAGTATTTTTTCATTGATGCATGTTGCATTAAATAATATAGACAAGTTTTGTCTATTTTACGTAAATTCTTTTCATAACGTCTGATAAGCTTCATAACATTATCATTAAAAGAAGAAAGAAAATCACAATATTGACACATCCTATCCGATCTAACGTCATGAGCTGCGGTGCGATTTTCCCTTCCAGCGTCTTGTATGCACGAATTTGTCGTTGCTTTGAAATCATGATAATGTTATTAAGCTTATCAAACGATATGAAAAGAATTTACATAAAATAGACAAAACTTTTCTATATTATTTGAGGAAACATGCATCAATATATATATATATATATATATATATATATATATATATATATATATATATAAATCTCGACGCACCAAACCCTTAAACCGTTTCAGCTAAATCACATGAAATTATCATCAAAAGGTGCTGCACTCATCTGTGCAATGGTACAGAGAGATATAACTCCGTGATGATAAAACCTGAGGGGTGTTGTTGGATTGTATTCGCGGCAAATATTTACACCAACTCTTTGTTATCAGCATTTCAATAAGTGTGGCTGGTTCTACACATGCCTTCACCACTATAAACAAATCTTGTGTGGATAGTCTGCAGTTCAGTTCTGTGTTCTTTTTTTTGCTATACCACCGGAACACAAACAAGTCCACTGGCGAGAGAGTTAAGGCGACGGGGATAGATACAGGATTAAAAACTGAATCGAAGGACACTCATATGTCGAAAACAAGGGGAGAGTTCATCACATATATATATATATATATATATATATATATATATATATATATATATATATATATATATATATTGAACTATATACATATTAAACTAAGTGAAACCCTAAGATATTTTACAAAATTGTCTCATTTTTCCAGATTATCAACAAATCTTAATTATACTGGATATTCAATACGTAAAACCTTTATTAAAACTATTGCAAACATTTTCAAAAAATTTATGAAGCTGAAATAAGAATATTAAAAAATAAAAATTAAGATATGCAAAGCTAAGTAAATCCTTACATTTAATATTTGGCGACTGCTCATTTTGAGGTTACAATGTCAACCATTTTTTTCTATAAAGTTTCTGACAGTAGTGAGAGCCGATTTTTGACCATTCTTGGTAAAACTCCCACAATTGCTCAATATTACCTGGGTTTCTTATATGCACTGTCTTTGACTAGGCCATTCCAAAACGGAAATTTCTTTTTACGAACCCATTATTTTATGGATTTGCTTTCATGCTTCACATTATTGTCCTGTTGGAAGTTCCAGCCCCGACCTAAACCCAACTTTCGAACTGAGGACAACTAACTTGGTATGATGCAGAGTCCATTGTACCGTCAATGTGTACTATTGTACGTGTTCCAGCTACGGAAAAGCCCCCCCCCCAAATCATAATGCTGTCACTACCATGTTTAATGGCTGGTATCAAATTCACTTCAAAAGCCCTATTAGTTTTCCAGATATACCACGTTTTGTTCCTCCCATAAAGCACTATTTTAGTTTCGTCAGACCATAACAAACCTCTGCAATTATGTTTCTAGTTTATTAATATGAGCTTTGGTATACATGAGGCAAGCATGCCTGTGCTTTTCATAAGCAATGACATTTTCTAGGCATTCTATCATGAAGATCAGAATTGTTCAGACTTCATCGGACTGGAGATGGATGCAAAGTGATTACAACATCGATATGAGCATTGGAAAACCGCATGGTCATAGCAGGATTGACCTGGACTTGCCGAAATAGATGCCTACTTACATTTGTACTTATTTTTCGCTGACGTTCACTTTTTGATTGTGATGTCGTCATACCAAGGGCCTTCCATTTGTAAATAATATTTTACACAATGCAGAAGTGCATTCCAGATCGTATTGATGGCTTTTTATCGCTTTCTCTATCAGTATAAGTTTCAACTATACGATTTTTTTTTTATCTTTCCATAATTTTTTTAAAATTTAGTCTCTAACTGCCCAATACACAATGAGTTATATTTTTTGACTGCAGTATACATAGCTTACCAAAAAATGAACAGGTGCCATTTTGATTTTTACATGCACACAAAAATATTTGAACTGGCAACCATGTAAAACAAAAATACAGAGTTTAAATGTAAAGGTTTCCTTACTTTTGTACTTCTTAATTTCTAATTAATAATTTTATTTCAGCTTGATAAAAAATATCTTGAAAGTGGTTGTAATTGATTTAATAAAGGTTTTTATTAACGAATATATAGTTTAATTAAGATTTGTTAATAATCTGGAAATAAGAGACAATTATTTTAAATACTATTTTAGGGGTTCATTTACACATTATGCAAGGTGTGTGCTTTCCGATCACTCGCTATTACGTTTACTTTTATACCGTCTCTCTTTCATTTTTCGTATTTGTTTTAGAATATTGCATTATTCATATTGTATGCCAATCATGTAAAACAAAGAAAGAAAAACTGTAAATCTTAGTTTTTAATTAGTATTTTTAATCGGGATTAATTTTGTTTTTGATCGAGCTTGATAAAAAAAAACTATGAAAGTTGTTGTAATTCATTTAATAAAGTTTCTCCTTAATTAATTTATAGTTTAATTAACATTTGTTGGATATCTGGAAGAAAGACAGAATTATTTTAAATACGGTCTTAGTGGTTCACTTACTTCTATACATCTCTCTCTCTCTCTCTCTCTCTCTCTCTCTCTCTCTCTCTCTGTATATATATATATATATATATATATATATATATATATATATATATATATATATATATATATGTAAGCAAATATATGGATATAGATCCGACAGTATGAAGAAAAATATACGGAAAAAACAAACAAAAATCCTTGTATGCAATTATGCTGTTTTAATGTATATAACCAAGATGACCATTAGTAGCACACTACGACGTAGTGGACTGAAATCATGTAGCGCCCACAAGGTCCCCTTACTCAGGAAGACACATGTACAGGCCCGTCAGAAGTTTGCAAATGAGCACCTAGATGATTCAGAGGAGGGTTGGGAGAATATGTCCTGAAGATCGTTTATTAGACCGAAACGTCCGACGTTGACATTATATTAACATTAAAACAGCATAATTGCATATAAGGATTTTTGTTTGTTTTTTCCGTATATTATTCTTCATATATATATATATATATATATATATATATATATATATATGATAACAATATAGTTTCAAGGCATACTATATTAATAGGTAACTGTGCTGAATATCAGTGATAGAGCGTGTGTAAATCTGTTTCATACTTGAACGCAAACTTCAAGCTATGACGAAATCTAAAGTTGTAGCCCTTGTCTGTTTGTCTGTTTGCTTGTTATCGAATTCCTCCCCACAAACATATATATTCTGAAGCTACATTACCCAGGTTACTTGGATAGGCATATTTAATTTTAATCAAACAGGTCTTCGGTGGGCACAAATCCCACCACTGATTTTTTTTCCTTTGATTTAAATTAAGTTTAAGTTGAAACAAGCGAATGACTCCTTGGGTACTTGGATAAATATATTTCATTTTGATCAAAGGAGGTTCCTGGGGTTGAACAAATCCACGATGAATTTTTACTCTTTAATTTAAATTAAATTTAAATTTGAAAATGGGAATGAGTCCTGTCCAAAATATAGATGGAGAAAACGAGAAGATGGAGGTAAGATCAAAATGAGACAATATGGACGTCAAGTTGAGCAAGAAATCTTCAGTTAGTGTATAGTGCCTTACAATACATATTTATTGCGACAATTCGACTGTCATATCAATGTTGAAATCTGTTCATCAATTCATTCAATCAAGTATGGCATCAAATACATATCAAAGGGCGCCAAATCAAGCTGTTTTATACAAACCCCCTACTAGATTTTTCCCTTTCATTTAAATTAAATTTAAATTTGAACAAGGGAATGATCCCTATCCAAAATATAGAAGGAGAGAGCCAGAAGATAGAGGTCACATCGGCAAGATCATTGAGTAATATTGAAATGCATCATTTTTCTCCATAAACTATAACAATGATTTAAAATTAATCATCATTTTCTTACAAAAATGTGAGTCACGCAGCAAAGCGCAGGTAATTCGGCTTTTTACTGATAATACCAGACGATGCAGTATAAGAAATAGAATCCAAATCTACAGTGTGTGGGGGTAAGCGACATTAGTTCGATAAGAAAACTTTTAAGCACAGACACCCAATTCCCCATATCCATAAGAGAAATCATTTCAAATAATAGTGACATATGAAGAACTGACTGTGAAAGACGACTGAAGATAATTGAAGCAGTAGCCAGTTTAGATCGGTTATCACTAAAACAAAAGATCCAGTATGAACGAAATTATTGATATTAACACATAAGGCAGAATAAGAAATAAAAACAAAATGTACTAACAATGAAAATTAACCACTGATTTGATAATGGCTGACATAAGGGCCAAAAGTTTTTGAAACAACAACGACTATGGGCAGTTTCTACACATTCTTTGCTTTCATAAGAGAAACATTGTAAGATCTCTTGGAAATCTGAAAAAAAATCTTACAAAATATTCAGTCGAATTCAATGAAACATATATAAAAAGAAGGTTTACTGCCAATATATATATATATATATATATATATATATATATATATATATATTGTTTCTTTGGTATCTTTTTACACAATTATCTTGAATAGAAACAAAAATATTTTTAACATCATTTCCAATTTTGATTTAATAAAGAGCATGGGAAAATAGCAAAGTGAAAGGAAAATTGAGTTTTATGTCATTTGTCGGGTAGCATAATTTTGGTCAAATTCAGGCAAGCTCTCAGTAAATTTTCCCAAAAAGATCATTTTTTCCTCGAAATAGTTCAAAATCACACAAAAAAAATATCCAAGGAAAAATAAATTGTTTTTCGCTTTGTGGTTCAATAATGTAGTCAAAGGTTTGCGGCTGTGTGTGGTCAAATTTAGCAAATATTTCCCCAAAATATTTTACACAAAAATAGTTCATAATTACAACACTGGATTTTCTGATCCTTGACAGTTTCACAAACTAAAACCTTGTACGTCATATTTCAGTCACAGCCAATTTCGACAAATACTTTTTCTTAAAAATGGAAAACAAGGTATTGAATAAGTGGATTATTGTAGAAATAGGTATTTCATAGACACTGGCGTGCAAAAATTTACGACCGCCTTAGTAAATTAACGACGGTATATGAATAATTGCTTCAAATCGCTGTGGCATTAAATGGTATGAAGTCCAGATCCCCCCCATGGAAATTTCGCTCATTCTTTTTTACAGTAATCCTAAAGCTCTTACTGATTGTGTGGTTTTCGTTGGCGCACTTGTTTCGTCAGTTCCCAACACAATGGCTCAATCACATTGTGATCAGGAAAATTAACTTTGTACAGTCTTCCAAATATATATATATATATATATATATATATATATATATTTATATATATATATATATATATGTATTAGGTTGGTGCAAAAATAATGACAAAAAATGTGGTTTTTTGACGTATTTTTTAACGTCGAAAAACGACATTATTACGTCATTATTTTTGCACCAACCTAATATATAAGTGAACATTGAAGTTAACACTTAAAGGCGACAGGCTGTTTCATGCTGACCTGACGATTGCGTCTAGCATGAAACAGCCTGTCGCCTCTAAGTGTTGACTTCAATGTTCACTTTTATATTTACAGACGCTCTATCTCTGATATTGAGCATTTTATCCCATAAATATGGCATACCTTAAGAGTATATTTCTTCATATATATATATATATATATATATATATATATATATATATTGATTTAGTGGATATCCGAATCGACGTATCTGCTTTTAATCTGTGTAATTGTCGTCTCTGTTAATGCACCTTTCGGTAGGGCTCGAACCTGCGTCCCCCTTATATAGGTGGAAAAATAAAACGTATCACCAGGCGTGCTTTTACATTTCTAAGAATCATCTTCCGATATTTTGTTACTTTTTCTTTGACTGACTTAGATGTTGTGGAAATGCACAATTATATATAAAGGGTTTTCCAGGTGCGGCGATATTACGAATCCTTTATCCTTCTTCTTAGTCTGGAAGAAGATTAGACCATAATAAACGAATATAGTTTTTGCTGTTTAGGTTTTCATAAAGTTTTAATAATTTTCTTCTCCCATCGCATTTGATGCAATCCCACACCATTACGTGTCCTCAGCCAAATTTTGAATTCTTTGTCATGCATCTTGTACTGTTTCCGTTTCCCAATAGTTTTTGTACATATTCTTCTGCATTAAAATACAACCAGTAAATACTAAATTCTTTGTGATATATCTAGTACAGTTTCTGTTTTCGCCATGTTTTTGCGTGAAAAGAGCAAGTTAATATTCAACTAGGATGGCTTAACAAGGCACCTTCCACTAATGCTAATAAGATGGGGCAATTTCTACTCAGGAATTTGCATGTTATCATTACTTTATTATCTCAATCTTTCATTGGCCCAATAATTTTTCATAGCGTTTTCTCAGAGTCAGTTTGTTTAAAGCAGTGTATCTTATTTTGCGCGGCACCGAAGAACGTATTTTTTTCAATTATCAAGGCCCACAGCCACTACTGACAAAAGAATACTGCGAAACAATCTTAACTTCGTAATAAAATAAAGGTGTAGTTGGCCCGAAAATTTTGCACGCCAGTGTAATTTACTTCAACATATATGAATGTCATATATGTCACAACGATAGATAGATAGATAGATAGATAGATAGATAGATAGATAGATATGAAGAGATTTATATATATATATATATATATATATATATATATATAGATAGATAGATAGATAGATAGATAGATAGATAGATTGGGCAAAATAAGTATTTCATCGCCTGCTGATTTTCTGAGCGTGCCACCACACAAAAATGGGAACGGTCTATAATTTTCAGGGTAGGTCCATCTTGAAAGTGGGAGATAGAATATAAAAAATTCTAGAAAATCACATTATATTAATTTTTAAACATCTATTTCTTTTATTGAAAAAATAAATAATTCACCCCCTACCAACCAGCAATGATTCAGGCCCCACAAACCGGTTATGTGATCAGGAGGCATATGGAATAGCTCTATTACACAATAATTTCTCCTAATCAAGTACTCATTACCTGTATAAAAGACACTAGTTCACAGAATCCTTCAATGAATCAGAATCTAATCCCTCCACAATGGGCAAGACGAAAGAATTGTCTAAAGACATCCGGGACAAAACTGTATACCTGCAGAAATACTGGAATTGACTATAAGATGATTGTCAAGCAGCTAGGTGAGAAGGAGTCAACTGTTGGTGCGATAATAAGAAAATGAAAGAAACACCATTTGACTATTTATCTCCCTTCGTCTGGAGCTCAACGCAAGATCTCCTAATGTGGAGTGAACCTGATGATGAGAAATGTGAGGAAACAACCCAGAACTACGCGGCAAGATCACAGTCACCAAGATGACCATTAGTAGCACACTACGACGTAGTGGACTGAAATCATGTAGCGCCCACAAGGTCCCTTACTCAGGAAGGTACATGTACAGGCCCGTCAGAAGTTTTCAATTGAGCACCTAGATGATTCAGAGGAGGGTTGGGAGAAAGTGCTGTAGTTAAATGAGACTAAAATTGAGATTTTGGCATCAACTCGACTCGCCATGTTTGCAATAAAAAAAGCTGACTTGGACCCCAATAACACCATCCCAACCATTAAGCATGGTGGTGGAAACATTATGCTTTGGGGGTTTCTCTGCTAAGAGGAGAGGACGACTACACCGGTCGAGGGAAATATGGATGGGGCCAAGTACAGGAAATCTTGAGTAAAACTTTCTTGCCTCAGCCAGAACAATGAAGATGGGTCGTGGATGTGTGTTCCAGCCAGACAATGACCCAAAACATACGGCTAAGTCAACAAAGCCGTAGCTCAAGACGAAGCACATTAAGGTAATGGGGTGTCATAGTCAGTCTGCGGACATTAATCATTTCGAGAAGCTTCGAGTTGCCCAACGACAACCTACAAGCTTTAAGGATTTGGAGAGGATCTGCAAAGAGGAGTGGGCCTACCCCTGGTATCTGTAAAAACTTGGTAACCAACTACAGGAAACATTTAACTGCTGTATTTGCCAACTAGGGTTTCTTCACCAAATACTGAGTTATGTTTTGCTATGGAGTGAAATACTTAGTTTTTCAATAAAAAAGAAATACATGTTCAGAAATTAATATAACGTGATTTTCTAGAATTGTTTTTTATATTATCTCTCACTTTCAAGACGGGCCTAGCCTGAAAATTATAGACCGTTTCTATTTTTGTCGGGTGGCAAACTCAGAAAATATATATAGCTGTTTGTTTTTTGTTTTTTTATTTCAAACTTTCGCTTCTAGACTCGTTACCAGTATGTGCGAAAATGAATGCAACACCGAGCACAGAATTTGAACGGCGTTTGCCGATTACACTTTCCGCGCTGATATTCAATAGACGCGCCTCACTTTGCAATATTTGTGAAACTGTTTCCAGCGCTGAAGTGTTTGTAAAGAAATAAATATTTCACAGTAGAGAATCGCATTTTCTTTAGTAAAATGCAGGGAATCTTTGCATTCGTCCTTTTTATGAATATTTTCCTAGGTACATTGTCTTACACATAAACATGCACAAATAGACTACCATATATATATATATATATATATATATATATATATATATATATATATATATATATATATATATATATATATATATATATATATATATATATATGATACAAGTAATACATTACCTGTACTCTATTGCACCTATAAGGAATAGTTTAGCTCTCTCGGAATTAATCCATCCGAAATTTCCAACGACCTACCATCATGAATAAGTTCTGTCCGGAATCCCCTTTGAAAAACAATCCATATACCTCTTTATACTCGTTCAATCTATCCCGCACCGAAAAAATCATAGAATTTGTGAAGAGACTAAGATGGAAGGTTTTTTTCTACCTTAATCCCAAAACCCCAAATACACAAGCTTGTAGGAAAGATCCATACTGGAGATGCTTACATTTTATTTAAGGGCCATAAACACAGCTTTGTTAGTATTATACAATCTAGACTAATAAACCCAACTAAAACTGAACTAGATCTAATCTCAAAACATATAATTAAAAAAATAACCGATAAACTACTAATCAGAACCGGTACTAATCTTTGGAAGCATTCGTCTGACACTATGAAATGGTTCGCCAAATTGAATAATAAGGATAGAGTAAAATTTATTAAGTTTGATATAATAGTTTTCTGTTCCTTTATCTCCAAGAATTTCTTAGTTATAGTATTAACTTTGCAAAGAACTATATGGAGAAAACGGATGATGAAACAAATATCATCTTAACGGCTAGAAAATCACTGCTAAAACTTAATTATTCTACATGGACTAAATGCCATAATGTCGATTTTGACGTCCCCATGGGAGCGTATGATTCAACCCAGGTTGCGGATTAAGTATGTTTTTTATATATATATATTTTAGATATGCTTAGTAGAATCATAAAACCAGATCTAGTGGGCCTATATAGAGACGCATCTACATCCCCAATAGTAATGGTCTGCTAACTGCGAAATTACAAAAGAAAATCATTATGGATTTTAAATTACTAGGGTTTAAGTTTGAAATTTCTTCTAACCTTAAAATAGTTGATTACCTAAACATCACTCTCCACCTTAATGATAAAACCTTTAAACGCTACCACAAAGAGAATAAATTAAAGAATATTAATGTTAGTTCTAACCACCCCAATGCCATCCTGAAACAAATTGACACTACATTTTGTGTCAGAACTCGTAAATTATCGTCCAACGAAAAACAACTTTAATAAAAATAAAGAAACATATCAAAAGGCTCACCAAATATGGGATTTCAAAAATAAGTTATCTTATTTAACCCCGATAGGTAGTACCGAAACACCTAAAGTGTGATGTAGGTGTAGAAATAGAAGAAGAAAAATCATTTGGTTCACCCCCTTCTGAAAACTGTCGTGTTAATATAGGACAGCACTTTCTAAAATTAATAACTAAACACTTCAACAAAAACAACCCTCTAAGATCTTCAATAGGAAATCATTCAAAATTATCTACTCCTGCACTAATAACGTGCACCAAATTATCAACTTCCACAATAATTATGCCTTAATTAAATTCTATGGGGACAAAATCATCTAGCATAGAACCCGTCTGTAATTGTAGAAATAGAGAAAACTGTCCATTCCATGGCAAATGCAGATCCACTAGGATAATAAACCAGGCAAACATTGCCCCTAAAGAAAATATGACAAATTGTAATGTGTACATTGGAATTTCTGGGGGAAAATTGAAACAAAGAATTTATACTCATAGTCACTCATTTCCCAATCCTAACTTAAGATTCTAAACTGCCCTTTCAAAGAAAAATGAGAATTGAAGTAAAAGGGTCTAAATCTGCAGATAGACTGAAAAATTATAGGTTTCAAATATACACCGAATAATTTTAGATATAGATGCAGACTACGTTTAGAGGAAAAAATTAGAATAATTAAATACAATGATCAATGCAAACTATTAAATCAAAGGAGAGAACTAGTATTAAAATGTGGGCATAGAAGCAGGTTCAAGCTTATATAAGAATATAGATCTTACCTTATTACTTACTATCCACCAAAAAACAACACCCACCCACATTTCATGCAACCCCCTCTGATAAAATTTTTACTTTAATATCTTCCTCTTAAAGAATTTTGGGTACAGCTCGGTATTCCTAATAATATAACCGAACCGTAAATGATGTAAATGGGTGGTATACATATATATATATATATATATATATATATATATATATATATATATATATATATATATATATATATATATATATATATTTAAGTTATAAGGAACTTTACCTGATGATCCTGAATCCTTAAAAAAGGATTTAGGTGAAATAAATTATCGTAATGGTACATTAAAGTGATTTGTTTTTCATTACATATTTATATATATATATATATATATATATATATATGTATATATGTGTGTGTGTGTGTGTGTGTTTATGGGTCAATATATGTATGTGTATGTAGGTATGTGTGTTATTGGGCATGTGGGTATGTGTGTTGTACAGCATGATTTATTCCATTGTGTGTTTCGGTATTACTTAAAGATTTGGGGAATCTATTATTTAGATAATATATTCTTATTTTAAATTGTCATGTCATTGCATACCCCACTAACAGGAACCTAAATTCATTTACATACAACTAAAGGCTTTGGCCATAAATAAACTCCCACCCCGGCCATTGTCAGCAACCGAGACTCATTATCCAAACAAGGCGTCCTCTCACGTAACACCGTACGTTTTCACTGACTGCTACCTAAACTAAATTCAGAACTCCTGTTCCGAGATAGCCAATCTAGGGATGAGGAGGAATGGTATATAGATGTGCTGGTCTGAAATAGACTATACCCACATGAAGTAATTTAGGATTTTTTGCTGTATAATATATATATATATATATATATATATATATATATATATATATATATATATATATATATATAATTAATTTTCTACCGGGCACTATTCGTAACATACTTGTTGATGACCACACTAATATAATAACATCATCTACATGCAAAAAAGACTAAAAATAATAGAAGCTTTATTAATAAAAACAAAAAAAAAAACAACACTTAATAATATTAACTTTGAACATGGACATAATATCTTGACCGTGTTTTGAAAAAAGAAAACATTTTAAAAAGCATACAGACAACAAAATATTTCTTACTTTAACAGTTAAAATATAATCCTTAAAAGTGGCTAAATGTATAACCGAAAGCATTCGGATAAAAAGAACATTCGGGCAGTTTTTATATAATTTATTCGAAAAGAAAAGAAATATTAGATTGCATGAGAAATTGTATAAAAAACTAAATAAAAGCAACTTATCTTTTGTTTTCAATGAAATGTGCATGGAAGAAGGATTGCTGCATAAATACACAAATAATATATATATATATATATATATATATATATATATATATATATATATATATATATATATATATATATACCGGGTGAAATATCAAAATTGTCGAAATCTTGTAACAGCATGAGATAATTGTCCATCCATTGTCTAATTGTGTTTCTTTTTCCGGGTTTTCAGATAAGACGTTTATTTTGACATTTGTCTCACTAGAAAAAACCCTGTGGCATATTAGCTGGAAAGAGAACAGTTTAAATTCGTTTTGTGTCGGCCCCACTATGGCATTCCAACTGAGCAAGTAAAAAGATCATTCAGGCCCTCTGAAATGCTACCAGCATTCATAATCTCGCTTCCATCTTCAAAATCCATTCAAGAACCATCAAGAGAACGGTGAACATTTGAGAGGAAAACTGGATCAGGTCACAACAGCAAGAGGGATCATCATTACAACTTAAACTTAAATACATTGTTATTATTATTATTATTCAAAGTAGAGTCCAATAGTGTTATAAAATTTCTCGGAGAATTCCAGAAAGATATCTTTAATCATTTCTAAGATACAACAGTTCAAACCTTAATTTGACAATGTTGTTGTTGCCCGATTTGGACCATTTTGCTGTTACACTCGGTATATATATATATATATATATATATATATATATATATATATATATATATATATATATATATTAGGTTGGTGCAAAAATAATGACGTAATAATGTGGTTTTTTGACGTTAACAAATACGTCAAAAAACGACATTATTACGTCATTATTTTTGCACCAACCTAATATATATATATATATATATATATATGTGTGTGTGTGTGTGTGTGTGTGTGCGCGCGTGTGTGCGCGCCCAGGTATAGGACAAGAACAAAAGGAGTATAATTCCACTATCTGTAGCATTTAATTTTAAAAATGGGTTCAATACATAGTAGAGTTTAATATTATTTATTATAAGATTAAAACAAAACACATGTTAAAACTCGCTACACAATAGCTTTCATGTTTCAGTACTAGATTTGTACTTCCTCAGGCGATGGCAAATGACTGGTGAGTAAAATATCATTTTTAGATTTCAAAAGCAAAATCCCCCCCACTTTTTTTTCGAAACAGGACAAAAGAACAACAGCCATATTATATTTTAATAAGATTCAATGACAGCAGCCTTGAAAATTTTTCTTTAATTTACTTTCTCTTTTGATAAGTGTGACATTCTTTAGATCAAAGTTATGGTTGAATGAAATCCTTCCATTTTGATTGAAAGTCCCAAAGTGGAGGCTAAGATAAATTTTCTTTTTCACTTTATTCGTATTCTACTTTTACAGATATACTCTATTTAAAATTTTTACACACACACACACACACACACATATATATATATATATATATATATATATATATATATATATATATATATATATTATAATTAACTGATTTGAAATATGATTTTTTTCGCTACACAGTAATAACCACCTTTCAAAAATGGAAGCTAAAAACTTCAAATTTAATTTTGTAATTAAATTAAAAGCATTACTCCCATTTCATCTTCAAGCTAATATTGGAATAATTTATTTTTAAATTTACTTAGTTTTAAACACAGACATAAATTCAAAATTCCTTGTTTCCAAGGATACAGAGAAATCTAATCATTCAGACAAGGGACGGTAGCGTGTTCATTTTTATTAACTATTTTTGTATCTATTATGAATTACGTTTGAAAAAGAGGTTAAGTTTAGAGTGGGAAGGGATGTATTTTTCAACGAATTCTGACATCCGTTATATGCATGTCGTCTGGGATATTTTTTGTATTTTTAACGGCAAAACAGTCTTTCGGCATTATTGCCTACTTGTATATTTAAAGATTCTTTTTTTATGTGGATGTTTCGGTTAGAATACGTTTTATTTAACTACAATTTTAAAATATTTTCCTTCTTAATTACTAATAGACTATATTTCTTTTTAAAACTAGTAAATGGAATAGAATTATTTAAATTATATAAAATTATTTTTTCATATTAAATATAAGTATGTATATTATCAACGGGCATTTTTTAATTTTATTTTTAAATATTATTTAAGGATTTTTTTTGACAATGACGGCAAAAAATAGCTATTTCATTTCTCTGATTCAGTAAATTTTTATTTTTTATAAACTTAGTAATATATAGTTTCTCATGTATGCACAAAGGACATGGGTCATTTAATGACCTACATGTTCTAGCTTTTCTTATTAATTTCCATTTTTGACAAATGGTTATTACTGTGTAGCGAAAAAACATATATTTTAAATCAGTTAATTTATAATATTTATGCTCTATAATTTACATTGAGCACTCTTTTGTAAAAATAAAAATAAAAAATATCAATAAGAACACTGGATTATATATCTTACTGTTCTTTCTTTATATATATATATATATATATATATATATATATATATATATATATATATGCAAGTTTTCACACATTTATATTCCATGGATTATCCATGCAATATAAATGTGTGAAAACTTGCATTCTTGCATGTGTAACAAACTTTGTTGGCGTTAATTATACAACAGACGAGTTCCGAAAATGTTTCTGTCTTCAAGCTTCAGGAAATTCGCGCCGTTTATTCTCGAATGAAGTCAGCCTTAAAAATGGCGGCTCGTACCGTTTTTATTGTTTATATGTTTCTTTCTTCAACAACTCGTATAAAAATTCCTGATATTGAGAAAAAAAAGCCACCAAACCTTTAAAGTAGAAATTGATTTTTTGAAGAAAATAAAACAATCTGAAACAAATTAGAATTGAATGCATTGAATTGTCCATTTTCTCCTTTTTGAATGAAAAAAGAAAAAAAAAAAACGTTTTGCAAAAAGTCAAACAAAAACAATAGCAAGAAAATAAGAAAGAATGAGTTACATTGCAAATTTAAATTACGATTCTTTAAAAAGAAACCCACTTCTTGAAGCCTTTTCGGGCAAGGTGTACTGACAGAACGTGTAATTACCGAGGGCGATATCGTTAATTATGTTCTTGAACCTGTAACTACTAAAGCAATTCACCTTGTGTTAATGTTTTTTAAACTGTTTTAACCTACTTCGATGATATTGTTGATTTTACAAGAATATTCTGAATACTTTCTAATTGGCGTGATTTAGGCTAAGATATTTAAGCATTGGAAACATTGAACATTAGTGACATTGTTAAAAGAAATAATTCTTTATATAAATGTGAAATCAACAGTTTACTTAGCTTATTCTCAAATCATTCTTTTGTCATTATCGTTCCCTATTTTGAATTAATGTTTTAAAAATATGAAGAATTGGTTTACAGTTTGTTCTAGGGTGATATATCGCATTAAAATGTTTAATTTTATATTTTTCTCAACCATTTCGCCCTAAGGAAGACAATAAATTCATTAAGACGCAAGGGTTTACTGATTGTTACAGTGTAGGATAAAAATATAGAAGAAGAGAAAACAATAAAAGAACAAGAATTAAGAAGATAAAAGATGGCGATTGAATTTGCATTTAAATTGAAATTTGAAATCCAAACTTAGATGGAAGGGAATAAGTAAAGTACGATAGAAGAAACTATTAGTATAGAACCTATGGTAACTTCGAGCCTTTTCGTTTGTAAAATGATGAGAGTTTGCCGTCAATCCTGTACTGCGCTGAAATCCAATCGCGGTACTACAGCGAAGAGTTCAACAGAACAATTACCATGAAAGTATTTCTAAAAGTCACAGAGAAGCTACGTTTCCTTGTAGGAAAGTGACTGGAGCTGAGATGCCAGATCAAGACCAGTATCAATGCAGAGTCTAACTTAGATTTTTATCAAGAATCTCTAAATATATAGCAGGCGATATATAGCGACAACTACATTCAAATGATATCTTTGATTGCACTGGTCTATTTTAAACATCGTAATTGTCAGTTATTCTAATGTCAGAGATTAATTAAAATCATTTTGCCACATAGTGCGGTTTTATTTTAAGTGAGGTTAAAATACAACTCAAAGTTTGAAATAAAGTATTTGTGCAATTTATGGAGAAGGTTATGTGAATAATCAAATATGTTAATAGTGGTTTGGGAAGTTTCGTACTGGAAATCTCTCTAACCTTCGTAATGAAAATCATTTGCATTTACTCCATATTGGTTAGTTTTATCTTTTTAATGTCTTCCATAAAGGTTAACTGAGTAAAATATAGTGGAGCGTATTTTACATATGTGATTCGCTGAGTAAATGTAATAAAAAAGAGCCCGTTTTTTAAACAAATTATGACATGCATAAAGAAGGTGATGCTGTGTATATGAAGCGATTGGAATGGAGTTTATTTTTCTGAGTAAAAGATTAATTCGACTTTCCCCTATTTAATTGATCTAAATCAGTAATTACGTTTTAGGAAGTAGGGAAAAATTTTTTTAAAATGTTGTCATTTATTCTTTCTCCTCACCCGATTTTACACATTCAAATTACAATTTTCTTCGGTTTGTATAGAATTTTCTCAATTAAAAAAATTAGTTCGATGAAAGACTATAAAAGGCATGCAGATAAATTCTTTGCGGAGAAGATAAAATGTGGGAGAAGAGAATGATGAAATTTTCTGAAAAATGTCAAAATGAGAAATAGAAAATAAAAAAAAAATTAAAATATGTTCATTAATAAAAAAAAAATTAATTTCGGAAATGCAGAAACATTTTTACATTTTATTAAGTTCTAAGCAAACATTATCTCAAGTTCAGAATGAACATTTTAGACCACTAGATAGATAGATAGATAGATAGATAGATAGATAGATAGATAGATAGATAGATAGATAGATATTCAATAAATCAACAAAATTTCAATTGACTTATCTCACTGGCCAATTTAAGAGTTTCACGTTGGAACTCTCATCAGATGCTGAATAAATCTTTATTGAATATTCGGCCCTGGTGAACGTTTCGGCGCGAAACACGTGAAGCGTTCATTCAGATAAATTAATTGAACTTCTATTGATTTATTGAATATTATAGTTCACCTTATGTATTGAACGCTTGCTGGCCTGAAACATGCATTAGATTCTCGAAATGTCCACGGATGTTTTAGTTGTTTTATTATTATTATTATTATTATTATTATTATTATTATTATTATTATTATTATTCCTTTGATTTCTGGTGTATATGCATTGCTTTCCGGGTCTCAACCAGAGATGGCATCATGACATTATCCTCCGAGCATGTTTTTAGGAATAAACCCTAAGATCACACAGCTTTTACATAGACAAAGCCTTTAGTAAGGTGTGCGCTGTATTTGTGAGAACAGTTTTTTTATATTTCTTTAAGGCTTGGCGATTGTCTTTGGGCAATTAGCTTTGATTGATCTATCTGTGTATATTGCAAAGATGTATTTTATTATTATTATTATTATCATTATTATTATTATTATTATTATTATTATTATTATTATTATCTGTGTATGTCATGTTTCCTGCTTTGTATCTTGTAGAGCTGGGTCCAAACTATGGTCCTTAGGCCCTATAGGACAATTGTCATTTAATTGATAGCACTTCCCTTAGTATGTGATGTTGCTAGTAGGGCGATTTTCTGTGCAACCTGCTTGTTGATGTTACCTGTGCCTCCGTTAGTAAAATTGTTTATTCTGTTTCTCACGAGGCCCAGTGCTCCTATTGCTATTGGTACGACAGTCTCAGTCTTCATTCCTCACATCCTGTTAATCTAGATCTCCAGCTTCCTGTATTTGGACAACTTCTCGATGATTTTCATGGCGGCGTTTCCCTCAGATGTTACTGCTATGTCAATAAGCATGGACTTCCTGAATTTCTTGTCTTTGAAGATAATATCAGGTCTGTTGGCTTTATTTCATTGAAACTTTGAATTGGAATGTCCCAGAAGATAGTTACATCGTTATTCTGGGTAGCTGTGTCTGGTTGGGACTCATGCCATCTCTCAATGGTTTCGATTTTGTATTTTTATGCATATCTCCCCTGCACACGTATAGCCACCTTGTTATGTCTATGGGTATATTCATTTCTTGCTAGATCCGGACATTTTGAGATAATATGGTCCACAGTTTGATCATATTTTCCGCTGATCCTGCATTTCGGGTTAATTCCTTCTTTGATTATGTGATAGGATCTGTTTGAGGGGCTTTGGTCCTAAGCTGCAATAATTAGACTTTCTGTCTCAGCTTTCAGCCCGGTGATCCTCAGCCACTGGTGTGTTTTTGTTGGTCTACATCTGTTTATTTCGTTATTTTTTAGGCATTTGCCATTTTTTAAAATTTCATTTGATCAAGTTGTTTTGCTTTCTGTTTTACTTGTTTGGGGTAGATGGGTAAAATCTCTCCTATATCCGGGTTTCTCTTATATCAGGGTCTCTTATATCCGGGTTACACTATATTTCTTACTTATGTCTTTAAACATTATACAGAAAACAATTGATCATACTGGAACCAACTTGTTTAGGTTAACATTGAAATAAAAGGAGTTGCAAGAATTTTCGTTTTTCCTCCAATTCTGAAGTAGAAAACCAAAGTTGATTTCCTGAATTTCTTGCTGTCTCATAGCAAGCAATACTTTCAAATAAATGGTTCACTCGGCCTCATTTAATGATGTGAATGGCATTTCCGACAAGGTGAAAGTCAGACATGGGATTAAACTTACGTTGTACGTAATTTACACTCAAAGAAGTTGCAGCAAATCTCTCAATTTCGTTTTCTCGATATACTCAAGGCTAAATTTAGAGTGTCTTATTTACCGGAAAATATTTCACTTCCTAGCCTAAGTTACCAAAAATTTCCTTACTACCGTTCTTGTATCTGTATATATATGTGTGTGTGTCTACGGTAAGCCCAAGTATATGATAACGCTGAAAATCCCCATAACCCCCGTGTTAAGTGTTACTACTGTGGATACCATGAGCCAAAAGAAATTGTAAGCCTCACGCCCAACCGATTTTGAATTTCGAGTTGTCCTTCTCCTAGACTGGTTGCCAAACCTGGTCGCTGTCTGCGTTGATAGCAATTACTAGCTAGTGGTGATGAGAAGAGGAAATAACTTTATACTCTTCCAAGATTATTTGTGTGAAATTGAACGCAACAGCCTCGGACAGAATATAGGCAAGACACTCATGGCTTGAAACATTTTATGAAGAATACTTAAAATAGTTACTTTTATATTACGTCTCTATTTTTACATCAGTTATATTGAATTGTATCTATTCTCAGAGGAGAGTAGATGAAGTATTTCAATTTATTAGATAAAGAACATTTTTTTCTCTTTGTTCTTTATTTTACACTTTTTCCTAATCAACAAATGTCTTCACCTCCTTTCTTTATAAGAAATAAATCCTGGAGAATTGTCACAGCTTAATCCTATGACGAACATAACATTAAGCAAGATTTATCTGAGCAACGCAAATATCTGTTTAACATTTCAATCTTCGAAATGGATTTGATGTATTCGTAAACGCTGATTTCAATATATATTAGTCGATACATGCGTGCGGTAGGAAAGAGGGACAGTATCTTGTAGTATTTTGAAGTTTGTCCTCAAACTTATTACTTGGCCTTTTCTTTACTAGGCTTTTCGACGGACATTGAAAAGGTCTTTAATAAGTGCACTTCTTCGTAAGACAAGGGAGAGAAAAAGAATCCAGCGAAAACGCACGCACAGAATATCTAGTCAATGGCCTCTGGTTACAGACACATTGGGTTAGAGTCAGAACGTAAGTAGAACTGGCGGGAAAACAGCTTTGACATTTACTGCAACCTTTCAATCGCTTGTCATTCAGAGTCGTAAGTTTGTTTTGCTATCCACTTTATCCACAACCAATATCTAGCTGCTATTGCTGGAAGATCAGGAGACAACAAGCCTCTTAAACATACCAGCACCCTCCTTGGGATACTTTATTATTATTATTATTACTATTATTATTATTATTTTATTTCCTTTGATTTCTAGTGTGTACTCATTTCTTTCCGAGTCCCGGCCAGAGACTGAAGTTCAGAAATGGCGTCATGACATTTTTTCGCTGAGCAATTAAAAAAATACATATTTTACATAGATAAAGCCTTTCGTAAGATGTGGGTTGTACTCGAGAGAACATTTGTTTTGCATTTCTTTAATGAATGGGCTAGCAGAAATCCCCAATGTGTCTATTGGAATCTTTTCCTCGCAATCCGAGGGCTCCAACTACAACAGGGATTTTTGATGTTCCCATGTGCCACATTTTTGAGATTTCGATTTCAAGGTCCTTGTATTTTGATAGTTTTTTGAAGAGCTTCAAAAATACATTGCAGTCTGCAGGGACCGACATATCAATAAGGAGGCTTTTTTTTTTTTTTTTTTTTTTTTGAGGTCTCTGATGACGATATCTTGGCGATTTGATTGTTCTATCCGTTTGTACAAGACCTATTTCCGTAACCGGCTCTGGATGTTATTATTATTATTATTATTATATAATTTCTAATAATTATTATTATTAGAAAGACCAATGAAAATTTCACGGTTTTCCTAATTTTCTGAAGAATCTTACTAATTTTTTTAGTTAATAATTGAATAGGCTCATGGAGAGTTCAATGACAAAGTGACGCATTTTCTATTTTCGGACCGCCTTGGATTAATGTGATGCTTACGTTTGCCTAACTACGCATGCGCACGATCGGGAGGGAATGCTGAAATTTGAAACTTTTAAATTTAATCTTTTTTTGATGTTTTGCTATATAGCCTAACCAATTTCGTTTAATTTGTTTGCTTTATCACTGTTAATATATTAAATATCCCCCACTGGTATAACAGATCTGCCAAGAAAAGAGAAATATAAGAACCTGGCTACAAATTTACTATGGATGATCATACAATTAAAGCATTTTCTATACACATACAACCTGATTCAGTAACCCTCTACTTGAATAGCTCTTGGGCCTTGTATTTGGTAAATAGTAAATAACGACAAAAGTGTTGAAATTTTCAGTCTTATTCAGCCTCTTTCCAATTACATGCCTATCATTTCTCTATCGCGTTTTACGTAGCAAATGGTCAGGCCAGCTTCAATTTTTAGCTCCATCAGTTCAGACCTTCATCACTACTTGCAGAGAGTTGAATCATCTAGCCAGGGATTGAACTCACTATTTGGTTTAAGTCACTGGGTCCAACCAACGCTTTTATCCCATTTATCGCGAATATGAAAATAAATATGAGCACAATGTCAGAACAATGTAAATAATTACAAAATCTCATCCCAGACAGATGCAATTTTGATTTTTTCACCTCAAGGGTCATTTGTTTTCTATCCTCCTTATCCGCATAAAATTCACTTTCTCTACCATGCATACCACATTCAGCATTATCATTTTCAGTGTAAGACACTAACTTTAGTGGTATGTACAAACTAACAAGGGGAAAATACACCGTTATTAATAATACACGAAATGTTAGAACAGGGTACGCGGTCTAGAATTAATGCAAATTTAAGATGTAACTCCGAATGAGATCTGCATAAAACGGAAAATATGTTCTCACGGTACGCCTCGACACATTGACAGTTTTTAATCAGGTTCGCTGCAAGTGCAGACTCGGATGACACAATAAACTAGGAAATTCTCCTCACATGAAATTGATTTGTCCTTCCTGTATAGACAGCATCACACTGACACTTACAAAAATAAATAATAGAATTTGCTTTGAAAATAGGCAGGTTTTCCTTAGGAACAGCGAAAACAATATTATTCGGGAATTAAATTTTGATATACTAGCCCAGATTTGCTTAGCAAATACCGCACTATTGTCACCTATCCAAGGCAGTCTTTAATAGGAGAGTTTTTAGCGACATAACTTTTAAGCCAATGTACAGTCTTCGAATTTATACTCGATTGTACAATGTTCAAAAGATAGCCATATGTGTGTATGATTTTTTTTAAATGGATGAACCCCGAAGAGAACGAATGAGAAGAAGATCCAGGCAATGGGAAAGAGAATTGTGACATGCGATAATTTATCATCTTATTTCTATTAGATAAGATAAGGTAGAAAATGAGAAGATACAGGTAAAGAGTAAGTATCTTAGTTGTTTTGGAAGTAATAAGGGAGGGAATAAGATAGGCGCAAAAGGCAGGAACAGAACTGGAGCATGAGACAATGGATAATATTAATTGCATTAAAAATGATAAAGTGGGGAGTGGGGGGTGCAGTGAAGTGAGATAATGGGTAGTTTTAGTTGTGTTAAAAAGGATAAGGGTGGAAGTGAGAAGATACTGACAAGTAAAACAATAAAGAAGAGCAATGGCATGGGATATTCATCGTTGACAATACCCGTGAAATTTCTTTCTATCTTCTTCTTCTTCTTCTTCTTATTATTATTATTATTATTATTATTATTATTATTATTATTATATAGACATATGGTCGTGTGGTTAGAACGCTGGCTTTCTGGTCATGACTCAGGTTCGAATCTAACCATGGTTGGTTTTTCAGGAAGGTGTTTTCTTCATGTTATCGGTCTGGGGGAGCGGATCCCAGCGTGCGGCACCTTTGGAAAGTGCATGAAATTCTAACCACGGCTTGACCCAAGACTTGTGAATTAAATTGGATAGACGGAACACTTTGGCAGCCAGCAACGGTTGTGCTAGCACGAAGTCACAAGTCATCGTGACCGAGGGATTTGGCGTGCTGACCTTGTTCAGATTGTTGATCACGCTAGATAACGCGCTATCTCACAGAAACTGTAGCTAAAGACCGTTCAGCATAGTTCCAGTATAAACCAAAGGTGGCCTCTGCATGCCAAAAAATAATGTGCCTGAGCAAGCGTCTTCAACGAGGATTGGCTAGCCTAGTAAACTGGCATCCTATGATACGAGCGGCCTTTATTATTATTATTAACATTATAAAAGGTTCCTTTTCATGTAGATGACTTAACTTTATTAATATGGAAAGCTTCCACAAGTACTGTACGAATTTTAACTACCTGAGAGAATATTTGATATAAGAACGCATATGTAGCCCTGGAAAGCAATGGGGCGCTTTGTGGTTTCACAAAGATGGCGATCAATTATTGTGAGAGCACAAGAATAGATTGTCTATTCTTATAATTCCTGACCAACTACTGTGAAAACAATGGCGATAGTAACGACCCAGGTTCACTTTAGCAAGCGATCGATGTAAACTTATAATCGAATTTTATTCCGATATTGTTCAATGACTGCAGTCATTAAACTGATCTGCACTGTAACTCGAATCAATATTGCCGCCAAGGGTGGTCAGGTGGAGCAGTCAGTGTCCTTGTGAGTGCTGACCAATGGACACGCTTTTGAATACTGTATGCCTGGGAGCCGTAAAATTTCTTTAGGCTGTTTTCGTTTCATCATAATAAAACTGACCAATATCAAGATAAGGGGGAATAGCGTCGCCATATCTGAATCGAAACAGACTCCTTCTTTCAAGCAACTGTATGATAACAACCAAACCGGCTCCTAAGAAAAGCGCTCTCTAAAATAAATCGTCTATTTTTCACATGCAAAAGTGATCCTTCTTGGGATTGTCTCTAAGTCTCTCTTTGATGTTTCTGAATTTTTAAAATCTTACTTTTTCCAAGCGGTTTAGTGATAAGAGTACTCGCAGACCTTAAGAAATCAATAATCTGTATTACTAAATCGTTATCTGTTTTTATATAAAAGACTGACCATTTTATTAATTTTCCCCTAAGCGTTGTATGATTCGTATAAAGTTTTAATTGCTGATACAGACTAACGTCTAGAATCGTTTACACATGACAGATACTATATACTATAGGTGGGCAAAAGAACTTCGACGCTTAGATAAAAATAATCAATTTGAATTTTTTTTTTAAATCCTTCCATTCTAAGTAAGGTGAAACGCAAGGGATTATTGAGTGTAAAAGAATATGAAAAAAAGAAAAGCATTATTACGGAGAGAGAACAATAAACGAACAGGAATTAAGAAGACATAGGATAACGTTTGACATTGCATTTTTTAAACGCAAGAAGCTGGCTGAGAGTTCCAAAAGCAAGCATAGAAATTACTGTTACATTTAACAAGTGTAAAACGATGAGAGCTCGCTGCCAATCTAGTATTTCGCTTAAATTCGTAAAGTCTAACTACGAAAGAGGAAAGCTCATCAGCACAACCACCATGAAAATATTTAAAAAGACGGTTCAGGGAAACTATGTTGCGACTGTGGGAAAATGACTGAAGCCGAGATGCCAGGTCATGACCGATAACATTGCGGATTCTTCTTTGGATTTCATCAAGAATCTCTAAATATATAGCAGAAGTGGTAAATCAGATGTGACAGCAATATTCAATGCACGGACGTATGGTCGACCTATAGATGTATAAGATAGATGTATAAGAAGTATTGTCTAGCACGACACAATGAACCAACTTTCCGAAAATATCTAGCAATTGATTCAATAAAACCTTTCCACTTCATGTCAGTAGAAAACGTTAGTCGAGAAGACGCAATGAGTAACTCAACTGGAGTTTAGCATCAACCATGCTGTTGGAAAGCAAAAATGGTTCTCTAAGACTAATAAAAGAGGCGTTAAAATTAACAAGCCATTTGTTAAGCAAGTTAACAATTGGGGCAAAAAATGGTTAATTATTAATAAAAACTAAGTATTCGTCAAATTTTTTTATTTTTTAAGCATTTCACCCCAAGCAAGACGAGAGTGCCACTAGCACTCTCGTCTTGCCTGGGGTGAAATGCTTAAAAATAAAAATTTAAAAAATTGACAAATACTTAGTGAAAGTAAGAAAAAAGGGTTGGGTTGTTTGAGGAAAGGATAAAGAGAAGAACAGGAATCAATATCAAAGCATCAGAAGATGTCGATTGATATTACATTTAAATTTTTGAAGATTATAGTTATCAGGCAAGCAAGTGCTGTCGAGACGTGTGAGAAAAGCTGTTGGTGTAGAAGTGGTTGTTACATTTGACTATTTCGACAGATAAAGGGTGGGTCCCCGATGTTAACCCAGTAGCACGCTCAGAAGTAATGCCTATGATCATTTGGGAGTGTAATTTAAATGTTCGTATTCACGCGAAAACAGTACGAGAGTGTAGGAGAAGGGATAATTACCTGAAAATAAGGCAGGTAATAACATGAGCCAATAGATCCCGCTCTAGATTAAGATCAGTAAAAGGATGATCCCGAAATGCGATTTACAGGCCGGGGACACCTAAAATCAAGCAAGGGCTGAAATTTAAATATTTGGGAAGTGTTCTGTACGTCCGACGCTGAGATCCGAAGACGTATTGGGATGGCCACGGACGCATTCCAAAAGTTAGGCAGAGTATTACAAGACAGGAGGATTTCTTTGGTTACAAAGAAAAAAGTACTGAACTGCTACGTGACATCTGTCCTCCTTTACGGCAGAGAATATTGGGCAGTTTCCTTAAAGATGAAGATGAGACTCGAGGCAACGGGGGTATTGGTTCTACAGAAGGATGCTAAGGATATCATGAACCGAGAGTGTAAGCAACGATGGGGTTCTGGAGTGAATGCAAACAAAACGGAAGCTTATATTTAACATCAGAAAGAGGTAGCTGAAATTTCTGGGACACGTAATGAGAAGGGATGGTTTGGAGAATCTGATACTCAAAGGGCGAATAGAGGTTAAAGAGACAAGAAAAAGCAATACGTGACATACCTTGCGGACTTAAGCAAACGGATGGAAAAATATGGACTGGGGGAATTAGAAAAGGGACAAAAATTATTGAGAGCTATAAGGGATAAGGGGAGTGGGGAGTTATGATCGCCTAAGTCCTGAAGAGACACAGCATATAAAAGATTAAGATACGCGTGAAAATGTTTCATCTTAGTCAATCAAATACAGTTGCTTAAAGTCTAAATCTCATTTTGTCTTTTTAGTAAAGTTGCTTTAAGTTTCAAAACGGCAAGAGAGAAGTCAGAGAAGAGGATAGAAATTATCGAAATATCACGTTGAATGAAATCGCTAACAATTTTGGAACAACTGTGCAAATCCTCAAAAAGCATGCTGATGTTAGGAATGTTTTGAATATGGAAAATAACTTGGAGTTATTCTGAATTAGACAAAAGAGATGATAGAAAGCTTATAAGTTTATCAGTAACCAAAGCAAGATTAAAATTTTGTCAAGTCATGGATTAGGGTTAGGGTTAGGGTTAGTGAAAACCGAGTTCTAATTCCCGTTAAGTTTGTTATATTCACTCACGTGAATCATGAATCCAGTTCTTGTTCTCCAGCTTTAGCTTGTATCGCTAAAAACCATCATTATCTCGTAAAGAATTCTTGCAATATAAAAATATTTTCTGACTACAAAGGGTTGATAAACCGTAGAAAACGAATCAATCAACGAAACCTTCATATCGACTTGGGTTATTCTTATCTTTCTATGTCAATTTCAAGATGGCTATCCGCTTTTCTGTTTGAAATCTTTATCCCTGTTTCCTTTAATCATATATTCTCTCATATTTTCTGGCTTTAAATAACCTTGCAAAGTGTTGATAAACCATAAAAAAAACAAATCAATCAATGAAATCTTCATATCTATCTAACGATTTGGGTTATTCTTATCTTTCTATCTCAATTTCCAAATGTCTATCTACCTTTCTGTTTGAAATCTTTATCCCCGTCTCCTTAAATAACCCGCAAAGGGTTGATAAACCGTAAAAAAACACACCAGTCAAGAATATGGGAGAATGAAAAATGAGCAAAATATTAGATGATTGGAAAAATACCGTGCCCGATTTTCGATGTTACAATAAAATGACAGCAACTTGACAATGGCGTTCAGTCACGAATCAGACTTTGGTGAATGTCCACGTTTTGTTTACAAATGAATGCCTTTTGAATTGTCGCTCCACTCCTTCGTACGATCAAACAATTCTTTGGCAGATTTCGCCAGTAGGTGTTGTTAACTTCCGATGAAGACACTCAGCTCGCCATCGTGGAAAGTAAACCGAAGGTTTCGACAAAAGAAATTGCTAAGACTTTGAAAATTGGTCTCTCAACTTTCTTTAGTCGTTTAAAGAAACTTGGGTTCAAGGAAAATGGACGGCGTTGGCATATGGAAAAGTTGCCATTTTCCCCATGACCACGCAAGACGGTATGTTGCAAAATGGAGCTTGCAGAATCTGAAATAGGTAAACCTCGATCACTAGCCGTATTCTCCTGACATTGTTCATTCGGATATTCATTTATTTTTGCCTGTAACGAACAATTTAAATGACAGAAAATTTGACTATCTAAGGCCAACTGGCTCACAACGTTCTGTCCAAAAAGAACTAAGTTTCTATGAAAATGGTATGAAGAAGCATCTAGAACGATGTGAGACTTGTTAAAAACAATTGGGGCGATGAATTTGACTTAAGAAATATCTTTTGTTAACAGGTAAAGTTTTGTTTTTAATTTTCTAATGCAGCACAAACTTTTGCAATGACCTAATATACTGATGAGAGTAAAATATGATCAGAGTAAAATAGAACTAAATTCTAATCTAAGAAAGTAAATCCGAAAATGATTTTTTTTCAATGAAGAATACAACATAGGCAATAAAAGTCGGTAGTATGCATATGGCATGGACTCACATCAATAGAAATTGCACAAAAAAAGTCAATGGGAAATTATACTTTGCAAAATCAAGTGGAACTCATACATACGATCCATCGCTAAAGAGCTGGAAAAGAGATCCGTTCCGTGTGTCTGACTCCTTCAGATATGCACTAACTTAACAAGAGCCAAATCCATTGAAGAATGGAACACTGCTGCCATATATTTGCAGTCTTTCCTTTCCAGTTTCCATAGAGTTCAAAAGTGTCAATGCGGCCTTGTTGGTGATGAATTATTTTCCACTCTCTAACTCCTTTCCCACAGACGAAAGATCACAAGACTCCCACTGATCTATCGCTATTTCTATGGAAAGTATTCAGACGAACTTCATTCCTTAGTTCCACTGTGACATTATTTCTTGTTACCGCGGTAAAATAAAACCTGATAAAGTTTTCTTCTCAATATGTTATGTGCTGAGATACATTGAAATGAGAAGGGTTAATACCAAAAACCCGTGGGGAGGATTGAGGATTTAATTCACACATAAACGATTTGAATTGTATGTCAACCAATTTGAACAGTAGAAAAGTGACCCAGGCTTAGGGAGCAATGTTGATTGACACACAGGTGCAAATGCAAGCTGTATAGCGAAAATTTTATTTTTCGTAAACAACGAATTTGGAGTCGATTCCCCTGGTCGATAGTTGAGTTGAAATACCAGGAAGGTGGGTGGATAAGCCACCCAAGCTCATTGAAGAGATTTAGTGAGAGGTAATAATAAGAGAGAGTGGGAGAAGGGAATTCCCCAGAATTATCGAATACTCTTACTTCGCCAGTTTGGCTGAATATCCATAAATACGAATGGGCGAAACGAATTAGGGGAAGAGAGAAGAGGCAGAAGAAATGGAGACGAGACCAGAGACAGAAGAGAGGCCCACATGATTATCTGCCGACGTAAAACCTCTAATTTAAGCCTTGTTCCGAAATTTACCTACAACATCAAAGAAGATTTTGCCCGGTCAACAATAATATTGCTTCCGATTTAGACGCGGGTTGGGCTGATAATGAATTGCATGCAAACTCTGATATAACCAATTATTGTACGAATGATTGATATAAAAATAATATTTACTTTTTGTTCAATTTATTCGAATGTTATTTTCTTTTTCCTGTACGTCTTCGTCCTGCTTGGAAAGTCCAATTCTTTCTTGGCCTCCTTATAATCAAACTTAAATCACAACGTGGGATAGGGCAGCTCTGAGATCGAATCAATCACCTTCGAACAGCTGCGGTGTTAGAAGCCTTGGCCGACCGTGGAAGGTGTTATACGATTACACCACCAGTTCAAACCTTCATTGATAAGACCCTCCATGCAGTGCACATGGTAATGAATCCACTTGCATTCTATTCATATTCTATTGTTGATGTAAGTTCCACTCGAGCAGCTTCTTTCCACGAACCGCTAATTTAGATACTTTCTCGATCACTGCAATCATAACCTGTTCAAGTTTAGGGTCAACCGCTATCTTCCCCACATCTTCTCACAAACTGTGCACCTTAGCTCTTACATTGTAACCTTCTAGCTCGAGTGATTCTCGGGGCTTGTATAAAATGAACATCATTTTTAATAAAGCGTCACACTTCTTACGATTTATAGCAAGTGAAATACTCAAACATGAGCTCACCTTATATACATCACGTGTAAGAAAACTTTTCTCCCTTAGAAAGATAGGCAAACCTATCTACACCTATTGAGGAGAATAAATAGTATAAATTTCAGATTTTAGGTGGAGAGGTATCACAATTTTTTTAAGCATTCAACCCCAAGCAAGGAGGGAAGCCACTAGCACGCAAGGGGTTACAGAGAGTTGGAGCGAGAGCAAATAGGAGTGATAGGATAAAGAGAAGGATAGGGGATAGATCACGGCATCTGGAGACGTCGATTGACATTACATTTGAATAGTTGGAGATTATAGCTATCAGGGAAACAGGAGAAGGGGAGGGAGTTACACAGGCGAGAAGTGCGATAAATGAAGCTATTGGAGTAGAAGAGACGGCTACATTTACATTTAACAGTTTCGACAGTGAAAGGGTGAGAGCGAGATGCCAGCCTAGTTGAACGCTTACATTCATGAAGTCTGGGAACCAGCGAAAGCAGCTCATTGTAGCAGTTACGCTTAAAGTATTTGTAAAAAAGACAGAGGAAGGCAACGGAACGTCCGTGGGAGAGCGACTGATGACGAGATATCAGATCAGGGCCAATTACATTGCATATCCGTCTCTGGATTTTATCAGGGACCACTAAGACGCAGAGGGTTACAGGGAGTGAAAGTGAATAAGAAGAATTTAAGGAAGGAGTGAGAAGAGGACAATAAAGGAGCAGGGTTCAGGAAGAGAGAAGATAGGTCGTGACATTTAATTTCATATTTTGAATATTGCAACAAAACGAAAGGGGGTTCCAGAGGTGAGAAGCGCGAGAAAAGAAACTGTTGACACAGAAGAGACAGTTGCATATTACTAGTTCAACAGTAAAACATTGAGGCCTAGTTGCAAAATCTAGTAGCACGCTTAAATTAATGTTTTCAAAGCACCAGGAAAATTATCAGAACAAAATGGGAACATTTGCAGAAAAGACAAAGTGAAGCCACATCACGTCGGTGAGAAAGAGATCGAAGTCAAGATACCGGTTCAGGAGTGATTACAATAAAGGAATCTCTTTGAATTTTGTCAAGATCTCAAGATATCTAAGAGGAGCCTCATAAAAAAAGACAGAGGGAGGCTCACTGACGTGCCGTTGAATTTTTCGGACGAGCCTACGGGCTCGGGAAACCCACGTTAAACTCGGCCTTGTGCCACATGCAACCCTCGTGGGGTGGGGGGCTAGATACCGAATCAAGCCGAGAAGCTCGGTTTGACGGTCGAACTCTCTGCCTCTGAGCAGCGAGGAACCCGTTCGAGGCTCTGCCGAAGGGCAGAGTCTCGTTCGGGGAGGTTGACCAACCTGATCCCGTTTGTACGGGTTCTACTGGCATTTTTTCGCCGAGCTTACGGGCTCGGGAAACCCACGTTAAACTCAGCCGTGTGCCACATGCAACCCATGTGGGGGGGGGACTAGATACCGAATCGAGCCGAACCGATAGTAGTTCACTCCAAACCAGACTGACAGTCATACTAACACCTTCAACATCTAGTATTATTATTTCGTGTAATATACCTTCGTTATTTCTACTCTTGTGTTCGTGTTGTTCTTCCTTGGTCCTAACCTGGACCATAACACATATTTTGTCAAACTCAAACACCATTTCAGTAGACCTAGCACTTTATTCGATATCTTCGCTCAACTTCCCGTCAGTTGAAAAAGTGAATTTAAGAAGGCGATGAGTATTGTTCTCCTACAGTTTAGCATCAGCCATGCAGATGGCAGGCAGATAAAAATTCTCTGTAATGATGTATTAACCACTGATTAGAGATCCTTTTTCAAGAAAATTTGCCCGATTTACTTTGTCGAATTTGTTAGACTTATTACAGGGGTAAATTGTTGTGTCATCTATATAAATATCTAGTTTGGAACAGATAAAATCAGGGTGGTCATTGATGTAGATGAGATAGGGTTTAGGCCCACGAACAGAACCCTGAGAAACGTGAGGGTTAGTATGAAATGATAAGAAAGCGTGCCCATAATACAAGACAAAGGTAAATTTTCTAAATAGATTCAGTCAAGTGGTGATTAGATTCGTTATAAAGAACTCGATTATTGAAGCCTTGTGCCATGTTAGCCTCAGAGTAACGGTCTGTGGGTCAATAACACCGGACATCACGACCGCAACCTGCACACTTATTGGACATTAGAACTATATTTAACTGTTCTTCGCTCCACTGCCTGTCATTTGCGGTCAGGTTGCTATTTCCAAATGAGTCGTTGCAGATGGCCTCCCAGATAAGAGCCTTGCCGTCTGTGAAATAAATAACGGTCATAGTGTCGTGGTGCTCGTCGTCTCAACGGTCGATACTCACAGGCTCCAGAAATACTTCAGCCATGGTTAACATGCACTTGAGTCTGAAATAGTCGGTTGGAATAAAAGGAAAGGTTGGAGTTTCTTTAGAATTTTCGGTAATGAAATGCACCGTCCTAGAAGGCTCCCAGCCTAAATTAAGGTGTTGAAAGAAATGTCTTGTATATTTCAGAGCCGAGCATAGATGGTTGAAACAATAATGACCCGTTTGAATTTTTCTCAGAAAAATGAATAATCTTCTCGGCCCTTCTATTTGAAGCTCATATCAATGAACAGAGAAAGGGGGAGGGCGGAGAGAGTGAAAGAGATATGAACTCATATAACTCAGGTTAATGTTTCCTGCTATCTCTTAATCGGGTTGTTATTTTCTACCATCGCTTAATTCCGTCCATGGTTTCTACCCCCCCCCCCCATATATATATATATATATATATATATATATATATATATATATATATATATATGTGTGTGTGTGTGTGTGTGTACCGCCAAAATAATAGAATAAACTACAGCAATCAACCCCCAAATTGAATAAATTGCTTTATCTTGCCAAACCAAAACAAAACTATTAAATAAGCGATATAAACAAATTTTTACTACGTTAATGAAAACACTGAATAAAAAAAAATATAAATAAGATAAGAAATAAAAATAAAAATATAAAAATAAATAAAAACAAGAAAAATAATTTAACTGATATAAATAAACAAACAAATAAACAACTTCCGGCAAAATAACCCCCAAAAGAGACTACCTGCAATGCACCACTGACCCCTATATATAAATAGCTGAGAAAAGAAAAACAACACTCCGGGCCTGACGATTGCGTCTAGCATGAAAGAATCGTCTCTCTCTCTCTCTCTCTCTCTCTCTCTCTCTCTCTCTCTCTCTCTCTCTCTCTCTCTATCTATCTATCTATCTATCTCTCTCGTTCTCTCTCTCTCTCGCTATATATATATATATATATATATATATATATATATATATATATATATATATACTCGTGGCCTGATGATTGTCTCTAGCATGAAACAGCCTGTGGCCTCTAAGTGTTGACTTCAATGTTCACTTTTATATTTACACACGCTCTATCTTTGATATTGAGCACTTTATCCCATAAATATAGCACACCATAAGAGTATATTTCTTCATATATATATATTTATATATATATATATATATTGCTCAATCGGATTTATATATTCTACCTATCGTTTAATTGCGTTAATATTTATTCCAATCGGTTTGATATTTTCCAGTGAAGGAAAATTACAGGCAAATGTACACGCCAAATCTAAAACTATTTCAGGTGAAGATGAAATCGTTCACACAGTATTCTTTGATATCAAAGTCCATTTTAAAATTGCTATTTATTTCTTTTTATTAACTGCAGTTATTATTTTGGTGTACTTCTGTCGCCGTCTTAAAGGCAAAGATATTCTGGTATTTTTTTATGCCTTATCAACCCTTTATTGGTTATTCAAAGTCAAAACATTTTTTTTGCATTGTAAGAATAATTACTTTTTGCGAGTAAATATTTTATTAAAGTTTTTTGAGAATAACATTATTTTTTCCATATGTTTTAACCCGTAGCCGGGGGGGTATAGATCCATTGCACCACATGAACTTCGTCTCGAAAATGACCGCTAAGAAATATTCCGAAATCACCTGTTAGTATGTTTGCTTTTTCTTATAGCCAATTTGGCGACTAAGTTCAACAGATTTACGGCCATAACATTGGACACCTCCAGCGCAAATGAAAAAAATAATATCTGTTGGAGACTGACTTATGTGCAGATTTTTCTCGCTACACATTCTGTTAGACAATGGGCCAAGACCAAATGACCGATATGGTCAGGTTGCTGGAGGTACTCTTGATTATATCATTATGTCTGTGGTGCGGAGAGGACGGTAAACGACAGTAGATGGAGCGTAAATTGGTCGACTGTGACACAGCGACAGTGATGAGGTTCATGAAACCGAAGGCTTCCGTTATGGTGACTTACATATAGACACTATCATTGTCTAGGAAACTGCTAAGGGTCGATAACAGCGAAAGATTTCTTCATTCTTGACTATATGACAGACATACGGAATATAGATAGGTCATATGTAGTTTACTAAATGAGGCTGTTAGATTCTGCTATACATCGGATATAATTCCATTCGTACTGCTTTTTTGCAGTGTTTGAGTGATGATGTCAGATGCAATCATTTGTTGAAGTGTTGACGATTATTGACTGTCCGTATCAGGATTATTTGTAAATTGGATACCCTCGTACACAAAGATATTTTCCGAACACCCAATCGAATGGAATGCCTCACAAGCTCAGGTTTAGAGTGGGAGTCCCACGTATACATGGCACCAAGTGCTAAGTGTAGTCCAGCCACTCGGAAATTGCCATTTTGGAGACACCGCAGTTGCCAGGTAATGTTAGTATCTCCTCCCAAGTTATTGGCTGGGGGTCTGAAAAAATCAGGGAAATGTGATGGGCAGGAAACAATGGAAGAATGATAAGGCGGTACAGTCATCTTTGACGTAGACCAAACCCCGAGTCCGCAGTATGCAACAGAGATTCTTGTTATTGGGCGGTACGCTACATATGACTTATCATTTTTGGCATTGTTGCTTCGTTTTCGCCGTTGTAACAGTTGTGGTGTCCTCCCTCTAATGAGACTATTGTGGAATCTTCCACTTACTATAAAGTACTAAGAAAGTAAGTCTCGGAGGAACAATCACACATATTGTTCAACTGTCGAACTCTCTCTCTCTCTCTCTCTCTCTCTCTCTCTTTGGCAGACGATGCTTTGCCGAAGGACAAAGTTACGTCCGTGGAAGGGAGATAGACCTTGAAACCGTTTATACGGGTTCTAAGGGAATATTTTTGACCGAGCCTACCGGCTCAGAGAACCCACAGTAAAATCGGCCTAGTGCAACATACATCCCTCGTGGTGGAGGGGGCTGTTAAATATTAACAGTCGCATAGATTGTTCAAACTGTCGAACTCTCTGCCTCGGCAGAGAGGAACTTGGACGAAGCTTTGCCGTAGGGCAAAGTTTCGTCCCGGGAGGTAGACAGTATCTGAACCCGTTTAGGCGGGTTCAAAGGAAATATTTGGGGCCGAGCCTACAGACTCGGAAAACCCACGGTAAACTCAGCTATGTACCACATACATCCCACGTAGAGGGGGGGGGCTGTTAAATATTGACAGTCGTAAGATCTGTTCTAGCTGTGCTGGTCAAACTATCTGCCTCCGGGCAGTGAGGATCTCCAGACAAGGCTATGTCGAAGGGCAGAGTCTCGTCTAGGGAAACAGCTATTCAACCCCGCTTTATACAGGATCTACGGGGAATTAGACAGACTCGGGTTGCCCCACATTAAATTCGGCCTTGTGCCACATTCTACCTCGTTGGGAGACTGGTATATATAACAGTCGAATAGATATGTTCGGCTTTACTGATCAGACTCTCTCCCTCAGGATAGAGAGGATCCCTAGACGAGGCTATATCGAAGGGCAGAGACGTGTTACCCTCTTCTGTTGCATTTACTGTTCAATACACTATTTATCTGTAACCTCTTGTTTTATTATTCCTTAACTGCTTACTTGGTCACAACAGTGACTAATCTACGACTAGTACGAGTAAGTAATTCCATTATTGGGTCCCAAAGATAAACAAAATGATCATCAACAACAGTCCCATGACTGGGTGTGGTCGTAGAGACGCGGCGCAACTGAACACAAATTCTTCTTCTGCATATGTCTCGACTGCGTCTCAATGTCTAATTTTCTGTGAATGCTCTTCCAGTGTCGCTGTCAGACCATTTTTTCATGTCTGCCTTTTCTTCTTTTGCCTTGTAGGATGGCAGTGAAAATAATTCTGTCTCTTATCACGCGTCCGTACTATTTCAACATCCTCTTTACGAGGTCTTCCAACGGGCCTGTCTCCAGGATCTTTTGTGATGCAGGTTTCCAAGGTGATGCCGAGGATGATTTCGCAGTATACCATTTCTAATGCTTGAATTATTTGCTGCAATTTTGATGTTAATCCGTCCTGGATATGATGATAAACTACATCCGTGTTCTGGGTAAGACGATAAACTACTCCAACAACAAGTCCTTTGACCAGAAGGTTTTGAGGGGCGTGGAACCACCTCTTAATTGACGGTGTTCCCAGGCCCTTCTGACCATGGGTGTAGCACTTGTTAGGGTCCCAGCTATGGGAAAATAGGTAACCCCAAACCTGTGGTCAAACACCATAAAAGTGAAAAAAATAGGTTTTAATACCAGGAATACTTTGTAAAAGAAATTATATTACAAGCGAAGAAAAAATATTACCAGAAATAGACTTTGAAGGAAAAATTTTACCAGCAATACATTTGAAAAAAATATTACCAGCAATAAACATTTTGTCGGTATTATATAACCCATTGAGGCTGATATTTCGTAAAACAAACCAAACCAAACCAATCTGATGTTAATGTCCAAGATTCGCATCTGTAGAGAAAGTTTGAGAAAGCCAATGGACACAACTGCCTAAAGTTTCACTTCAGTCAGACTGTCGCCTGCATCATAGAGATACCATATGCATAGAGAAACAGAATCTCACTTGCTTTCACTAATTGCTATGAAAAGTCAGTAAGTCACTTTTCACTTAAAGACCTATCCGTATAACAACTCATCTGTTTAACGTCGTCCGATTTACGACCAGTTATACAATCTCATAAAAATAGTTGATCTTTGAATGTGCTTATTATATGCATTATTCAGTACATGATTGTACGGGTACAGAAATTTAGAAATAAGTTAAAGTTGCTGAAAATAGTACAAAAGTTACAGTAAATTTGTATGAGACCGTTTAACACAAACCCATTACAGGCGTATGATGTCTGAAATAGGAATCAGTTACAATTACTCACTTAGCGTCCATTTTATTATAACAGACGTTAAACGAGTATGATGAGATCCGTCATGGTTAGAGTTGAAAAAGTATGAAATTATATTTGGTTCTATTAACAAGTATTATCGTGTAGTTATTATTACTTTCTTCTAAGGGTCAGTTCAAAATTCATATAATTATGTCAGGGATTGAAGGTACGACCATGAACTCCAATATCCAGTACCACAACCTCACGAAGGAAATTAGTGGTGTGTTTTAGGAACCTTTTACATTCAATGTTAATGGTTTTCATGGTTGGTTAGTTGGTTGGTTGGTACCACATATCAAGCCACGCTTGAAGATGACCGGATGGTACCTTGTGGAAACGTTGTGTCTGTAATAACATCCGTATCAACCAAGAGATGAATAATAGCTTGAAATTAATAAATATATATATATATGTGTGTGTGTGTGTGTGTGTGTGTGTGTGTGTGTGTGTGTGTGTGTGTGTGTGTGTGTGTGTGTGTTAATCGAGTTCACCCCATGCAAGCTAGTAAAGACACTGAGACACATTTGGTTACTGGATTTGGAAGAGTTAGAAACCAGTAAATTTTACTAAAGATCGAGAACAAAGAAAGAGAAATTAGGAGGAGAGTAGATTCAATTGACATTGCAATTAAATTTTTGAAGAGTAAAGTTGACTAGAAAACATGTAGTCAGAAAGGAATTCCACAAGCGAGAATTGCAAGAAAAGAAACTGTTAGTATAAAATTTATGGTTACAGCTAGCCAGCTAAACCATAAATTGGTTGAACCTCGATGCCAGTCTAGTAATGCGCTTAAATTCAAAGAGTCTAGGAAAAGCTCATCCGAACAATTACCATGAAAGCATTTATAAAGAGAGACAAGGATGCAATCTTAACACGGTGGGAAAGTGACTGAAGCCGATACGACAGATCAGAGACAATAATATTGCTTATTCTTCTTTGCATTTTATCAATGATGTCTAGATAAATAGCAGAAGCACTGGACCATATGTGGCAGCAATATTTTAAGCACGGAAAAATGGTAGACTTAAAGATATGTAAGATATACTCTGGAGAGAAAAATTGTCTTGCATGACACAGTGAACCAACCTTCCTAACACCTGATCTAACAATGGATTCACTATAGTCTTTACTCTTCATTTCAGCCGAGAACATTAACCCAAGATGGTGCAAAGAGTCCCTCACCTAGAGGTAACCGTGCTGATATAAGCCACTTCTCTCAGATGATTAATAGAGATCAGTTTAGTTTTTAAGGCGTTAAATTTAACAAGCCATACTTTGACCCAGTTAACTACAGACTGAAGGTAGTTTTGGATATCAGCTGCCGTTTTGAGCATCCCAAGCTGATCAGACTTTGTATCGAGTCAGGAGTAAACGGTTTTGTTCAGCGTGAATATATATTATCTGATGTTATATATTTATTCTTCATTTATAATAAGATATCCTTATTATCATTTCCTTCTGAACAATTTCTTATTAAAAAAGAATTCACATTTAAATCAGAAGATAGTGAAGTAGCATTAAAGATAGTATTTGATCTGCAATATATATATATATATATATATGTATATATATATATATATATATATATATATATAATATTATAATATTATATGAAATGATTACTTAACTTTTAAATATCAGTTTTATTCCTACTTCTAATTTCCTTGTATATATATTAAATTAGATAGATAGATAGATAGATAGATAGATAGATAGATCCTAATTATAAAGCATAAATATCTAATGAGTTACTAAATCAACATAATGAGATGATCTTTAAATGCAGACATAGAAATTATCTCAATTTAACTCACTGCTTATAAAAAAGAATATCAGTTAAAATATAATATATAGTTGTACATTGATATACATTCTTTTTTTGGCTATAACTAAATGTTGCTATATTTAATGTTGGTATATATATAAATGTAGATATTTATATACGATGGTAAATATTGGTGTATATTTAGATATGAAGATAAATGTATGCACACATGTGTGCGGGTACATAATTGTATGTATATAAACGTGTATATGGGCTTGCATATGGATATATGAATTTATGTGTATATGTATGTACATATGCATATATATATATATATATATATGTGTGTGTGTGTGTGTGTGTCTGGATGTATGTATAAATATGTGTGTGTTTTCGTAAATTTAGGTAGCTATATGTATATATATATCGATTCATATATATGGGGGTGCATATATATATATATATATATATATATATATATATATATTTATATATATATATACGAATTTATATATGTGATATATATGAATATATGTATAGGATATAGTTGTATGCATATATATGTATAGATGGGTGTATGTTTATGTATAGAGAGTTTTAATGGAAACACAGAAAGTTTTTTATTACCTTTTAATCTTACTTTCTCTTGAAATAGTTTCTAATTAGACTTGAAAGACTAGAAATTTTACTCATCTGGAGATAATCTCAATTTAAATTGATCACTTAGATTTAAATTAAAAATTGTTACTCCTTAATAATTATTCATGATTTTAAAAATATTAAAATATAAAGATTTTTTTTTAAATTTAAACACTTAATTGACTATCTAACGTTAACTGTAAAATCTAAGAAAAAATATGTATAAAGATGGATGCGTGTGGATATATGTATATGTAAGTATTTTAAATGTGTATGCGTGTATATCGATGTATATCGATACATGTGTATGTCGTTATATAAGTAATTTTACATGTATATGAATGTATATGTATGCGTATTTATGTAAAGATGTATGTGGTGTGTGTATGAAAATTTTTTTTTACTATTACCTTCAAATATTATTCCATCTTGATTTGAAACTTAAAATAATACCTAAAATTATACCCATATAAAAATAGGTACAAATTAAATTCAGGAATTAGACTGTAACTGATAAAGATTTTACGTTAACAATCATTCACAATATGAAAATATTACTATTAGTCAATTTTTATTTTTCTATTTTTCTTTATTGATATAATATTTGGCTTATATTAAATTCCTAATTTAATTGTGAAGGAATTAAATATTTAAATTGATAACAAGCATTAAATTTAATTTCTGTGTGGAGTTTTTAAACATTTAAATTACTATCAAACATTAAAATGTGTGTTTATCTAAATTGCTAAAGCTATACCACCCCTCACCTTCCTCCCCAAAAACCTACGTACATCTCTTATCCTTTTATTTACCCACTTTTTTCTTCCTTTTCCCCTTTTATCCTTTTTTCCTTTCTCCCATATTATTTCCGGTGAGTTGACCGATTAAATAAGTCAATATCTGATCCTTACCCACTCCTCCTCAATATTAAATATTGTAATAAAAATAAAAATAAATTTTAAAACTCTCCCTTCCCTCTCTAAACTCGACCATGTCTCTTACACTATTCATCACAACTCTCTATGTCAACTTATATAAGCTTAATACTCCCCGTCAAAAGTGTAAATTTCAAATTCATTTTTCGTTTCACCCTTGAAAGTGAAGTCTGAAGATCTAGAGAAAATAAAAATTCTCTGGTGAAATAAATTATCACTAATGGAGCCTTAAAGTGGTCTGTTTTTCTTTAAATTAAATTAAATTTTATATAAATATATATATATATATATATATATATATATATATATGAATAAAATATACCATAGGAAAATAGTACGTAGTGCTTGCCGACGCGTTTCGTCATTTGACCTCATCAAGGCAAGTGATGATAAGCAACAGCGAAATGTTGTGTACTTTTAGCCATTATCAGAGATGATTTTATTTTTGCTTTTTATTAGGTTGGTGGAAAAATAATGACGTAATAATGTCGTTCTTTGACGTTAAAAATACGTCAAAAAACGACATTATTACGTCATTATTTTTGCACCAACCTAATAACTCGGTCTATAGTTTGTGTGTATGTTTATAGAATTATAGGGATGTTTTATTTTCCGAACACATCATACTATGACCGTGTTCGTAGTTAATATTATTGAGTGCTGGCTTTTTCTTTTTTATTCTAAAAGCTTCTATTATTTTTTAATCTTTTTCTAGGTGCGGTTATTATGTTTGTATTTTCTACTTGTATGTTTCGGATGGAGTCTGGTAAGATAATTGCTAAAATATAAACGAAAGCGTTTGGAATTACAGAATATTTGGACAATTCCTACTCTCTCTCTCTCTCTCTCTCTCTCTCTCTCTCTCTCTCTCTCTCTCTCTCTCTCTCTCTCTCTCTTTCTCTCCAGAAACGAAAACCTTTTCGAACACAAGAAAAATGAAATAAAAAGCCTAATCGCAGTACCTTGTCTGCCGCCTTTAATGAAACATATATACATACATATATATATATATATATATATATACATACACACACACACAAACACACACATATATATATATATCAGAGAAAGAACAAATGAAGTAAAAGTACACAGTTCGTAGCATTTACGTTAAAAAAGGTACTCAATATAAAGTAGAGCACTACATTATTATTTTTTTTTATTATAGGAGATTATAATAAAAACATGTTGAAATCGCTACACAAAAGTTTTCATGTTTCAATAGTTTGGTTGTATTTCTTCATGCGATAGTAAGTAATTGGTAAGTAAATAATTTTTAAGAAAATTTAAAAACAAAGTCTTACTTCTTTTCCGGAAGTTAAGGTTTGAGGGAAACATAATGTCAGAATTCAAAATTGACTTGTGGGTATATCTTCGTTAACCAATTAAACATCAGATCTACATTTTAACTTTCGGAAAAGAGGTAGCACTTTGTTTTTGTTTTGTTTTTTTAAATTTCCTTAAAAATCATTTCAATCACCAGTTACTTACTTTACCCTGAAGAATTACAATCAAATTATTGAAACATTTTGTGTGGCGATTTCAATAGGTTTTTATTATAATCTATTATAATAAAAATAATATATATATATATATATATATATATATATATATATATATTTAAAGTTATGTATATATATATATATATATATATATATATATATATTTAAAGATATATATATATATATATATATATATATATATAAAGATATTTTTTGTGGTAGAAAACTTTATAATTGCAATAAATAGACAAAGAATTATTTTTATTATTACCACTCATGATGATAATAAAAAGTAAAACCGTTTTTCAATTTTACTTTTTAATATCATGAGTGGTAATAGTAAAAAAAAAAATTGTCTATTTATGGCAGTTATATATATATATACATATATATGTGTGTGTGTGTGCTGTTCAAAATTTGGTGGTTTTATTAAGGAAGAGTCCTACATCTTGGAGATAAAGTAAATTCTAAGCAGAATACCCAATTTATGAATAAATGGTCGTGCTCTTTTTACTGGTACTATGCTGATAATAATAATAATAATAATAATAATAATAATAATAATAATAATAATAATAATAATAATAACAGAAAAAAACAAAGAAAAGTACAATTTCAACGTTCTTACATTTAATTATCTGTATTAAAGCGCAAGTAACAACATTTGCCTGGAAATTAATTCAATTTTTTAATCAGTGAGCAGCCTTTGCCAGAAGATTGCGCTTTTAATAAAATAGGAAGTTAGGAGAAGAATAAATGGATTCTTTTATTCGACGATGACGTTGAACGATTCTTCCTTTTTCTTTCGGCTGATTTTAATAAGTTTCCAGGTTTTTCTTTCCTTCTCTAACATTTTCTCACTTTTTCCCCCTGACTTTAATACTTAAATGATTCTATGTCTATTTCTCTCGACGTGTACAGGCGTGTGTGCATGTAAGCGCAACCATGCGTTTGCTTATATATGTGTAGACCTTTATGTTTTAAAGAAAACAATCTTTAATCAAATCCTACAGACGGGCGCTAAAATATCACAAGCAAAAGTTTGATCAGATAACAAAAAGCACATCTCACTTGAAAGCTTCCAACAACCATAACTAAAAGGTTTATTAATGGTAATGATAATAGCAATATTATGTTTATTAATGGTAATGATAATATCAATATTATGTCATTAATATTATGTCATTAATGGCAAAGATAATAGTAATATTATGTTATTAATGTTAATGATAATAGTAATAGTATGCTATTAATATTATGTTAGTAATGGTAATGATGATAGTAATATTGTGTCATTAATGGAAATGATAATAGTAATACTATGTAATTAATATTGTCATTAATGGTAATGTTAATAGTAATATTATGTTATTAATGAAAATGATAATATTAATATTATGTCATTAATGGTAATGATAATAGTTATATTATGTTATTAATTGTAATGATAATAGTAATATTATGTCATTCATTTTATGTCATTAATGGTAATGATAATAGTTATATTATGTTATTAATTGTAATGATAATAGTAATACTATGTAATTAATATTGTCATTAATGGTAATGTTAATAGTAATATTATGTTATTAATGAAAATGATAATATTAATATTATGTCATTAATATTATGTCATTAATGGTAATGATAATAGTTATATTATGTTATTAATTGTAATGATAATAGTAATATTATGTCATTCATTTTATGTCATTAATGGTAATGCTAATAGTAATATTAACCGTATATCTACAAGGAAATGCTTAGCATTTATTGACAGAGCACTCTGTACTATTTTGATTTAAATGCATAAAATCACTCTATTAAAATATTTCTTCAGGTAAATATGTTTCTCAAATTCAGTTGCTTTTATCGCATTTTCCATTATTGATGGGAAGTGCTTTCCTAGCCTTTTGTTTTAAGTTTTTTGTGTAATGTCAACATTTTGATTGTCATTATTTTTTATTCGAGTTACATGTGATATCCATCTCAGTTGTTGCTGCTGTTGGTAGTCGTCAAGAGATGTGGTTTCTGTTATTTGGTACAGTTATTTGTTTGTGAGTGTGTAGCGCCAGTCCACAATGTTCAAAGAAGGATGATCTTTGCCAAGACTCTCAGGCTTCACTCGTTCAAAGCCTTTTTTTTCACCATTGATCTTAGAATGCGTTTGTATATAGGTGACAATGTAGATCGTTTTTGGCGTCATTCAAGACATCACTAGAAAATCATAAAAGGAGTCTATTTAAGAGTATGGCTCGAGTTTTCAGGCTGGTGTTTTGGCTTCGTAGAAATTTTCAGTATTGGGTAGAACTAGCTCTGATGCGGCCTATTCTATGTTCAATTTCCTTTCCTCTTATACTTAATTTGTTATTACTGATCCATACGTCGAGGTATCTGGTGTTTAGTATTTGCTAACTGATACAGTCAAGATGTTGATTCCTCAATCTAAACAAAGGTTTTGGAAGGAAACTTCAATTAATACTAGAAAGAGCAATAACAGTGGACTTCAGTGACAATCTGGCAAAATCACGACAGACATAAAACAGCATAGCAAGCTTGTTACTGAATCCCTCCACATGGAAATAGGCTGCACTCACTGACATTCGTCTATGTTCGTTAAACGTCTATGGAAACGAAACCGTGGATGAGAGCACAGTTAGTTTAAACAGTGTCCACACCGATGGTGGTCGTGCAGCAGACATGTTTGAGCCTTCAAGAACATGACCCATAACTCTTTTTACTTTGCTACAAATAGCAGTTGTGTGACAGTCTGGCAAAATAGCGTCTGACATGAAACGGAAGCTTGTTTGTGAATTCCTCCACACGGAAAAAAGCTTGACCTCATTGATAACTGCTGAAAACATTACAAGAATACTTGCATTGCACCTAAAGCCTTGGAAACAACGCCAACATTTTATGTTGCTGTCTCTTTTACTAAACTTATCAAATACAAATAAAAGGCCTTCATGCGCAGTTTCTTTCTTTTCCCTTTTGATTAAGAATTTCTGTTTTAGGTGTGTTGAAAAGTTTGAAAATTAAGCACAAGTCAGCCAAATCGGCTGTTGTAAATAATAAATCACTAAAACAAACAGTTAAACTTACAAAATCTCTATGACTCAAATCCGATCTCAGACATGTGCACACTATAAGAGTTAACACCGGCTTGAAGCTATGAATTCGACGCAAACCGCTAGTGTTGTCCTGATATTGAGTTGTCACAGAGATGAGTTTGCAGGTGTTGAGTCGGCGATATTGAGTCGGCGGTGATGAAATGTCTCCTCTCGTTTACAGATTAGGGATATTCTGCTTTAAGAATTAATTTATATATCTATTCTTGACAATTAATTTCGACATTTGGCACATGGACAAAGATATTTTTTTACCTAGATCTGTAGATAGGAAACGGCAGAGAAACGGTCAGGCCTCAATGAAGAAGGGAGTCTATAATAACTTTAGTTCCTTCAACACAAAGCTCAAGAGCCACTCAAGGTAGTGTGTTGCTGTGTATAGATGGTTGTATGGGCGTAAGGGAAAGGGATGAAGGAAGTGGTGCATATTATGTGTTTATATATGGTAGATATCGGTGCCCCTAGATTTGAATATTTTAAGACTGTAGTGGTCGATGAGTCTTCTCTCGGGATTACAAAGTAACCGTTCTGCGTAAGTAACCGGATGAAATCTATCCTTTCCAAAGAAATGCAAAGTCAATGAGAAAGATCTGATGCTGTGTACGCAGCATGGTGTGTTCTGTAAAGGTCTGAACTGGTCAAACTAAGTAATGTAGCTCGTTTAAATATTTGCTACGTTCGCCTTTGATCCATGGAATACGGGTTGCAAGGTTAAAAATAATTCATCACGCACAAGGCCGCTTAATCGCTTATAACTCTGTCAAGGCTGGATATTGTGGGCTGAGCAACACCAGCCTAGATATGCTGCCAATACGCCAACCTGCAAGTTCCATGTAAGGTCTGGAGTGAGAATGGGGTTAGACACAATAGGCACTTGAGGCAAGTTTCATTGACAGTATGACCGTCCATCAGGACTGAAACGAATTTAGGGTCTACCCAGTGGTGATGAAATGTTACTAATTTGCAAGTAGTAAATAATTTGTTCAGATTTAAGGATATGAGAATTTTTCAGCACACCCTACTAGGTCGATCTTAAATGATAAAGTTTTTCCAATCAATTTTGATAGGAAGTGTATAGTTTAGACCATTCTTTGATCTAATTCTACCTCAGCAAAGAATTACTCTCATTGATTTTCGTATTTCATATTAACTCTGAAAGGATTAACATTGACTTAATGCTTATTAATAAAGCGAATGTTTATTTAATTTGGTTGGAATTAAATGCCTAAAAATATATATTAGTGTAATGACAAAAGTACGCAGTTGCAGGCTTTAAGAAAGCTTCATTCAACTGTGAAGTGTCAATTTATAGTCCCAGTAAACAGAAATAGCTCTCTCAAAGAGGAGAGTAATGAAACAAAGAGAGACCACTCTTGATTATTCATAACAGCTAGCGGGCTGAGTGGACATTCTATAAACAACGACGTAATTATATTTCTTTGTTGTTGTTTTTTTCTTTCGTTCGCTCTTTCGTTCATTCTCCTTTCCTTTCAAACTTTGTTTATTGATAAAACCAAATTAGTGACATTCCATCATCACCGAGCGGGCTCTGAATGTTTATAATCGCGATGAATGGTCGCTCTTTTGGAGAAGACCCTATGCCTTTGGGCGACTAGTGGAAGACTTACATAGGATCCATCACTAAAGATACTGGAAAAATATTCAGTTCAATGTACCACTGCAGTAAGTACCTGACTCCTCCTGCTATCCCCCTCTTTTACAAGAGCCAGATATGACCGAAAATGAAGGTACTGCTGCCATATATAGAAAGTGGAAGTATCCATAATGGCATTCGACTATGAGATGATGCCTTCTTTTATTTATTGGAAAAAATCATCAAATATTTATTTCAAATACATTTTTATTAATTTAGCTTTTATTTACTTATGGAAAAATCTATATTGTGTGTCTCAAAATAAATTTAATATTGCAAAATAAATTTAATATCTTAGAATAAAAAAATAATTTTATTTTAAATTTTCTCAAAATTTGACTTAACGTTTTTTGATTTTCATATTCTATTCTTCATTTTCAGTCAGGATCCAATTGAGCAGGATGTTTACATAGTAAATTGAACGCCCGTGAATATGTGCACAAAAATCGTTTATTCAATATAAATATATTTTAATATAATTATATATATATATATATATATATATATATATATATATATATATATATATATATATATATATATATATATATATATTTAATATTCTATTCTTTTTATGGCTACTTCACTCTCTCCCAATTTAAAATTGGATTTATGAAAACTTTCCAGAAAGAAATGATTCACGGATTCGGGCAGTTCTACCATAAACAAGGAATATATTTTCCAATGAAAATTTATTAGTTCACTTAACTGATTCTTAAGAAATATAATACTTTGATGAAGAAATGAAAGCGGAAAAAAACTCAAATAAAATCTCTATATTCTGAAAAAGATCATTTTTTCTTGAAGTTCTGTAATAAAATGTTTTATTAGGCTGGTGCAAAAATAATGTCGTTTTCTCACATAGTAACATAAGTGAGAAAACGACATTATTTTTGCACCAACGTAATAGTAAAACAAGAAATTCCATAAAAAAATATCGTATGAGTTTTTATGCAAAAAATATAACAAAACAGTCAATGTAAATTCTTCGAAATGCCTTATTTTTATGTAAGAATGAAAAAAATAATTTCGTATGGATTTTTAAATATGAGAAAAAATAAACTTACTTCAAATGGAGAAGAAACTTTATTGAAATGTTTTTTTTTTTGGAAAGTGATTCATTGTTTCAAAAATAAATAAGGTTATCTACTTAAAAACAATGTCTTTCGCTCCCTCCCTCCCTCACTAACTCGCCTCCTCATTTTTTCTCTTTTCGTTTAATGACTTTTTAAAGACAGCAAGCAACGGTCTCAATGATTTTTGGATGATCTTCCTGACGTGATCGAATGAGAACTCCGCACCTTTCTATAAGCCCTGGCTTATATTAGACTTGAGATTAACTTGTCTAAGTCCGTGTTAAAAGCAATCATTGCTGTCTCTCCTTCGAACTACTGGACTATAAAGGTAACGGTCGAATATATGGGCAGTGGTCAAAAGGCATTAAAGAATTGCTTCATTGCAAGCTTAAAGGACGACATCCGGCAGCGAAGCCTCTATTCGGGATATTGAAGGTTTTGAGAAGCTAGGAGCCATCTCTTAATTAATTTTCTTCCAAGACCTACTCTAACCCGGGGTGGTACGACTATTAGGGTCCAACATTTTTTGGCAAATAGTCAACTCAAAAACAAAAACAAAACACTATGAAAGTATAAAAATCCTTTTTTGTATGAAAAAATTATAAACAATAAATATTTGTAGCAAAATTACCAACTTATATTGTGTATTTACGTGAAGTTATAAAATTGTGTACAAAATATTTAAATCTTGGTTTTAAATAATAGAAATGTTGATGTGCTGCTAAACCAAATCGAAATCGACAAAGATCCGTCTGTTTTTTCTTTAGAGCATCAAATAAGAAGTAACATCAAGTGACTGGGTCCGCTTTATCCCCACCAAAATTATTTCTTCTGAAAAATTGCTTCTACCTCCTAAATTTGTTTTACGCATACCGAATTTTCTCATGTTACTCGAAGAGAGAAAGCAACTTGGCAGGAACTGGAACAACTGTTCGGAAAAGAGCAGTCGGCATAAGTAGAAGAAAAAGAGTGTGAAAAGCGAAGAAAAGAAATAATCTTCAAATAGAGGTCGATAAATTAAAATTGTTTCATTATTGACTATAAAAATATCTTTGTTTTATTTAAAGTTGAAAGAAACAAGTTGTAAGGTTCCTCGGAAACAAAGTTTATACGAAAAATCTTTTTTTTTTTTACAACACAAAAGAAATAAACGGTGTTAGTATTGGATGAAGAGTATCTTTGAAATTATCACGGGAAAATTCACAATCTACATTATATTGTGTGTAGCATAAAATTAGCTGCAGGCTCTCAACCGATTAATATCAGTACTACTACGGATTTTAAAATTTGCTCTTTGTTAATCTGTCGCTTGGGTATTTTCATAAAGTAATGTGTGCAAACTGGTTTATGAAAATACTTTAAAAACGTAAATAATTTTAAAAAAGTAACTTTAGTTTTCAATAAGTTAATTTGAGTATGCGAAAATTTTGGTAATCATTATTTACATAATCGAAGATATACTGAAACATTATTTACATAATCGAAGATATTCTGAAAAACTGATCTATTAATTACGTTACCCTATTTATAAGAAAAATCGTATCAGAAGAAGCTAAAAGTTCGATTTTATTAAGCTCAGCAGTTTTGTCGGTTAATAAATGTTTCACAATTTTTAATATCGACTTATAGGAGGAAAAAGATTGTCCCAATGTGGGCCTTCATTTTTTAGCATAGTACAATAAATAGTTGTTTGCTTTTCCAAAGCTTGAATTCCGTTTCAGACAACCTCGCTGATTGGTCAATAAATGCTAATGTGGGAATTTGAATTTAACGTTCATGTAATCCTACACAGAATTAATATCTTAGCAAAATCTACTTAAATCTATTGATTTTTTTTTCTACAATTTTTAACTGGGTTCGACACATATATAACAATTTCTATAACACTAGCTGGCAACAAGAGCTTCTGCCTATTGTATACTGTGAACTCGACAAACGTGGCCCTACCGACATAATTCTTTTTCCATTTTCGCCCAACGTTCGCTTCACCACAAGGTTCTCAATAACTACAAATCAAACAACAGTCCGTCCTTCCACAGTTGATGCAATCTGCTCTCGACGCCCAACTGTTGCAAACTAATAGTATCCAATTGATTGAACGACATTAGATACGGAGCAGTATCCAATTTCTTTAAGTCCTCATTCGGCAAACTCCAACTGATCGTCATTACCTTGTTCCTGAGGCGTTGCCAAAAAGGGCCTGGACTATTTTTTTTTAATTCTTAGGGAAATTCCAGATAATGGCAACATACACTTAAAACATGAATTTGTTCTGGCTTCCATTCGAGGGGGCGCTTTCGGAAAATACCTTTATCTACGAGGTTATCGAAAACGCAAATATACATATATACTATATATATATATATATATATATGTGGACAATGAGTACAATGGATTCCATCTGGCTTCGACACTCAAACGCTGCAAAAGAGTGTCACAAATGGGACGATGCGCAACATTATCCATTTGCCTTAATTTCTCATTCTACCAACTCCATTTGGCCTATGTATACTCCACATTTCAGTTACATAATGGGGAATAGTTAGATTTTGTTGTTATCGACCAATGGTAATTTCCTGGAAAAAAGTCAGTTGCCGAATCAAAGTCTCCATATGTTATAGTCATTGCATCTCTGAACCTCATCGCTATCGCTGCGAGTCAACAATCGACTAATTCATTCTCCAATTACTTCTATGCTATTTCAGCAATTGCGTTCTTACGCAGCATGCTGAGCCAATACATAATCAAGAAGAATCTAGATACCTCTAGCATTCAATCTATTGTTGAAGTCGTTTGAAAAGACAGTACGAGTCCCGTTGTCGTAACTCCTTTTCCTTTCGCATGAGGCAATTAACTCGTCTGGAATCCCACCTACAATGCCACTTTCGTAAATGGCAACAAGTTTGCGTCGGTCATTTCGCCTTGATCCGTGGCTCGGCGGTCGAGCGGAAAATATCTAAATATGTGTCAAATTGATACAATTTTGTGTCTGTCACGGTTGAGAGATTTGGTATTTTTGGTCAGCAGTCTATTGAACTTGTTCGTCAAATAGGCTCTGATCCCTGGCGAAGCACTTGAAACCAGTTGTTTCAGATTTTTTTACAATCGCTCGCGATAACAAACTTCATATTATGATAGTAGCAGTATTATGTCAATATTAAAATTGTAGGCTAACAAAAAGGCACTGGTTTGAAAATGGATTACATTTGATACAACAGCATACTGCATGAAGGATTTCCATCTAACCTTAAATAGTTGGATAAACCATTTTACCTGTATTTAGTTAGACAGATTACAAGCAGGGAAATATCAAGTTATTTATTTGTCTTTTTACTTTACAAACGATTAGAGCAGAATTTTTTAGGACCCAGCTTTTGTTGAATCTTCTTAAGGTTCGTGATGTTTACATTGGCCTTTGATTTTTTTCTTTTCTTTTTAATCCTTTATAACATTTATCTTTGTTTTTTTTTCTTTCACTCTTCGTTTTCTTTTTTCAAACTTCAGTTCTTTCTTACTTTTTTTTTTTCCTTTGTCCCAATCTTTCTTGCTTACACTACTCGCATTTTTCTTTCACACTAGCTTTCTTTTTTTCTTTTCTTTGTTTATTTCATAATTCCCTTTCTTTCTATGTCTCTCCCTTTCACCCTTCATTCTATTACCCCGTTTTCAATCTTTCTTTCGATATTCATTTTGTGTCTTTATTTCATCTTTTTCTTTTCTTATTTTCACATTTCAGTTTCTTTTCATTGCTTTCCTTTTTTTATTTCTTGTTTACACTATTTGCATATTTTCTTTCTTTTTTACTTTCACATTTTGCTTTCTTTCGGCTTTCCTTACTTTTCAATTTTCGATTTTTTTTCTTCTTTTCCTTCTTTCCCTCTATTCTTTTTCTGTCTGTCTTTCTTTCACGTTTTTCTGTCTTTCACACTTTAGTTTTTTTCCTTTCTTTCTTTCTTTCTTTCTTTCTTTCTTTCTTTCTTTCTTTCTTTCTTTCTTGTTTACACTATTCACATTCTTTCTTTCTTACATTTATATTTTACTTTCTTTCTGCTTTCCTTACTTGCTTTCTTTCTTTCCTTTCACTCATAGATTTTTCTTTATTCCTTTCCCCTTTCTTTCTTTCTTTATTTTCTGTCTTTCTTTCTTTATAGTTTCCCCTTTTCGCTTTCTTTCATTCCTTTAATCTTCACATTCTTCCTTTCTTTCTATTTTTAATTACTTTCATATTTACCTTTCTTTCTTTCTTTTTTTCCTGCCATTCTTCTTATTACACTTCGATTTCTTTCTTTCTTTTTTTTCTTTCACTCTCCACTTCTTTTCTTTCTTTTGATGATATACACAAAGGAATCATAGGACCATAATTACAAACAAGATCAGGAATTTGCATATAGTATGTCTTTGACTCTTGTCTTACATCCGCCCACCTCTCGCCCCAAAAAACAACAGTCTGGAGCATCTCTCGTAAATTTTGCTTTGGCCTATCATATGACTAAATATTCATTTACCACGTTTGGTACTTAACTCCGTAACTAGGAGTGGCCCGCTGTACCAACAGGCAAATAGTTACCCTACAGCAGTTACATTTTTTCGATAGTTCGCCCAGTTTTAAATTCACCCTGTGAATTTCAAATTACTCCGAACATAGCCTCATCGCAAAAATGATGTCCTCAACTGCAGGTACCTCGGATCGATCCTATGCTTTTTAGATTGAAAATCGATGATAACCCGATAGCTACTTATACGATACTAAGCAGATTTGATTTATGAAGACAGCGGACTGCTAATCAGAGAAACCCGTTTCTTATAGAGGAATAGGTTTCATATAAGGAATATAAAATTGTGTATTTTATGTCGGCGTATATAAATCGGGTTGTAATGTTTCATTATTGCCAAAGATCGAAGCCGAAGAGCGTAAATTGGTTTTATCGAGCGGCGTATCGGAATTAACTTATTATATTGTCTAACCGAACAAAGAGAACGTAAATAAAGAGGAAAGTCGATGCAATATACCTTAGCCTTGGTTTCCTTGCAAACAGCCTTTCATCCTGTATGAGACAGCTTGAAACAGTTTGTGGCTGAATGAAATGCATTCACACCTTATGCTGGGAAAGATTGCAATTCATACACACTTTAGACTTCCGAGGCACTAAAAATTGCATTTGCGCAGGCGCGCATTTGAATAAAGCAATGTGCAAGTATATTATTTTACGTTCCATCTGTGAATTCAATCTCGTTATGACGAAGCTTAATACTGCAATGACTCGGCTTGTTATTCAGGATTTATTGCCTGCTGATAAGGGGATTCATAGCAAGAAGGGCTTTAAAAAGTTACCAGAACTGCAAATGTCTTGTTCAGATTGCAAAGAAGAGATTCTTCCAACCGGTTTAAACAACAGATAGCTAAAAGTTTCAGCAAAACAACTTGTACTTGAAAATAACTTTCAGAAAACGATCCCTATTTTGAATAAAGCGTGGAAGGTAAAACATAAGTATGGCCGAATGCTTAGTGGGGATTATTGTTTCATTTTTTTTTAATTACATATGCCTCGAGATCATCTGCGATTATAACCATCTTACTTCATTATCTCTGAATTGCAATTTTCGGAAATATAGTGGAGTGATTTCCCATTGCCTTCCGCACGGTTTGGTATTCATTTCATTTTCTAAAACTGGTTACCATCCAATTCTATAGAAACAAGTCTACATTACTCTTGCAACTTATGGCGTGAGGTAAAGGAGAAAAAACTTATCGATACGTTTTCGAATGACATTGGCGAGAAAAGAAATGCAACAGGCTAGCTCGGAATGTTAATGGACACTCCACTGATTCCAGTTCTGGCCTCGAGGAAAGAATTAGAGGTTTGTAAAAAGAAGGCAAAGCGATCAATAATTGACGTCTATTTTTTAATTTTTTAATTAATTATTTTTTAATATATATATATATATATATTGAACAAAAAAATATTAAAAAATTAAAATTTTATAGAATACATATATATATATATATATATATATATATATATATATATATACTGTATATTTGTCAAGTTATATTGAAGGTCTATCTAATTTTTTATTGTATTTTCCACTGATCCAAATCATAGTTTTGAATAAACTATCCAAACAGAGAATTTATTATAGAGTTTATCAGCAATTATAAAAGAAACTATTCGAAAATTGAGAAATATAAAAAAATAGATTGAATTTAATGCAGTTGTTTTATAGATACATACATATATATATATATATATATATATATATATATATATATATATATATATATATATATATATATATACATAGATAGATAGATAGATATATGAATATTCTATAAATAACCACATTTTATTAAATTACGCCCAAAAGATCAAATTTTGACTATTTTCAAAGTTGTTTATATATACGTATATTGTATCTCTCTACCTCTCTTTCTCTCTCTCTCTCTCTCTATATATATATATATACTCACTCACTCGCTCTCTCTCCCTATATATATATATATATATATATATATATGTGTGTGTGTGCGTGTGTATATATATATATATATATTTATATATATATATATATATATATATATATATATATATATATATACTCGTGGCCTGACCATTGCGTCTAGCATGAAACAGCCACTAAGTGACTTCAATGTTCACTTTTATATTTACATACGCTCTATCTCTGATACTGAGCACGTTATCCCATATCTATAGCACAGCTAAAGAGTATATTTCTTTATACATACATATATATATATATATATATATATATATATATATATATATATATATATATATATATATATATATATATTGTTGCATAGATAGATAGATAGATAGATAGATAGATAGATAGATATTCTTCGTTTTGACTTTTGATTGCTATTCATTCCTTGTAGCTTCAAGCCGCGAGCAAAATTATTGCTGTTTTTGTATTTGAAGACAAAAAAAAACTGTTTCACGTAATTTTGCATCATAACAAATAACATGTGACGGATTTTATGTTAGCTTTGTTAAAATAATCAGGATGCTGTTTCCTCTATTATTCCAGATGCTTTGGGCTTCAAAGTAATTTTAACCCTTTCCTATCTTTCTATAAAGCACCCTATTGAGAGAAAAAAACACGAAAAATGAAAATAATATGGAAAAACGGTGGCTGCATTCAATAGCAAATAAAGTAGCTGCTGGAATGTTTCACGTTTGTTAATCTGCCCCGAAGCTGAATGGCGGACAAAAAAATGGCTGCCATGAAAATAGTGGCCATAAGGAAATATTTTCAACCTGACTGCACTCATTTTTATTTTACGTTTGTTTTTCTCTTTTACTTTACCATCTTATTCTTCTTGAGAGAAAGCAGTGTCATGTGCGTCATACACTCATTAAACACAATAAAAACCGCAGAAAAAATGGAAAGCAATTTTGAATAAGATGAACATAATTATTGCAGACATAACGACTGGCTCCTGTGAAGGCAAATACGGGTGAGTGGATTGAACTCATTATCTACTATCTTCCACATCAACCATAGTTTCATTTCACAGACGAGATATATATTTGTCAAGAGAACTAGTAATGGATTCAATCGCAGGATGAAATGGATTCATGCCTTTCCGAAATGATTTTTATAATAATACAATCAGTTTCAACCGAAATTTGAACTTAACTTGTTCCATGTATATATCCGTTACGGCTTCTTGCACCTTCAATAGACAATAGGTAAAAAATAAGTAGAAATATATGTAGTATATGACTTATTTCCTATGATACCAATATAGCGTTTGCCCTAAGTGTTACACGTGTCCATAGAGAAGTCATGTGCATCAACAGGATGACCTAAAAGATAGACTCCTAACCACCCGATAGAGATCTACACCTCACAGAGTGTCATCCCCGAACGTAAACAATGGTCGAACCAGCTTCGCTGAGGACGTGCATACAGGAGAAAAAAAGCTGATAACAGATATATAAGCACCCACCCGAGAGAGAAAGGAGTGAACCTGGTGTATGCTGAGTTGAATAAACAAAAAGGGTATATTGAGAGATTGACTGTATTTGACGGCATATAAGGCGCACTTTTTTTTTACTAAAAATATCTTTTAAAAGATATTTTTAGTAAAAAAATGTGCGTCTTATATCCCACATATATGTTTAAAATTCGCGATAGTCGACCGAAATTAGCTACCTGGAAACTCTTATTAGCTTAGACTTTAGAGTAACTTTCATATACCTCTTGTCATTATTTAAAAGACTATTATGCCGATTAGAAGTGTTATCATTATAGAAGTGTTATTCATTATATTAATTATAGAAGTGTTATTCATTATATTAATTTCATCACGTTTAATGTTACTATTTTTTTTCACTAAAACTATACGGGAGATGACGCATTATTTAACGACGATGATAGAAGTATTGAAAATGATTATCAGATTTTGATAACGAAGACGACGAATTTTATGGATTTGAAGATGAATAAAATTTTAATGGTAACCGTAATGTTCTGCTTAATTGTAATAATTGCTTGATTTTGATTTTTATTTCTTACCTTTCGATATAATAATGTTTTGATAGGCTCGTGTTTTTCTATTATTTTTCATTTAATTGTAATCCTGTCTTCTTTAATCAAAATAATACCTCATAAATATATCCTTGACTGTAACATTTTCTAATGACTTTACTAATTTTACTAATTACTAATTTTTTCTTGATTTGCCCTGCTGAAATTGGGGTTCGTTTTATACACCCATGCGTCTTATATGTCGTCAAATACTGAAGTTAAAACGATAGAGTTTCACCCTTTGACACGCCCCTAAGTCGGGTTGTGAGGCTGTGTGAAGCACAGGCAGTGAATTTTACTACCTCAGAATTAGGAATCATCAAAACAAAAATCTCAAACCATTTCTTTCAGACTCTGATTATTAAAAAAGAATTGACTATAGACTTCCCAAGATTGCTCGTGCTCTCATTCTTAGGTGAAACTCCTCCAGCAAATTTGTCGCCCTTTCTTAATTGAAAAAGTTCTATCCAGTAGGATTAACCGCGGTATAGAAATTGTGAAATGGAAATTTGCTGGTAGAAGGAGTACCTAAAAAAACACGCCGAAAGTATAATCAAGATAAAAACTTTTCAGAACCTGAAAATAAAAACCTTTCCCCATGAAAGATTGAACACTTCTAAAGGAGTCATTAGAAGCAGAGAGTTGCTTCTGGTCAAACGTGAGGAAAACACATCTGCCTTCGGAATCCGTGGGGGGGTGGTCAGTGATTACCTAAGAATCCCACCCCCTATATAGAAAAAAATGAACTGGGATGGATTATAAAGGGACAAATATTGCATGTAGCTACAAAGGATAGGTGGTTGTAGAGTAGTATGTTCGCCCAAGCCTGAAGGAATACGTCACATAACACATTTATATTCGGGTTTGAAACTGTTATAGTCTTCCAGACTGACTTGCAAGCAAATTCTCTACTGCAGGCGACCTTGTACATACATGAATATTCAAACATGTCTGTGTGTCCTCTTTTACAACAACGAAATAATAATTTTGTTTCAACAATTCAAGAATTAGCCTCCAGAATCAAAACTCAACACTCAGTTGCTCACACACACACACACACACACACACAGAACGATCGATATTTTCAAACACTTTCATCACTGAAAATTCATAATTATATTTAATCTGTTTATCATCCATCCGCCCACTTTAGGGCATGATTTACAGGATTATTTCAACAAATAACTCCAACAGAATCAATCGGCCATGTTGCGCGATGACATTCAGTAACCTCTGGGGGCCACACGCATACACATCCCGACTTTAAAACACACACTGAGTTCATGGCAGAGCTGACCAAACTTCTCTCATCAATACATTCGAAAACATCGTTCGATAAAATCATGACGCAGATTATCTGCCATTTTTTGTTCTTGTTTTTTAAAGAATGGCACACCTGACGTTCAATATTCGATCTTCCCGCCTTCAATGAAAATCGAATACCTTTAAAGATAGCAAACGCAATTAAATAAATGGTTGTTCATTAGTGCTGCAAATTAGAGATGAAATTAATTAAATATTAGTCTTAAGAATTACGATTTTCTTTTAGATTGAAAGAAGCTTCTAGGCTTACAATTGACAGATCAATTAAGAATTTTTCAGTCGGCGATCTGATAAAAAGAAATCAAACGCCAATAATTAAGTATAAATTATGCCTTTATTTTACAATTTATTGAATTTTATTGAATTTGTTTATTCTTTACCATAATCATAAGCCATCCTCACATCAGGGCATTATTATAAATGAAAACCTGATAGATTGAATTTGGAAAACCGCGAATAACTGAATTGCGAAAAGAAGAAATTCGATTAAACGTAACATCTAATATTAAAATGTATTTAATGTGCGTGTATTCAAATACTATTTTTGGAATAAAGTGAGGATTATCAAACTATGATGAATAAAATTGTTTTATTATTTTCATTAAATCAAACATCGTCCAACATCAAGATTCGTCTTTTATTAGTAAATAGTTTTATCTCATTCTTTAGTTTTTCTTTTTCACTTGGAACATTCTCAATCATTATTATGTATTTCGATTATTATTTATTACCATATTAATTTCTACATTTTTATTATTTTATTAGCCCAAGTATTGTCAACAAATGTCGGAATTTTTCACTAGTATTTATTTCAGTGGCTGTATTTATTGTTATTAAATGAAGTGATGTCAGTAAGGATTAAGTATTGACAATTAAACTTTATTTTATTTTTGATTAAATAAAGATTCATCAACTATTATTCTCGTTAATTTTTGAGTGTGTTCATCTTATCTATATTATTTTATTAGATGTAACATTGTCAAATATTATAAACTAATGTGTAATATCTACATTAATATTCTCTATGTTTTTTATTATTATTATTATTATTAAAGTATTATAAAACATTATTATTTATTGAATAGTATTCATTTTTATCTTATTTTTAATTTTTATTAGTTGCAGTATTTTAAAACATTATTATTAGGTTGGTGCAAAAATAATGACGTAATAACGACGTTTTTTGACGTATTTTTAACGTCAAAAAACGACATTATTACGTCATTATTTTTGCACCAACCTAACATTATGCTTTGATTAGACTTTAGTTTTATCTGAAATCTATATTCTTTACATTATTAGATGAAACATTATCAACAATTATTAATAATTATTATTAATTCTTATCTTAATTTGTTTTTAGTATGTTTTTATATTTACAAGGTTTTATCTAATAAAATATAAAATACAAGCCTTAAAGTACATCCAAGTATAAAGCTAATAATAATTATTTAAAATTCTTTCTTTAAATAAAAATGAAATATAAAATAAATGAATTAAATTAATGAATGAAAAAGTTTATGCTATTTACATCATTCGGACTATTGTATTCATCTTTTTTGCGATATATATCATAACGTTTCGGCCATTGTACGCTCCGGTCTTCTTCTTAAGGACCCATGGCACAGTGGATAAAGGGGTTGGCTAGATCCAGCGACAGGACCCAAAGAGTTGTGAGTTCAATACCCGGTTAAGACTGCAGAGAACTTGGAGAGGTGAATTAACAGGAGATAACTGATAACTGACATCCATTGGACATTGTACGTGGAACTACCCCAGCAAGTGAAATAAAGGGTCCAGTTCAACATGCGAAGAAACCGAAAGGTTGTGATAAATATGGCAACAAAGATAAGGACAATAGTCCGAATAATGTAAATAGGGTACATAATACCTCATCTCAGAAATATAGGCAGATACCAAAGGGCCGAAACGTTGTAATAAATATGGCGACAAAGATGAGGACAATAGTCCGAATAATGTAAATAGTGTACATAATACCTCATCTCAGAAATATAGACAGATACTGAAGGGCCGAAACGTTGTAATAAATATGGCGACAAATATGAGGACAATAGTCCGAAGAATGTAAATAGTGTACATAATACCTCATCTCAGAAATATAGACAGATAGTGAAAAAGTTTATTTTCATAAGAAATAAAATATTTAGGATTAATGCAAATAATAGCCTAAAAATTAATACTGGCTGGATGATACTTACACTATTTACATTCAGACTCATCTCTGTCCTTTTCACAACGTTTCGGCTGTTGTGTCCTCCTTGCCATCATCAGGTGTATATCGATTCGGGTAACCTACAGGGAATTCTGAACCGAACTATTTATTTACGGAGGTAATGTGTTCTCGTCCAATGTATAGGGATATTCGTCTATTACTTATTTTTAGTATTGTCACAAAATTCACTAATCATCGCTTTCATCTACTGAACTATTGTCAAGAAATGCCAACAATTATTATGAATTTTGTCTTGTATTACAGAGAGTGATAGCAAGATTAATATGATATTTGAGGAAAGGATATAGAGAAGGACAGGGATCCGGATGAAGAGATCAAAAGATGTCGATTGATATTACATTTGAATATTTGAAGATTAGCGCTATCAGGAAAACAAGTAAGAGGAAGGGAGTTCCACTGTCGGGAAGTGCAAGAGAAGCTGTTGGAGTAGAAGAGGCACTTACATTTAACTATTTCGACAGTGAAAAGGTGGGACCAAGATGCTCACCTAGTAGCACGCTTAAATTCATGCAGTTGGGGTACAAGTGAAAGCTGCTCATCAGAGAAGTTGCCATGAAAATATTTGTAGAAAAGACAGAGGGAAGCCACAACACGCCTGTGAGAAAATGATTGTAAACGAGATTTTAGATCAGGACCTATCACACTGCATATCTGTATCTGGATTTCGTCGAGTACTTCGAGATAAACAGCGGAGGCACTAGACCATATATAGCAATAGTATTCAATCCAAGGACGAATGGCAGATTTGTAGATTTGAGGATAGACTCAGACCAGAAAATCTTTCTGGCTTGATGGACAATTCTGTGTGGAGAACGTGGGGCCTTAATGCATCTGCCTGATGAGAGTTGCCGCTGCTGTTTTTCATTATTTACTACACTTATTAAAGCTGTTCCCTTTTGTTAAAGTTGCTGCTCTTGAGCTGTTGCTGTCATTTATCTTGCTTCATTAACGACTTCCCTATCGTATTTATTTCTATGCTCGGCCTACTGACGAGGTCCTCGTAGCTTAACATGTGGTTTTAATTGGTCCTCATTAACCAGAATATAATGTCTTAATTTCTGGATGAGATAATGATAAATAAAACAAGGACTACTTCACACTGAAAAAGTATAGAGAGCTGACACAATGTTACGCCAATCTGCCATATACCGTGTGTAACAGTAAAATTGTTCAAATCGTGTAACACCATAGGATAATTGTCCATTTGACAAAATGTTTAATATCTATAAAAACATTTCTTCTTTTTCTTATATATAGTTATATATATTGACCGAGTGTAATAGCAAAATTGTCCAAATCGTGTAACAGCATGGGATAATTGTTCATTTGACAAAATGTTTAATATCTAAAAAAAAACATTTCTTCTTTCCCTTGTATGTATTTATTGAAACTTGACTAATGCATGGAATAATAATGCAACACAAAATGTACTTAGAACAAAATGTATTGAAACAAGAAAGTGTACACAATATTTACATATAGTCTTTTGTATATTCCTGGGAAGACCGTTCCTGGAGAATGTGTTGACTGAGTCGCAGTCGGGCAGAGTCTCTGGTTGAATCTCTTGATTCCTTCCCACTCTCCCCGGTACCAACCATATTTATATGGTCGGTACTCCACTATGAAAATTAGATGGATCATACAACACCCCCTCCCAAGCCTTGGAATCCCTTTTGTATTTCAAACTGGCTTCCTATATGGGTTGATGATTATGGCTATTTCTTTGTAGATACATTTGCATACTTCATATGCATATGTCCATCCGCTTAATTTTAATATTTTTTCCGTTTTGGATTCACGTCCAATGGTTCCGTGAACTTTCGTTTCCTACCGGATCTTCTCGGTTCAGGAATATTCTGCGGAGGTTCTACTTGAAACATATCATACATTACATCAATGGGATCTTCCTCCTCATCCGGTATACTCTCTTCATGCTCTAGAACGTAATATTTTTTAAGTTGGTTCTGGTGCCTTTTATGAGTATTCTTCGGCCCTTTAATTATGTAAATCAGGTCACCGATTCTCTTGTCCACTATGCCTCGCTCCCAGAACTCAACGTTGTTTTTGTAGCACTTGAAAAACACCTTCTCTCCGGAGGTGTATCTTTTTCTCGCTGTATACATAGTATTCTTTACTCTATTTTTTCCTGGCAAAAGCTTGTCAAACACTGACTTAACTTTCCTAGCGAACATTAGTTCAGCTGGTGCCATGTTTGAGTGTGTTCTCTGGTTTGGCGTGATTCTGTATACTTGTAGGAATTGCTGAAGCGCCTTTTCCGTTGGAACTCCTGAGGCTTTCTTCAGCGCGCGCTTTAAAGTATCGACAAATCTTTCTGCGAGTCCATTGGACCTCGGATGATACGGCGGCGTCGTTATGTGGTTAATTTGATTTACCATTGTACCATTGTCACTCACAATACACTCTGGCACACCGAACCGTGCAAATAGTTCATGCAAGAAAGTTGTTGTGGTATTGGACGTAGGCTTTTAGCAGCGTAGTACTTCCGGCCATTTTGTAAAACTATCTACCACTATTAAGTAGTAATAATCTTCTACTGGACCCGCGAAATCAATGTGTAACCTTGTCCACGGATGATCCGTCTTGGGCCATGGTTTCAGTACTATAGGTGGTGCCTTAGCTGCTAACGCACAGCCTTTACATTGATGAACCATGTTTGCGATATCCACATCCATTCCTTTCCAATATACAAAGCTTCGCATTAAGCTTTTTGTTCTATTAACCCCCGGGTGACCCATATGAAAGTCCCGTAGTATTCTTTTCTGCAACTTTTTTGGTACTACTACTCTCTCACCATATAATAAAAATCCGTCACAAATTGAATAAATCTCCTTCACTTTTTGGTCATTTGCTACCCTTTTGCTTTTTATTTCTAAAATGAAAACATCGCTTTCAGCTTCTTTTTTGATTTCCTTTGATGTAACCGGTAGCTCTCTTAAAATGTTGTTTACCATGCTTTTCACCTCATAACCTGCTCTGATATTTGCAATAATTGATTCTTCGAATCTTTCTTCTTGACTCGGTACGAGTCTTGATAAACTATCCGCATGAATTATATTTTTGGATGATAGGTGCTTTATGTGAAAATCATAATTGAGAAGAATGGTTCCCCATCTCAACAGACGATTTGCCGTATAAACGGGTAACCCTTTCTTTGAACCAAAAATAGTGATCAGAGGTTTATGATCCGTTTCTAGCATAAAATGTCTGCCGTGGATGTATCTGTGAAATTTTTTTATGGCAAAAATGATACTCAGCGCCTCTTTTTCGATCTGTGAGTAACTTCTTTCTCCTGTAAAGTTCTCGAAGCATGTGCAAATAGGTTTTCTAGAACCATCTGGCATTATGTGTTGAATACACGCTCCTATCCCGTATGAACTGGCGTCACTTGCCACTACAATATAAATTTTTGGATTGTAATGGGTTAAAAAGAGGTCGGATGTAAGCATTTTCTTCATTTCATCAAAGGCTTTCTGACATTCTACCGTCCATTCCCATGCCTTGTCTTTTTTTAGTAGTTCATTCAACGGAGCTCTTAGATTGTGCATTCCTTTAATGAACGCTTGCTAATAATTTGCGAGCCCCAGAAAACTCTGTAGCATCGCCACATTAGTGGGCGTCGGCATGTCTCTAATCGCAATGGACCTTTCCGGATCTGGAAATCTGCAATTTTTGTTGATTATGTGACCTAAATACTTAATTTCCTCCAAACCAAATTCACACTTTGACTCTTTGACTTTAAATCCAAAGTCCTGAATCTTTTTAAATACTTGATTGAGATGCTCTCGATGTTCGTCGACGGTTGCGCTCCTTACTATGATGTCTAAGTAGGCGCACGCAAAGTCTAAATCATTCAACATGACGTCCATAGCTTGTTGAAAAATGGCTGGTGCCACTTTAATACCAAAAGAAAGCCTGTTGTATTTGAATAACCCTCTATGCGTGTTTATCCCTAGTAACTTCGAACATTCCTCTTCGACGGGAATTTGGAGATAGGCATCTGATAAGTCGATTTTTGAAAATATAACTCCACCATTTAGCTTGTTAAAAATCTCCTCCGAACTCGGTAACGGGTAATGGTAGTCCTTGATTACCGAGTTCAACCCTGTCGAAAAATCAACACAGACTCTGATTTGGTTTGATTTCTTTTTTATGCACACAATCGGCGCAGGCTATGAATTAGATTCTACTTTCGAAATAATTCCCATTTTTTCCAACCTATCAAGTTCTTCGTTAATTTTCTCTACACTTGCGAAAGGCACGTTACGTTTCTTTTTAAAAATTGGCATTGTATTTTCCTTTAATTCAAATTTAGCTTCAAACTTGTTACATCTTCCAAGACCAGGTGTGAAGGTTTCCGGAAACTTTTTCTTTAATTCATCTTTAATGTCCTGTCTTGTTTGCGTATTACTTCCTACTTTTCTGCAGAATGAGTTTAACGGTTTATCCCACAATTCAAATGTTTCAATAAAATCTGTACCCATCAAGTTTTCTCCATTTTTCAGAATGAAAACCTTTATTTTTTAACGATCCCGTTCAATTTCATGTGAAGTACAACCTCGCCTTCGAAGTTAATTTCCTTTCCAGTTACCGTTCGAGCGCGTTTCGTTGACTTCATTATTGTAAGCTTTTTTAAAATTTTACATGTTTTATAGTTCATTATTGTTAAATCTGAACCCGAATCGAGTTGAAATTTGATATTCTTTTTAAATATTTCAGTCGTCACATATTTCCTCAAATCTCTATCTGATTTGATATTCGAATTTGTTTGTCTAATTCGGCTATTGAATTTTTTCGTTTTACAACACGATCCTTTGTGTCCATTCTTGTGGAACACGAAACATTTCTTATTTCTATATGGGCAATTTACCTCCCAGTGTCTTTCGTTGCAACGTCTGCAACTATATGGTGGAACCTTTTTTTCCTCCTCGTTCTTCTTATTTAATTTTTCTTGTCTATTTTTAAAATACGCCGAATTTTTACTCCAATTTTTCTCTGATGGGTAATTTGACTGTTTTTTTTTATTTTTTTAATATAAGCAATGCCAGCTTCTTCGATTTTTTTAAACTCTTTCTTTAAACTTACGGCCCGCTGACACTCCTCTGCTAACTTTTTCAGGGTAAGGTTTTGTTCAGATTCGAGTTTAGACAAAACTCTACGTCTTATTTCGGCACTCTTACTGGATACCAGTACTTGAGCAAAAATTAAACACTTAAATTCTTCAACCATAATCTCTGCCAATCTGAAATTGTTACAATGTCTATTCACTATAGATGCATATGTTAAGTAATCCTGATCGTCGGATTTAGCGACATTCATGCATAACCATCGCTTATGCCAAAGCGACATATTTGCTCCAAACAGCTCCTTTAGCAATTTTACTGTTTCCGAGAATTCCAATTCATTCGTTCTTCTCGGTAGAATAAAATCTACAAATTTGCTATGTTCTGCTGTACCTAGCTTTCTTAGTAATAAACTGACTTTTCTTGAATTCGACCAGTTTTCACAGTCTGTGTAGAAAATATCTTCATATCGTTTAAAGTACGCCTCAAACGTTTTTTCTTCGTCTGGCACATAGTTGAAAGTTTCCAGCAAATTAAATATGGTGTTACCACAATATGAAGAATTTCCCTCGTTTGCCTGATTGTTGTTTAATTTCTCCAGTGTTAACTTTTCAATTTCTAAAACCTTGATCTGCATTTCTTCCTGTTTTCCCAGTCTTTCCTCTTGCTTTTCTTGATATTTTTGCTGTCTTTCATCTTGCTTTTCTTGATATTTTTGCTGTGCTATCTGTTGTTCCCTTATTAATAAGGCACACTGTTCATTTTGACGTTGCTGACTCAACTGCTTGGATTTGAATAATTCAGATATGACTTTAGCTGATAGTGTTCATGCAACAAAGAATATACCTTTAATTTGTGTATCTATGGATATAATATAAACTGACCAGAAAAATCGAAACAACTTACGACTTTTTTATTTTATGTCTTGCTTTTACATTCAAGCCCGTGATAATCAACTTTGGTATTTATTTTTTTAATTAGTTCTGTTCGCGTATTTCAATGACAAACCTCTGATTTTTATTATCAGAGGTAAATTCGTCACTATAAAATATTGTTGACCAAACAAAAATAATTTTTTAAAAGTTCGTTACCTTTCAAAATCGACACGGTGTATTTGTGCGCCTTTTAATTCCATGCATGTTTTTGCAGTCGGCCAGTTTTTTTTACGGGTGTCTCGTTGTAGATAACTTTTTCAATTTAAAATCACCGTTATTCGTTTACGACACCTTTCAAATTTTTCTGAGTGAACGTTCCTTATGCTTAGTCGTCCTTTAACGATTTCTAAATATCCAGAAATTCAGAATCCTTCGCCGTTCCGTTAGATGTTGGACTTTTCATTAATCATTTTTTCTTTCAGCCTGGGTTCTTCAATGACTTGTTCCAATTGTTGAAAGCTATCAATTATTAATTCTTTTTTTTTTTCGTATGGTTCTTTCTACCTCGTCGCCATTGTTGAAACTTGACTAATGCATGGAATAATAATGCAACACAAAATGTACTTAGAACAAAATGTATTGAAACAAGAAAGTGTACACAATATTTACATATAGTCTTTTGTATATTCCTGGGAAGACTGTTCCTGGAGAAGTCGTTGACTGAGTCGCAGTCGGGCAGAATCTCTGGTTGAATCTCTTGATTCCTGTATTTATCAATCCACCCACGAGGATCGAATGTGGCACAAGGCCGTTTTAATGTGGGTATCACCGAGCCTGTAGGCTCGGCCAAAAATATGGCCTTTCTGAACCAGCCTAGACGGGTTCAGGCTCTGTCAACCTCCCCGGACGAAACCTTGCCCTTCGGCAAAGCCTCATCCAGGTTCCCCTCTGCTAATGCAGAGAGTTCGACAGTCGCCGAGAGTCTGTCTCTCGGTCTCAGAATCTCTTGATTCCTTCCCTCTCTCCCCGGTACCAACCATATTTATATGGTCGGTACTCCACTATGCAAATTAGGTGGATTCTACCACAACAATATTTATATATATTGACTGAGTGTAACACCATGGGAAAATTGTCCATTTGACAAAATGTTTAATATCTAAAAAAAAATGTCTTCTTTCTCTTATATATTTTTATATGTATTGACCGAATGTAACAGCAAAATTATACAAACCGTGTAACACCATGGGATAATTGTCCATTTGACAAAATGTTTAATATCTATAAGAATATTTCTTCTTTCCCTTGTGTATATATATATATATATATATATATATATATATATATATATATATATATATATATATATTGACTGAGTGTAACACCATGGGAAAATTGTCCATTTGACAAAATGTTTAATATCTAGAAAAAAAACATTTCTTCTTTCTCTTATATATATGTATATATATTGACCGAGTGTAACAGCAAAATTGTTCAAATCGAGTAACACCATGCGATAATTGTCCATTTCACTAAATTTTAATATGTAAAAAACATTTCTTCTTTCTCTTATATATATTTATATATATTTATATATACTTACCGTGTGTAACAGCAAAATTGTCCAAATCGTGTAACACCATGGGATAATTGTCCATTTGACAAAATGTTGAATATCTAAAAAAAAAAAACGCTAAACTAATTGAGTTTCTTCTTTCCAGCTTTTCAGATACGATACTTAGTCATTTTGACACAATTTTTGAAAGAATCACTGAAAAACCCTTTGAGTTATTCAGCTAAAAAGAGAACAGTTTAAAATAATTTTATGTCAACCCCACTATATCTTCATAACCTAACAATGGTGAGCGTAAAAAGATCATTCAGGCATTGAGTAATGTTATCACCATTCATACTCTGGCTTACATCTTCAATGTCCATTTAAGAACCATCAAGAAAACGGTGAATAAATTTAAAAAAGAGTGAACAGTAGAGAGAAAAACTGGATTAGGAGGTCACAACAGCAATAGGGGCCATCATTTCAACTTAGAACTAAATACATTCTTATTGTTCAAAGTAGAGTCAAATAATGTTATAAAAACCTAGGAGAATTCCAGTAAGATATCTTTAATCTTTTCTAAGATACAACGGTTCAAATCTTAATCTAACAATTGGACATTTTTGCTGTTACATGCTTTAGACAATTTTGATATTTCACCGGGCATATTTTTTTTCAAAGTTTCACAAAACTTGGTATTCCATTGATACCTTTAGTCATCTGCATGTACAAAGCGTGCCACCGACTGAGCAGGTTCCTAGTGGCTATAATCAATCCACTAGCAGAGAACTCTCCGTCAGAATCACAGATAACTATACGTAAATCTATTGAAGAGACACTTGAGAGGCTCCCGTAGCAATTGGGTAGTGAGCTTGGATCTAGGGTGTCTGTTCACCAGAGTTCCTACAGTAGAAGCCCCTGACAGTGGTTTGGAATTAATGGGAATCAAAACCCTCTGCCCTGTACTAATATTCCAATGGATAATCTAGTGGAAATGTTGAAGTTCCATGTACATTCTTACAACTAGAATCTCACATACGCCAACAGGAAGAAGGCTTGGCTATTAGTTCACCAATGACATCAGCGATGGTGAACATATGAATGGACATGGCTTTAGGAATGACATCACTGAAGCCAACAGTATGTCTCAGATAAGGAGATGACACCATCACACTCAACAGAGTGCTTTACACAATCTGCTGGGCTATGTGAATTCAATAAAAGCTTTGGTACATTTCACAGTGGAGGAAGGAAAGGATAATCAGTTAGCCTTCCTGAATGTACTAATAACACACACAGAGAATGGTTAACAGCAGATGTAACAAAAGAGAGGCTTCGGTCAGGTATGACAAGCAACAGGATCACTCATCAGCAGGCAGGGTAGGTTTAAGGCTAAACTTAAATATATACAGACAATTTCCCATACAGAACAATAGCCTAGTAGATTAAAACGTTTGTCACATAGTAATAATGAGTTCAATCCCCCGAGTTTCCACAGTCGAAACGACACATAATATCCTACTACAAGATGTCAAATAAAAAATTTTGCATCATTTCGCAATCCAACAATTTTGACAATTCTTGCTGAAATAACCTCAAATTTTCGCAGAGTGTATAGAAACAGATCGTGGTTTTATATTTAATGTTTTATTTTTATTCTGGAAGAGGACAGAACTTGCTTATCTCAATGACAATCTGCCAAAGATATGGATCGGGCGTGATGCAGATAAAGACTGTTTTTTTATGAAATGGCCACCGCGGTCACCGGACTTGTTCCAGTGTCATTTCTTTTTATGAGGATATATGAAGGGACTGGTCTATGCTCCCAATCTTCCTGCTTGCATTGATGAACTCAAGTAGAGAATCACTTCCGCACTGGATAATATTACCGAAGACATGCGTGTGTTTGACAAGAGCTTAACTACTGACTTGTCGTGTAACACGTCACAGGCGGTGCACATATTGAAAACTTATGAAGTCGGTCTCATAATATACTCTCAATGTGCATCACTTAAACTCTGCATTTTCATTGAGCTAGACTTCGTAGTTTTCATGATAATTGCTCTTAAAATGACATCAAATCTTTGGGTACACCCTATATTACTAAAATTAGACCTAGACGAGATATCCTTAAGCATGAGCAGTGGAGCGAGAACAATCTTCTCCCGGAGATGAAATAATCGGTTCAGTTCAGAATTCCTTTTAGGTTACCAGGATCGACATAAACACCTGATGAAGGCCGAAGTGCACAGCGACCGAATAGTTGTGATAATAACAAAGATGAGAATAATCCACATGTAAATAGTGTAAATAATGTTTCATTTAATAAAAAAATAAAATAATAATTAAAACTAAAATAATTATCTGTCTATATTTCTGAGATGAGGTATTGTAACTATTTACACAACAAAGATGAGGACAACAGTCCGAAAAATGTAAATAGTGTAAATAATTACAAGAATTGCTAACCGAAAATCAGTGATAATCGCTGGCAATTCCTTCTCAATGAAAATACGAGTAAAAATGAATAATAATCATTGTCAATGTTTCATCCGATAATAAATATGATCAAAATTAATATGAAAATCATTGCTAGTCAAAAATTAGTTATAGCCGTTGATAATACTTTTTCTAATAAAAATAAAATTAAAATTAAGATGAAAATAAACACCATCAAAAATTAATAATAATGGTTGACAATTTTTCATCTAATAAAAAATAAAATAAATATTTCAACTTTTATTGATAAAATAAATATTTATCAGAATCTAAAGTTTTATTTGCTGACTGATAGCAACATCTATCAGCTTGGGTTGAAATCCGTTCCGTGCTGCGTTGATGTAAACAAACGGCAGTTCATTAAGAATCCTCGATGACTTCGATGCATGCTTGATTAGATCAACTTGAGAAATTTAACTGACACATTTTCGTGTTGTATCAAGAGAGACGTTGGGAACATTATATTTATAACTTTTCACCTAATAACAATGACAACAATTTTAGTCAAATAATTTATCATTCTACGCTCCTGTTCAAATTAATTCAAACAAAATGAATAATTCTATTATAATTTACTTTTTTCCGTATTTTCCAATGTAATATGACCCAGTGCATATGTTACTACTTCTGATGTCCATTCTACGAAATCGTTCCTTGCAAATTGACCATATGTTCTCGGCTGGATTTAAATCAGGGGAGATTCCGTGCCAGTCTATAGTACTTTAATTTGCTTACTGGTAAAGCTTGCTATTGAGTTCGTACAGCGTTATTCCTATGTCGAGGAATTGTCAAACATTGAAGAAATATGTGACATAGCCCAGTGCATCTCGTAGATAAATTCATCATATATACCGAAATCATTTTGATGATGAATCATCCTCCATGTTGCATTGTATCAAGCTACCTTCTCTAATGTTAACCTCAACAAAATTGACTTGTTCAGCCGACATGAAGTGGAAAGACTATATTGAATTCATTGCTAGGTCAGCTGCTAAGCAACTGATTCAAAGTGTCGTGCGAGACAATTTTTCTTTCCAGATTCTATCATACATATCTAGAAGTATACCATTCCTCCATGCTTAGAATATTGCTGCCACATATGGTCTGGTGACCCTGCTATTTACCTGGAGCTCCATAATAAGATCCAATGAAGAATCAGCAATGTTATTGGTCATGATCCCGTCACTTCCCCACCGTCGCAAGGTTGCCTCTCTGTGTTTTTTTTTTCTATAAATTCTTTCATTGTAATTATTCGTATGAAATCTTCACAGACGTTTTAAAATTAAGAGCAGTACAAGACTGGCGTCAAGATCTAATCAATTTACAGTTGAACTGGCTAGATGTAACCGTAAGCTTTATGCTAACATACATTTCTCGCTTCTGGAACGCTCTTCCGGCTCTATGCTTTCCAGTCACTATTAATCTGCAAAAACTTAAATGAAATGTCAATCGCGATCTACAAGGTCCGATGGATAAATTGTCGTCGGAATTACGCAAAAATGAAAATAACATTGATATCTCATTTTAACAGATGTATTTACTAAAATTACACAAAAAATATCTTGAAATACTAAAGACTAAATTTATTCAATAAAATCGCCATTGGCTTCAACCACAACCTCCAGACGAATTCAGAATCTCCTGCATCTCTTCTGGGTGGTCTTTGCCATCACTTCATCTTTGGTGATGCAAGAATTTTTGTTGATCTCTCACTCAACTGCGCCCCAAACAATGATCAATGGGATTGCAGTGTGACGTCACCCCGGCCTCTCTCCGAGCCCAGCGCCGTGCTATCCTGTAACGACCAATGTGACTTGGTATTGGTCGCGGCACCAAATGTGACGTTCTAACTTTTTGCTGATTCGGATGGGAATCTGGTTAGATTTGGTATCAGTTTTATCGTTTCCAGCTCGCCTCCAACGTCTGGTTACTGAAGTAACTGCTTTGATTTCTAGTCTAACCTACCCACGTTGTGATTTGATCTTAGGTAGACGAAATCAATCAGTCGCCGCGCCGCAATGCAAGCCGCGTCCGAACAAAGGTAACACCACACAAGTATATGTAAAATAAAGGAACAACTCGAAAAGTCCAAATGTTTTAAAAAAAGAATAACAAATATCTTTATATCTGGTTGTTGAATACAGGACTGCGTCTTTCTCCCAAACCGCTAATATGGATTCGTGACCCCTTGAGGCGAGTCTTAAAATCTTAAGTTGTTTTGTTTTTTTTAAGAAACTGGTTTTTGGTGTATCTTCAGGCGATATTCGTAAAACTTTTTTTGGTGGTGTGAGTCTAATTTGTTCTTCAAAAATAATTTGTTCTTGGTTAGAAGTTGAAGTCGGGATATCGTGGGATCTTTCAGTCAGCTTCCTGCGAGGCGGGTCTCAGAGCTCACAGCTCAACTCTGTCTGCGTCTGCCAACTGCGTCTGCCAACTGCGTCTGTGTTACTCACTGCAACTACTCGCTGCGACTCTGCTTATATGGACGCCGACCAAAACCGGGGTGGGCTTATCAGGGTTTGAGGTTCCTTGATAATTCTAAATCCACAATAAGGATTTTCTTTGTTCTCGGACAGGAAAATTTATTACTTTCCATTTTTGGAAGTCCTTACTTTCTACTTAAAGGGAATCGTCCTCCCAAATTCTTCCTTTCTCATATTGGTATGTCAGACCAATCCCCTCAGAGGGCGTCAACAGGTTCCCCTTCTCTCTCACAGTGGTATCTCACACCATTCCCCTCAGAGGCGTCAACCGGCCTCCCCTCCTTCTTCATATGATTACCTTCGCCTACCGCTCACGCCACCATTCAGCCAATGGACGCCCAGCATCGTGGGTGTGGCTAGACTGGCCTCGGTTTAAAAATTTCGCTCAAAGAAAAAAAAATTATCTACCTTTTTTTTTTCTTTCTTTCTTTTCTTTTTTTTCACCAGACCCCTACGACTCTTATCTTAACCGAACGTCGTCTGGAATTCGTCAACGAGATTTTCGTCATATAATCATCGCGGTGGTCAGTGAATCTCCGCACTCTGTCGCCAATTATCTGTTCCGATAAAATAAAAAATTTGTCATGGCCAGCTCTGACATAAAACAGGTATTTTTCCCAAATGATATCTCCTTGGGGGTGGTCCAAACTGAAGCCATTCTCGGTCAGTGCGTGCTTGATTAATATTATCTCTTAGCATTCTGTTTGACCAGTTTGAAATTTTCATTATTGCCATGGGCAGACGATATCTTTTATCGCTCCGTCGTAACATAAATCAAACTAAATCCGACAGATCCGAGATCTTACTTTCTTCGGTAATGAAAATAAAATCTTTACCACTTTTCTTTGTGAGAAAAAAATAACATCGCTCAGTGTCTTTTCGTGATAGATTCTTATCACCTAAATTAATTCTCGCCTTCTTTTTTTTTCACGCAACCCTAAATCAGGGGAGTTAGTTGGGTCGATGTAAGCGGTGATGTGGTCGCAGAAATTGTCTAACAGCCATGACTGGGTTCTCCTGCTAGTATGACATGGCGCAGAGACCTGTTGCTAAACATAGGGTCTTTCAGCAGACATCCTCTTCATCCAAGACAGCACTACCTCCTCAAGGCATTTGACGTAGGCTCCCGTGTGGGGTTTGAGGCACGGTGGGAAGATTAATAGAGACATAACTTCATCACTAATGACCACTCCAAACATCTTCGTAATCACCATTAGACTCATCCAACTCTTTCTGAATCCTCTGAACTGTCCTAAGATTGACACCCAATGACTCTGAAATGTTCGTATTGGAGCTTCCGGCGCAAGTGCCAAGAAGTAAAGCTTGCCATTTTCAAATCTTCTGGTGGAATGACTAGAGGTCAGGGTGCTTTTTTTTTCTCACAGACGGTGCCAGGCAACCTCGGAAACACATAACGCGCATGAGCGAATGTAAAAATATAAAATGGCGACAATTTACCCATTGCACCTTGACTATTCTTTTTTCATGCCGCTCATTATTAATGTTTCTGTTCTAAATTCTTCCACGTCCAGTAATCGCGTGTGTCTTACTGGCTTTACTGCCTTGCATGGGATGAAACCGAAAAATCCTTATGATTAGCCGTCTTTGAAGCACCAAGGTGTAATATCTGGAATATGCATGCAGCAATAAACGACATCATCAGAAGAGGTTTGAATGCAGCTGGGTTGCCTTCTCAAATCGAACCCGTAGGCCTCGACCGTGGTGATGGAAAGCGGCCGGATGGCATTACCATTTTCCCATTTAAAATGCGGAAGTCGTTGATTTGGGATGCGACCTGTGTGGATACATTTTCCGCCGGTAATTTGATCAGGTCCTCGTTTGATCCGGGGCCCGTCGCCCGGGACGCAGAGATAAAAAATAGTTAAATATTCTTCCCTTGCTGATAGATTTTTTTTTACTCCTGTGGCAGTGGAGACTTCTGGGGTTATTAGCCCTCGTTCGATGGCGTTCCTTCGGAGGATTGGCGCGATTGCGTCTCGATTAAGGGACGAGCCTTGCAGCGTGTCTCACTGGCCATGGTTCGAGGTAATGCTTTCTCCATCATTGCAGCTGGCAGAGGATAACAAAAATTGTTTATAGTTACTTTGTTCAAAAATTTTTCAATTAAAAAAAATAATTAAAAAAAATAATTAAAAAATAATAATAATAAAAATGTTAAAAAATATTTGAAATCTGAGATCTCTGTTATTGTTCCGATTGACAACTTCCGAGCTAGCCTTGGAGGACCGGATGGATAGAGTGTGAAAATGGGTTGCAAAGGAAGAGAAAACTCCTGTATGGCTACGGCATGAGAAAGGCGGTGTAAGTTTTATGTTCTCGGCTGTTAACGTAGAAGACGATTTGCTTGACAACATGTGAATACCAGGTGGAATAAAAAATAATTCCTAAATATATCTTGAATATTTAAAGATAATTGTCAGCCTTAATTGCAGAACAATTCTCTTTGCTCAGGCACGAATCTAATCTTTATACAAGACAACACCCCTTTACCCAGTGAGCATACAACAGTCGACTACTGACTAAAATGGTTTTCAGTAATAGTAAATTAATGAACTATCCGCAATCGTCACCAGATCAAAACCCAGTTACAGATCTCTGAAACATTCCAAAAAGAAATATGCATAAAGAATGGTGCCATTTTGAAAATAAAAGAATATGACTATATTTGGGTTACCAAATATGTGTTAAGTAACCGTAGTAGTATCTGACCGCTGGAAGGGATATTTTCAGAAATATCTATAATAAAGAAAATAAATACGTCCAGACAAAGAATTTCAATTTTTTTTTCTAAAACACTAAAGTACAGAAATATGTTACGTGCCTTCTCCCCTACACTGAAAATGAAAACTAGTGGATATTGCAAAAAAGCTGTCTTTACTCACAAGTTCGGTACATTATGTTGTAAGTAATTGTATCTACACAAGTCCTAGATATATATTCTTATCCGGTGTTTAATAAAATAACGTCCCTCTTGAATGACAGGACTCGGATGATTGGCTGTTAAGAGTCACATGACTGGCTAAGAGTTGTGCATACTAGTTAAAGAAGATGGGATAAGTTATCGCATGACGGGCTAATTTGAAAAATGAATGAGTAATAACAATAAAAAAAATCATCATTTAATCAAGTCAGTGAACCATTGAATAATATGTGAGTTGTACACGAAGTTCTTATATTTCAAAATGAACAATTTGTATTAACTTTTCTTTTCCAAATTACATATTCATAATTTCTAGATTTCGGGATATTATGTATATGAGTTTTCATAGCTTTTTTAAAATTATTAAAAATGTTAATCCACTGAATGAATTAATATATATTTAGTTACGTTTAGGGGACTCTTATATATAATTAACAATTTAGCTTAAAAAGAACTTCTAAAATAAAACACGCATCCATCACAATATCTACATAAAAATTTAATATTGTTATGCATTGTATAATCACCCGAGCCACATATTTATGCAAAGAATTTAAATTCTTTAACTGTAGTAAAATTACGAAGGGAAAACGTATTCTTATAATAATCTGACACGGGTTATATAACATATATATATATATATATATATATATATATATATATATATATATATATATATATATATAAAACATATACCCATTTATAAGATACATGTTGTGCTGAAGCTAACTTATGACTGTATTATTTTAATAGCAAAGCTATATTTCAAACAACTGAAATCTGCATCAAGCAAACTCAATTTGAATTAAATGTTCAAAATTATTTGCTTTTTCTCCAGCAAATTAAATTAAAATCCATAAGCAAATATTAATTTTAAATATAATAAAATAATATTACGTAGATCCATATATGTGTGTGTGTGTTTGTGTATTCATATACAGACACATATACACACGCATATATATATATATATATATATATATATATATATATATATATATATATATATATATATATATATATATATATATATATACACTCAGTATTTGTTCTCTTATTCAAAATTAAATTTACTAAATTACCACTAAGGTAATGAAATAGTGGATTTGTAAAAGAACTAAAATCAGAAACGAATTTAAGTGCGTCTACTGTAGCGCGATGGTCATCAATTTTCTATTGTCACCGGATGGTCCATATATGCAGACATTTGGTGTAATAAGCTAAACTAAATTTCAATCAATTAAAAAAACGGTGTGTTATGGAACAGCGATAGTAGAATTGTTTTCACGTTTTTGAGGATGCATTGGATCCCCTGAGTAGATTCTACTTCAATGTTGAAAAATTCGTAAGAGAAATTACGCTCGTAATACTTGGAGTAATAGAAAAGATACTCTCTGAAGAATGAAAAGAATGCTAGGCATTTACGAAGACATTTCCTCGAGTAATATTCAACATGATTCATCTGATGTGCAGAAGGAAAAACACTGGCATGATGAAGAAGAAGAAAAAGCAAAAGAATTATTAACATAATTTTACATTTCTTTATAAATACTTGTTGCAATAAGTATTTTTACTTCTGTGTGTAAAACCTTGTTGCATTATAAGATCCTCACATTTACATCAGCTAAGTTTTCCTTTAATCTTTATTCAGATATATATATATATATATATATATATATATATATATATATATATATATATATATATATATATATACGATCCGGATTTGGCATCTCAACTTCAATCACTTTCTCATTGACGTAACGTGGCTTCCGTCTGTCTTTTCTAAAAATATTTACATGTCAACAGCTCTGACGAGCTTCTTTTCCCTATTGATCCGACCCCATGAATTTAAGCGTGCTACTGGATTGGCATCTAGGTCCCACCGGTTTACCGTTGAAATAGCTAAATGCTACCGCCACTTCTTATCCAAGTTTCTTTTCTCGCACTTCTCCCTTTGTGGAACTCCTTTCCGTTTACTTGCTGCCGTAATAAATGCAATCATCAAAAATTTAAATGCAACATCAATCGCTATCATCTGTCTTCTTGAATCCTATTCAACTTCTGTGCCTTTTTCAATCCTCAATTCGGTCTTTTCTCTCACTTTCACTCCTTATAACCCTATGCGTACTAGTGGCATTGCAGCCTTGCTTGGGGGTGAAAGGATTTTAAAAAACGAAATATATATATATATATATATATATATATATATATATATATGAATGAATTACATGTAAATAAGGTTCAATACCTCTTATCATATATGGCCATTTCACCCCGAACAGGCAATTCAACACCAAGGAGTTAGATAAAAAATGAATCATAATGTTTTTTGTAAATAGGAAGAGAAGGGAAATTCACTACTAAGAGAAAATGTATTTAAAATGGGAGGGGGAATAGAAAGATAAGCATAGAAAAAAGAGAGAGAAAAGAAAGGAATCAATTAGGGAGGGGGATAGAGTAAATGAATAGTAAAGAGAGAAATTAAGATGGAAAATTTTCATATTTGTCTAGACATAGGCAGACCTTGATCTATATTTAACATGTTAACTCTTGTTCAAAATGAGAATTTACATAATGAAACAATCTTTAAAAATTAAGAAAAGGTTTTTTAGATAAAATTAAGGAAATTTTAATAATTAATATATATTTAAAAATTTTGAAATAGAAATTTTATAATAAATGCTAATTAAATGGTTTAATTAATTTTTTTTAGTGTGTAGAACGCGGAATATATATTTATATATGCTCCATAATAAATATACTGAGCACTCTTTCGTGGATCATTTTTAATATTTCATATTACTAGGATTCACTTGGATTACTTACCAGCGATTTTTACCTGTATATATACATAAATGCCATATATATATATATATATATATATATATATATATATATATATATATATATATATATATATATATATCGATTACATATACATGTACACATTATTAAGTTTCTAAATAATGAAAATTTATAAAACCATAGACATGAGTTAACGGTTTTTTTGGCGACATCAACAAATGTTCGCATTAAATAATTAGCATTAAAAAAAATAAATTTCATAGTCTAATAAAAGGTTTAAAAGCTTAACCCAATCAGAAGATAGAAAAACCCTTTTTAAAGTCGTCAAAAAAACAAAATGTAGTTCAGTGCGACGCGTTTACGAAACAGCAACAATTGGTTATTCCTAAATTTTCGCTTGAGGATGAAACAGCTCTTGATACTTTAATTTAATTTAATTTTAATAATTATATTGAGGTTTTCGGCTCTCGTTTTTGAAACATGAAAACACTTATGTAGAGAAGGAATCATATTATTTTTTTAAAATAATTATAATTTAAGGTCTATTTCTGTATGAAGCACTGTTTTTTTTTTAAATAGAAACAAAAATACTAAAGAACTCCAGATTATTTACCTAACGTGTTCTTTCCTATTTTTCTACAAATCTGCATATATATATATATATATATATATATATGCAATCATTCAATTGTGCACACACATATATATGTCGATTGCATATATATATATTTTCACTCGATTACGCACGTTCACACACAAAACAGTGCTATATATATATATATATATATATATATATATATATATATAGAGAGAGAGAGAGAGAGAGACATAGATATATAACATTAATGTAGATGTATTAGGTTGGTGCAAAAATAATGTCGTTTTTGACGTATTTTTTAACGTCAAAAACCGACATTATTTTTGCACCAACCTGATAGGAATGATTTTGATGGTAATTAATGTAGAAAGCCTAATATTAAAACTATTTATTCATTCCGTCCAGTAAACATTATAAATTTGGTGCTGAGTCAAGAGAAATTAATAAAATATAAAAGTAAATAAAATTTAGAATAAAGATGTGATTGACCATAGCAATGAATGACCCCCAAAAATGTCGTTAAATCTATTCGCCTAAACTTAACTAACCTAACATACCACGGTATGATTCAAGACTAAAATACCCGAGTCCAACAATTATACATTTTAATTAACGAATTCAGCCAAGTCAGGCTCAAGGATACAAAATATGGTAACACTTGATAATAGATTTCATTATTTATTCACTGAGATTCTATATTGCGAACTATTGTTCTTTGTTTTCCTTATTTACATTTGGACTTTTATCATCATCTTCGTTGTAATGATTATTTTTCGGTCGTTGTTCCTTTCCGGCCTTTTTCCGATGTATGCCGATTCGAGTAACCAGTTACTTAACGGCTATACTGTCCGATCTAATGATACAGGGAGAGCAATAAGTGAGAATTAGACGTGGGTAGCGGAAGGAGAATAAAGATTTCACCGAAAATTAAATAAAGGGTTCAGTTCGAAATTCACTAATCTTAACCTGATCGACAGACACCTGAAAAAATGCGGAGGAGAAGGCAGTCGAAATGTTGTGTTAACGAAAACGAAAATGAGAAAAACAGTCCTAATGTAAATAATGGACCGTATTAAATCGAATAGTAGGTAATTCAACAGTGTGAATAGCAGATTTACTATTTCTCTGAATGTTGCTTTTTTGGCAAGTTTGTCTTTCATTAGATATTTATTTTATTGTCTTGTACATATACGGCCAATAAGACTTCTTTTGATAAGATTGCATGAGTTTTAATTCCTGGGTGTGATATTGCGTGAATACTATCTAAAATAGATTTTCATAATTCACAAGGTATATATATATATATGAATAGATTTTCATAATTCACCATATATATATATATATATATATATATATATATATATATATATATATATATATATATATATATATATATATATATATATATATATATATATATATATGACGATCCGTTTAGGTGAAACCTAAGTAGGTTTACCTGGCTCTTTAGGTTTTCTCTATTTCGTGTATTGGGCATTTTACGTAGTTACTTTTACTTGTTTTGGTTTTTTTATCTCTTTGGACTCTGAACTTGATTTCTGGACGATTGTTTTCGCCTCAATTTCATCTTCTTAGTTCTTTCTTTCGTTTATTCCTCATTTTTCCTTGGGTATTGTTTTATTCAGCTACAAGCCGAAATACTCAAGGTTTTTCCAAGCGAGTACCACTATATATATATATATATATATATATATATATATATATATATATGAGATAATCCTTTGGAGCCAGGCAAATCTACCTAGGTTTTTACCTAAACGGATCTTCAGGGTAGAGCTGGCCCTTACTCATTATGTTTTTTTATTCTTTGTACTTGGAGTTTGAACACTGGATTATTGTTTTCGCCTTGCTTTAATGTTCTTGGTTCTTTCTTTTTTTATTCCCCATTTTTGCTCGAGTACCGAATTTTTCTACTGCAAGTTGAGCTATCCGAGGTTTTTCGAAACGAGTACCACCATTTATATATATATATATATATATATATATATATATATATATATATATATATATATATATATATATGATCTGGAAACACTGGTAGCAATATCCCAGTATATGGAACTATTAGAACCAGTACTAAAACTGAATTTTTCTAAGTCTGTAAATTTATGTAAATGAGAGTCCTTAAGTTGTCCAGTAGCTATTGCTGGCACAGATCTACCATAACTGCTAGTCACTCAGATCTACCATAACTGCTAGGGTAGGTCCAGACAAGCAATGAGTTATAACGATTTGATCTCCCTTTATGTGGCCTATCTCTGATATATATTCCGTGAGAATTGCTAATTACCACTGTTGTCTATCTGACTTAAAAGTGTTTCGACTAAGAATATATTTAAGCCTGTAAATGCACGTGAATTAAAGTCCTTAAATTGTTCAGTAGCTATTTCTACACTCCCAAATTCAGAAAAAGATTTTGCCCAAGTAAATACTTCCCTCTTAATTTTTTCAATGGAGAAACCATAAACAAAGTGTATATCATAGAAAACCATTTACTTTTTGGAAGGGTTTCCTAGTAAGCCTCGTTTGACAGGAGGCCACTTAGTGAGTATTAAACGCACTACAATTGACTTGAGAGACTACATTTCAAGCGAACTTCTTACGTTAGTCGTTCTCGAAAGAGCGAGAAAAAAAAGGAAGAAAAAAGACAAATAGGAAATAAAGAATCAGCTCGTCAGTGTTACTGATAATATAGGGATATGTTTATTACGAGAAAACAGATCGAGAACGGGCGTGTGAATAAACAGCTTCGTTTTGGATAGACGACAATAGAGAGAAACAAAATGGCAGTATGAATAGGGAAAATTGTTTGTGGTTGTTTTCAATGGTCTGAAACGGTGAACGAACACTCCATTGACTCTCTGACGAATAGATTGCCAAATGAAGGTTTGCACAAAGAAAGATTCTTGGTTAGCGAACTAGAAGAGATAATCAAATATAGAAATGTTGAAAAGTCAACTGTAAAAGTTTGAGTGTGCAAGCATGCGCACTGCTATGGTTGTGATAAGTAAAGATGGCGTCTATCAGTGAAGATTATACGAGTAAAAAATTTTTTTATCATAATGGTAAATCCAATTCAATATAATTAAGCACATATTATTAAAATATGTTTAATTCTAAAGAATCATATTTTAGAATTGCTATTTTACATATGTTGAAATTGTGAAAATAGATTTGACCAGCAGTGACCAGTTGGGTCAAACTTGTGTTAATGTTTACATTTAGTTATGAAGTATAGATATTTTAAAAATACATTTATTTGCAGCTATTGAAGTTGCTTTTAGCATTAAAAAAATTTTCTGTTTGAAGAAAGTTCAAATAAAAAATTTTAAAATATTTTTTGTTTAAAGAAAGCTGAAATATAAAGAAGCATGGACGCAATTACGGGAAGGTGGAAAGTGAGGGCAATTTTTTCTTCTCCCACCCACTTCCTACACGATAATAAATTCATATCTTTCTTTCACCCACACTCGATATATGACTTCTGGCAAACACACAAGCAACGTTCACAGACTTTTATAGCAATAAAGATGGAATAAGAATTAAATTTATACCTTGCAAACTAAATTTTGCTTTGTCATGATAGTTTCTCTGAGTCTAATGGTACGACATACTTAGCTTTCTTCTACTGTAAAATAGGATTTTTGTCGGCTGGGGAGCACAGTTTAGTAGGATTCCTTGATCTCTAAACTGGTAGACATTAATTTCTCTATGTTAGAAAAAGTCAAAAACAGTGATGTCAGTTCAAACACGTTTTGAAACAAAATATACTTTGAAGGTTGTGAGAATCATATACACACATATATATATATATATATATATATATATATATATATATATATATAACCCGGCCCAAATTAGAGCCATACTTACCTAAACAAAATAGACCAAACCCGGGTATAAGAGAAACCCGGATATAAGAGACTTATTCTCCTGTCCCGACAACTCTCTTATATCCGGGTTACACTGTATATATAACTGCGCACATACACACACTCACACACACAAACATATATATATATATATATAATTATTTATTTTTAAAGAAAAAAAAAAAATTTATAACATAAATATGTTATAAAATCACTACAAAAATAGCCATTTTGTTTCAACACCTTCGGTGTCTTATCAAGTGATGACGTTGAATGTAAAATAAATGGTTTTAAAAGTTTCAAATTAATTAATATTCTACGCAAGGGGAAAACGTTGTTACAAAGGCTAGATGGACCAATCAGAACACCAGTACAGGAAAATTCAAAAAGCTCGATAACGAAGTCATGTTATAATATCTATTCAGATGTTTAGTATTAAAAAATAATTTATTCCAACGAATAATTACCAAATTATATGATAAAATTTAATATTAAAATTTAAAACTGCTAATTACAAAATCAAAATTTAACATTTATTCGCTATCAAGTTTATAACTATAAAATTACTGAGGAGAAAAGAAGAAATATATATGTTATTCAATTTATTTTTTCATTGAAGTTACTTTAGCTATATTTAATATCCGGTCTTTTTACAATGTATACATTTTAATCCTCATGATGTGTAAATGGGGTCCCAAACTCACGCGTAAAACAAACGCAGTCAGATTCTAATACATAAGCACCAAGACATATACACACACAAAAAAGGGGACAAGACAGAGAACATCTCCACCGTCTGTCATGAAAAAAAAAAAAAAAAGGGGGGGGAATGGGAGAAGGGAAACCAACACACACGTACATACATACATAATTAACAGTGGATGCACTTTCCATACACATAGATACATATAAATACATGCACACACATCCACAGACATTGACCCAGACAGTTGCATACCCTAACCGATAAATATTTAAGACAGAAAATGTCATTGCATGAATGTTAACAACCTATTGAAATCTAATTTAAGCGAGTAAATATACAAAGATAAAAATGATCAAAATTAATATTATTTAATATATTAAAATATAGTGTATGTAAAAAAACAAAAAAAACAAAAAAAAAAACGGACATTAAATTCAACACCCATCGGTAGCTACGATTTCCACCTCATATACATATAAGTATATACACACACACACGCACACATACACACACATATATACGCATACAAACATATATATATATACACATATATACATATACACACATATATACATATATATACATATACACATACACATACATATACATATATACATACACATACATACATACTCACACATATACATAAATATACATACATACATACACACCGAAACATCTACACATACATACATAAACATATACATACGTATACATTTCCATGATATCAAGTACACATACACATACATACACATATACCTATATGTACCCACAAATATACACACAAATATGTGTACACATATTTACAAATAAATATATATATACACCCAGCAATACACAAAAATAAACATATATACACACATATATCCTAACTCATGTGGCCGTAATGACATACCCAAGTTTCCCTACCTACACGTACACATAAACAATTTCATATATAGTAGGTGTCAACATACATATATACAACTACAAACCTACATAAGTAAACACACACACACATATATACATATATATACATATACATACATACAAACATATACACACACACATATATATACATATATATATATACATATACATACACATACCTACATCCATACATACATACATAAATATACATACACATGAATATCTACATAAAAATACTTATCTATAGTAATAAATACACATATATACGTACATACACATAAATGCAACGACATTTGACCAAAAACATATATAAATATACAGACATACATACACATACATAAGAAAACATACACACACATATATACATATATATACACATATACATACATACAAACATATACACACACACATATATATACAAATATATATATATATACATATATATACACATACATACATGCATACACACATACAGAAATATACATACACATGAATATCTACATAAAAATACTTATCTATAGTAATAAATACACATATATACGTACATACACATAAATGCAACGACATTTGACCAAAAACATATATAAATATACAGACATACATACACATACATATGCATAGACATACTTCGATATACATGCAAACACAAAAATGTACGTATCCTAACATACATGTATAAAAAAAAAAAAAAAAAAAAAAAACATCCATATCAACATAAATAGACGTAAATAAAATTAGGTACACAATATAACAATACACATACAAACATATACACACATATATATATATACATACATACACATACACCTACATACATTCAAATATATACATATATACATATACGTACATATACACACACATATATATATATATATACATACACACACATATATATATATATACATATACCCACACATACATGCACACATACACATACATGCACACATACATACATACATATATATATATATATATATATATATATATATATATACACATACACATACATACACATACACCTACACACACATATATATACATACATATATATACACAACTACATAAACATGCAGACACTTACATATACACACATAAAGAAATATATACCCATGCATATAAGGATACATACTCACATATATATACACACACATACCCACATCCACAAATACATATACATACTCATACACACCAATATTTTTAACCTCTTTTCTTCTACTCCTCCTTTTCAACTTCTTACTTTATATATATATATATACATATATATATATATATATATATATATATACACATACACACATATATATATACATATATACATGCACATACACACATATATCTATAAACACACAAACAAATACACACACATATACATATATACATATATATATATATACAAAACTTAGCAACATATTAATACATTAAAATACAAACATACACATTTCGCAGTACAAACATACATAACTACACATAAATATATACATATATATACATACACATACAGAAAAATGAGTAACATTATGTAGTTATACCATACACATTCATATCGTCAGATTGACCATCAGGTAATAAAAGTTATAATCTATTCAACTTACAGCTACGTATCATTATCATTTAAAGTATACGACCCCTATAATAAGTTAAATTTATAACGGTGTTTACAATTAACCGTTAGTTCATATCTCTGATTTAAGAGATCAGCCTTGTTTTTAAATCTAATAATTTCAAACTTTTCGTTAAGACACAGGTAACACGGGGAATATAGGGATTTACATGTCCGGGATTTCTTAATCAATGTCCAATTAACCGTAGGTGTTTTGTTCTTTTCTTTTAGGTTCCAAAAGTACTTGGACAATGAAGTCATGTACCTATAGTCACAATTATTGAAAGATTGCATATGCCCCCGCCAGCGTTCTTTGAATGTATTCATTGTGCTACCAATGTAAAACTTCTTTATATTTGGATTCTCAATAGTTGAGATAGTACTAAGATAGACTACAGAACGTATTCCACAATTATTTTGTAATGGACAATTACTAGGATACCTACAATTACATGAATTATTATTTGTGTCATTATATTTAGTATTACTGTCAGTAACCTTTTGAGTAATCGAGCTTTTTGAATCCCTATACTTGTTAAAGACTATGTTGTTATGTTTTTTAATGATTTTCTCTAGGTTATCTGCACAACTATAGCTTAATTTAAGTGTATTAGGATTAAATATTTTACTAAGTGGGTTAGTTTCAGTGTTAGGGAAATGTTTCTTGATTAGGTTTAGAAACATACGTCCTAATTTAGATTTAATCATTAAATTGAAAGGGGGAGTGAACCAGATGATCTTTCTAGATCTATTCTTATTATGGTTGTAGTTAACAGGGTTTTTATACTGAATATTGATATCTTTGTATCCACTATTTTTAAGTGCAGAATTATAAAAGTCACTATGTTTATTAAAAACATCTTTGTTAGAAGAGTTAGTGCTAATTCTAAATCCAATGGAAGAGGGTATATGTTTGATAACTGAAGGGGGATGGTTGGAATTTGGATGAACGTATATCGGATT
>OZ010586.1:111536240-111561240 GCA_963932145.1 Acanthosepion lycidas
AAATATAGGCCACAGAAAAGAGGTGGCGAAACCACGGCTCGCAAGTCATATGTGCCTCATTATCCATTAACATGCGGCTCATACAAATATGTTAACTGAGCTCTTTTCTTCATTACAGTTATTATAAAATGTAAATAAGAAACATTTCAAGCTTTATAATTATTTACTAGGTATGAAGTGAGACCCCATTGGATTAAAACGTATGTTCAATGTTCATGGTTAGGAAAAATAGGTTAATGTTATGGGACCTTACCCATGATAACATAATGGACTATTCCATACGTAATAAATACTGCGCCTCAAGAGGAAGTAGAATGTTCCGTCTAAAGTCGGGAAGCCGGCTGATCGGCTGATCGGTTGAACTCTCTGCCTTCGGGTGGGGAGGAACCCGAAGGAGGCTACGCCGAAGGGCGGAGTCTCTTTCGGGGAGGTAGACCGACCCTGAACCCGTTTATACGGGTTCAAAGGGCATATTTTTAAACCGGCCTTGTGCCACATGATGCCCTCGTGGGGGGGGGACTAAATACCGTTCCGTCTGAAGTCTAGAGTTCCGTCTGAAGTCTGGAGTTCAGTCTGAAGTCTGGAATGAAGTCCGTCGCCTTCAGACAATTACTACTAAACCTGATTGTTCGTACTAACGCTTTTCTTCTTCTCTGTATATATTCCTGTTTATAATATATCTGTGTTATTCCATATCTATGTTCGAGTTCTCCTTTATTGGTTCTACCTTGGACTATCACCGTGGTACAAGGAACCGGACCATAACAGTTAAGATACACTTCGAGCAGATATGAGCGCTCGAGAAAAATCATGTGAAGTTTGTAGTTTACAAACAGTTATTCGACCTGACCGACCAGGCGCTTCCTTTGTAGTTAAATGGTATAGCACGTCAGGCTATATGACGGTTCCGTGTAGGATACAGGTTTCCTGTCAGAGGATACATATTTTCAATGAAGCTTCTCGGACATTTAGGCCGGTAAATGTTGTTAATACTGTTTATTATAAACAGAAGATTTACTTAAATATTTGTATCTATAAAAATAGCGTATAAACAGTAAATATAATAAAATAATTGTTGGACTAGGTCCATTTCATTTTTATTTATAGATACACACACACACACACACATATATATATATATATATATATATATATATATATATATATATATATATTAGGTTGGTGCAAAAATAATGTCGTTTTCTCACATAAAGTTGAACGTCAAAAAACGACATTATTTTTGCACCAACCTAATATGTGTGTGTGTGTGTGTGTGTGTGTGTTCTATGTATTTAAGCAGCAAATGTTCTTTAAGACAAACGTTTACTGTCGATTTACTTTTATTGATCGACTTTTCAAAATAACAATTAATCATTCTCAAATAAGGAAAAATTTCTGTCAGAAACTGTCCAAAGTTCATTTCAGAAGAAATATACTTAAATATTTAAACTTTCTTAGGTCATCATCAGGGTAGGTAGAGACAAATGGTTCGTTTCATAGAACTAGTGAGAGTAGTGACGTAGTCAATGGGTGTCACGCGTATGCATGTTTTATATATACATTTGAGGATATGGTGTCTTAACTTACAATTGGTAAGCCTTGATCTTGCCGATATATGCCTGATCCCATTCCAAAGTATGTTCTTTGTTTACATGATATGTCCCGGAAAGCGATATATTTGTTCGAAATAGCAAAGTAGTTCTTGACTACTGTAACCGAGTAGACCAATCTTGCAGGCAACCGTAATGGACTAGTCCTCGTCGTAGTGGTAAGCAATAGTCGTAGGCAATAGGCGAAGACAATAGGCGTAGCCAATAGGCGTAGCCAATAGGCGTCGTCATCAGTCTGTATCTATGGCTGACACCAATCAATCATATTACTGTGAGGGGGAACCCAGGTGTATGCATATTCATTACATCAGTACAGAATGTCAGGATCTTCATGTTATCTACTGTTATAATGGTTCGTTCTCCTAGGTATGTGTACGAGGCCAGTCATTTCCTGACTACTGATAGTACCTTCTTTGTGGGTACTTTGGTGAACAAACTCACCACGCCCAGGCTCACCATCTGGTTGGATTGGATGGGAGCATCTATGATTATTTCTTCAAAATGGGCAGCGTGTCGGACATATGACGCTGACTTTTCTCGTAATGGCTCAGTTATATCTATAAGGAAGCTACTACTGCACCATGTGAACTCAATAAGATCATCGATACAGTCCCCAATGGAGAGAGAAAACAAAAACAAATTAGTAATTGTGGATGTACTAACATCTTGCACGGAGCTTGTGTTCAAGGCATCCGTATACCGCAAGCCAACATTCACCAGACAATACGTCAACTTCAATTCACACCACCCAGAGAGTGTAAACGGATTGACCGCTGCTTATAACATCGAGCAAAAGTCATAAGTTGTGACCCAGAGACATGTAAAAGAATGGGTTAGTATAAGCAGTACCCTACAACGTAACGACTACCCTGGGTACATGACAGCAACTCCGACAACCTGGGATAGAAGGGTGCAAGAGGATAAAAAATAAAAAAATAGCCTCGGTTTACCCTATGTGAAGGGATTATAAAAAAAAATACAAGATCTGTGATACATATAACATCAGGACAACCTTCAAAAGTGGTTCAACACTTTTCAACGCCTCTTCCGACTAAGGACTCCAATAGAGGAGAACATGACTAAGAAATGTGTGTACGCCATCCCATGCAGCTGTGGTAAGAAGTATAAAGGAAGAACTGGTCACCTTCTTAAGATAAGACAGCAGGAATACCGTAAAGCCGTAACGTGAGAGGAAATAAAAAAAAATGACATATGGAGGGAAGAGATCATCCGCTCCTGTGGGATGAGGTTGAAATAATAGACAGAGAACATCACTGAAAAATACAAAAAACTTAAGAAATCAGTACAAATGCTAGGCCACAAAAATCTACTAAACCGGCCAAGCATAGAAATGAATGCAATGTGGGAACTAGTAACACTGACTGCCAGAGAACAAAAATAATGAAAATAAAATTGCAAAAAAATTTTACTGAGACATTAAGTTTATAAGTCCCAAAAATTCATACACTGATTTCCACAACGTTGTTTGAATACAGTGATTTGATCCAAAGATTTGTGAGTTCAATACCTGGCTACAGCTGAGGTGAACAAAACCATGGAGAGTTGAGTTAAAGGGAGATAACTTATACTGAGACACCCGGAAAAGGCATGGTACATGGAACTAGAACAATCTACCCCGATGGACGAAATAAAGGGCTCAGTTCGAAATTCCAATCACCTGAAGAAGATCGGAGAGTACAAGATTTTGAAGAGCTTAAAAATCATGCATTTTTAGTGACCGCTTGCACTATACACAGGTAATTTTGCGAAGAGATTAAAAATGCATTTTCGGTGATTGGTTGTACTATACACAGGTATTTTTTTTGAAGAAATTAAAAATAATGCATTTTTGTTGACCGCTTGCAATATACACAAGTAAGTTTTTGAAGAGGTTAAAAATCATACATTTTCGGTTACTGGTTGCAATATCAACAGCTACATTTTCTGGATGGGTTGAAATAAACGCAAAAAAATCAGAGATCGTTCTATACATGAAGTTGGCTTATACACGCGTATATATAATAAAATTTATTTAGTCCAAGACGTGCTATATTTCTTGTGTATTTTTTTCTGGGGGCATATTACTTTCATTATTATGATTTGAAATTTTGACTCTCGCCTTATTTTGAACACCAGCTTCTTTTACGTTTATTTAGCGTGTCTCTTTACATTTGTTGCTTTCAAAATGTGCTTTGTGTTTCTGATTCTTCTGGCCCTTTTTTCTCATAATGTGCCTCAGAAATTCCAACTGTTACTTTCTGATAATAAATATACAATATGCAGTGTAGGCATACTTTTTGCTTCCATTTTCTGTAAAATACTCTCGTTGCTGACATGCTCCAACTATTGTGTCCTCAGCATTCTTCTGTCGCAGTAGATTTTTTAGTTTTCACTATATCCCTAAACCTGAATTCATACTGAGTAAAAAAATTGGTATAAGTTGAGAACGAAAGAGACGAAGAGAGAGAGAGTGAAAAGAAATACAGAGTAGAAACAAGAGACAGGAGAGGAAGGTTTTAAACAGCAGAAGAAAAGAGAGGGAGTTAGATATACATGGAAGGAATACAATGAAAGAAAGGGAGAGATTAGAACGTTGCAGAGAAAGAAATATGGATAGAGAAAGATGAAAGAAGAAAGAGAAGGGGAAATGAAATGAGTATGGGAGAAGGAGAAAATGAGAATGGTTTGCGAATTACAGAAAAACACAGAGAGAGACGATTCGAAATTACCGAAAGAAAAACCCATATAAACAGAAAGATAAAGCTGGCAAGATAGATAGATAGATAGATAGATAGATAGATAGATAGATAGATAGATAGATAGATAGATAGATAGATGTGAACTGGCTGAGATAGATAGATAGATAGATAGATAGATAGATAGATAGATAGATAGATAGATAGATAGATAGATAGATAGATAGAATGAGGAGACTGGGATAGATAGATAGATAGATAGATAGATAGATAGATAGATAGATAGATAGATAGATAGATAGATAGATAGATGTGAACTGGCTGAGATAGATAGATAGATAGATAGATAGATAGATAGATAGATAGATAGATAGATAGATAGATAGATAGAATGTATTTAAGAGGAAGAGAAAAATGCAAGTGTGTAGGGCGAGTAAGAGGAAGGCAATAGAAACTTAAGAAGATGAAATGACAGAGAGAGATAGAGAGATGGGGCTACAGAGAAGAGAAATTGTAAATAGGGCAAAGGTGAAAGGGAGGCAAAGCTGCCTCTTAGTGAGAAGAAAAAAGGTAGAGAAGGCATTATGGTGTAGATAAGAAAGTGTGAAAAGTTACAGAGGAAACGAAAGTGAGAGGGTGATAAAGAAAGTAAAGCTCATATAGAGAGGGTATGAAAAGGTTAGGCGTAGTGAGAATCTAATAACTCTTTTCCTCTGTGTTGCCAAAGTGGCCTCTCCACCCGACATGCCTCTTTGCCCCCATGGGATGTCAGAGGTCGTCAGCCCAAAGGCGGGTCATTAATAATCACGTGCAACATTGGAGGCCCCGCTAAGTTCTCCTCAGCCGTGTTGTGTGCGCAAAACTCGATGCATTCCTTACTTCCTGGCCTAGGGCTCTCTCTTTCTTCACTTTCATCTCATCTTTTCTCCCTCCCCCCCTCCACTGTATCTCATTTTCTCTCTCCAACTTTATTTAATCCTTCCTTTGGTTTTCTTTCTTTCCCCATTTTCTCTCCCTTCACACAAGTTTCTAATCTCTCTTTTGTAAAATTGGCTTCCCGGATCTTTTCAAAGTTATTCCTCTGAGCAATGTGTTCACCAATGAACTCTTTGACCCCTGCCATCACTTTTCTTTGGTCATGTGACACCATTCCTTTTTGTTCTCAATATTCAACGCCCGGCCATTCTATATTGCTTTTATCGTTCTTTATTTTTTGACTTCTTGTAGCGTTACACAAGTTCCTTTATCATTTCCATATGGGTTTTGCCTTCCTCTTCGAAGCCATTAATCTTGTACTTTTTGAATAGTTTGGATAAGAAGATGGGCTGTAGGGAGTTTGCTGTCACTTGTCCCGTCGAGTTTATTATTAGAAAAAATAATAAATTATCATTATTTCAATCAAGAACAGGCAAAAAAAGATATGTCAGTTGATGTTGTCTCAGGTCGTTGTAAGATTATTTAATATGAAAAAATCAAAAAGAAAAAATGACTTTCTGTGACACTGGTTATTGCTAGGGAACAAAACAAAAGTGCTAACAGGGAAATATGGTGAAACACTGGTTAATACGCTGATCCCCGACCGATAAAAAAATGGCAGAATTACTATTGAAAAAATAGAGCTACATGTGGTATCTTCTAAACTTAGCTTAGTTTAGTCCACAAGTCCGGGGTACCCAATGAGGCTAGAATTTACTATTTAGTCGTAATGGTCAACCAGATAAACTTTCTAATAATTATCACAGATTGAGCTAAAGGATTCAATTTTTATTAAAATATCAATGCCCTATTTGCCAAGCTTTACCTTTCAGCTGTCATAACAGGACATAGTTGTCTTCATCAGCTGGCCTACAACTTGTCAACGCCCTTTTCAGTGGTGAATATTAATCACGTAGTCTTAAGATTATATATGTTAAGAGGCATTATTATTATTATTATTATTATTATTATTATTATTAATAATAATAATAATAATAATAATAATGATATCATAAAATAAAATAATATTAAAAGTTTGTTTAAAATATATTAATAAAACAAAAATAATAAAAGTCCTCCCAGAATGCAACAGAAACATTTCCTACCTGAAAACGGACTTCGCACAAAAAAGAAGCTGACTTCACTCTCTTCTCTAACGACCGTAGAAAGGTCAAGACGTCCATCTTCTCTTCTCAGGACATTGCTTGTTATAATACGAAGTGACTTTGTCCTTTTATCCCATGCAACGGTAAAAAACACTTTTGACTAAAATACACACACAGAGCAGTACACAAAAATAAATAAAATTATATGGTTTTAATTTACAGTTTAACATGCTTTTATTGTAATTTTGCCTATATGTTTTTATTCCTGTGAAAACAAGGCTATCCCTGCAGGTATGATGTGAGTGACCCCAAAAATGTTTAAAATGAAAATTCCCTTAATAACTACAGGTTATGGTATATCTATAACGACACACATACATATAACAACACACATATAACCACACACATACAATTATCCCAGACAGAGCTATAGAATCAAAATTTCAATAAAAAGTCATGTAAGTGCAATTTCCAAAACCTTACCTTTTAACTGGTGTAGCAGAACATGCTTGTCTTCAGCCATCAGTGGGCCTTCGCTTTGCTAATGCCCTTAATTCAATGGTGAATATTAATCATATACTCCTAAGATTATACAGTGAATGTTTAAAATAAAATTTCACCTAATACATACGGGTTAGACGGGGCCTACAGTCTCGCATCCATACTTACACATCAAAAGAAAAGTTCATTTATTTTAAGAGAAAATATATTGAAAGTGCACTAATTTTAGAACCTTCCACTCTCGATTGACGTCCAGGATCGTACAACATAAATATTTTCTTGAGCGAATTACTGCTCTTAGAACGTGCGCTATTTAAAAATAATAGCGGTAAAAATAAAATTAGTTTATGCATTTGAATAGATTGGATGCTTAACATAAAAAGCGTCACTGTAGCTTCAGCGTTTCTCGATGTAGGATTCTAGCAAACGTTAGTTGTATTTCTTTCCCCGCTATATATATATATATATATATATATATATATATATATATATATATATATATGCATATTTCACTGAATACGACAGACAAGGTGTTTTGACTTAGTTTTTTATACAATGTCTCATGCGATCTAATATTTTTTTCTTTTCATACTCACTCTGCACCTATCTCCTCATTGCTCAATTAGATGTCATTTAAATATCCATAAAGACCTAGCAGACACTATTCGTAACATACTTGTTGATAACACCAATATAATAGCATCATCTACATGCAAAAAAACGCTAAAAATAATGGAAGGCTTATTAATGAAAACAACACTTAATAATATCAACTATGAACATGAACACAATATCTTGACTGTGTTTTGAAAAATAAAAACAATATAAATGCATACATGCAACAAATTATTTCGTATTTAACCGTTAAAATATTTCATCCTTGCAAATGGCTAAATGTATAGCCGAAAGCGCTCGTATTAAAATAACATTCGGACAGTTTTATATAATTTATCATCTGAAATGAAAAAAGATATTAGATTGCGTGAGAAATTGTATAAAAAACTGAATCAAAGCACCTTGTCTGTTGTATTCAATGAAAGGTGCATGAAAGGATTGCTACCTAAATACACACACACACACACACACACACACATATATATATATATATATATATATATATATATATATATATATATATATATATATATATATATATGAAGAAATATACTCTTAAATATACTAGCATTAAACAGACTGTCGTCTCTAAGTATTGACTTCAATGCTTCCTTCGAAAGTTGATAACTCTTTCCCTTTAAAGACAGCAAATTTTGTATACAGTTGTGCCATCCTAAATTTCCAGGAACCAACTAACCTATTCTGCTTATTTTCTTTTCAACCTGAAAATGGAAATAAATCACTTTATAGTATCAAAAAGAATTAACCCATTATGATAATTTCATAGAAAACATTTATTTATTAAAATATTTTAAGACTGAAATTCTGTTCTGGTCATATTTCTGTTCAGAATTTGGATGCTTTTTGATTCAAGTGTCATCAGTTGTGTGACGGTTTCTTAGACACATTCGAAATGAATCGATGCAGTCCCAAAGATCTAATGGAAGAACTATCAAATTTATGATGACTAGTAGACGGTGCCACATTTCTAACTTCAAAATGGAAGGAGTCGTGTGTCTTTTAGAGTTTTACGGTAGTCAGGCATATTTATCGTTAGGAAGAAATTCTCGATTTCCAGGCCAGTTGATATTAATTCACTGTTTAAAAATCAACAGGCATATCAATAGAAAAAAGTATACTCACTAAAGGTAATATATATATATATATATATATATATATATATATATATATATATATATATGATAGAAACACAAACACATTCGCCAATAGGTATAACGTCCATACTAATAAGAAATAATTTTGAATGATAAAAAGTAAAACATAATTATTTTGTATCTCTCTATCTATCCATCCCTCTCTCTCTATATATATATGAAGAAATATAGTTTTGAGGTGTGCTATATTATGGGATAAAGTGCTTAATATCAGAGATAGAGCGTATGTAAATATAAATATAAAAGTGAACATTGAAGTCAACACTATATATATATAAATACATATATATATATAGACAGAGACAGATAGACAGAGAGTAGAGAGAGAAGGAGAGATAGTAATATCTCTCTCTTTATATATATATTTCTTATTACAATGAACGTTATTCTTAGTGGGTATATATATATATATATATATATATATATATATATATATATATATATATGTGTGTGTGTGTGTGTGTGTGTGTGTGTGTCTGTGTGTGTGTCTGTGTGTGTGTGTCTGTCTGTGTGTTTTGTGTGGGGGTGTATGAGGAATTTTCAAACATTTCTAATGACATGACAAGAGGAAACTATTTTTGCTTTATTTTATATTAATTTTGTTTTTCTTTTTTGCACCACAGGCCGTCCTGGCCGTGGTTGTCTGCTAGCGAACTCCTTTTCCCGACGACCCTCAGCCAGCAGCCCAACATCTGACCGGTGTATACAAATAGCTGTCATCATGGTAGATATTTTTCCAATGATCATAGATTTCCTGCGGTGCTATCTATTCCAAAGTCAAAAATTCAATAACAACACCATTCTTCAATTTCCGATTCTAATTTTCATCGGTTATCGTCAAATGTTTCTCTATTTTATTGTTTCTCAAATGTAGATCATGGGGAAATATTCAAATTCTGTGGAAAAATATCGATGTAATTGCCTGGACCCCGAACTACGACCAGTCACGATGAATGGACGTAACCTCGGGGTGGCCCTGTGTCTTGAGCGACGATTGGGTCTTAAACTCACTTCAAACCTCAAGTGGAACTCGTACATGGCTGTATAGATAAAGATTCAGAAAAATGGTCGGTTTCCTCAACCGCTCCAGTAAGTACCTGGCTCTTCGTTCTTTTTTCTACTTTTACAAGAGGCAGATCAGGCATAAAATGGAGTACTGCTCTCAATAGCTACCCACACCTCTCTCTGTAGTGTCCAATGGTGTTTCCACGTCCTTGTCGCTGACAAATTATTTTCCATCCAGCAACCCTTCTCCCACTGACGAGATGTAGCAAGTCTTTCACTGCCCTATCGTTACTTCCATGGAAAGTGCTCAGACGAACGACATTCTTTAGTTGCGTCAGTCAAAATCTTCACAGCTAGGACCCGCCATGCCACTTACATACTCTATCTCTTTGCTTTTTTTTTCATTTCTTTTTACGATCTCTAACGAACTCTTAACAAACGTGAAACATATTAGATTGAGATTCGTTTCCTATTTTGATTTTATTTCATTTATATATATATATATATATATATATATATATATATATATATAATTATTTTTTTTAAATATGATTCCTTCACTACATAAGAGTTCTCATGTTTCAAAAACAAGAGCCCAAAACCTCAATATAATTATTGAAATTAAATTGAATTAAAGTATCAAGCCCTGTTTCAGGGAAATTTTTTTATCTTTCTACATATTTGCATATATATATATTATTTTTCTACATATTTGCATATATATATATATATATATATATATATATATATATATATATAAGCCTTTCACCCCAAGCAAGGCGGGAGTGCCACTAGCACTCAAGGAGTTACAGAGAGAGAGAGAGAGTTAGATCAAAGAGAGATGTTTGAGGAAAGGATAAAGTGAAGCACGTGGATCAAGATGATGCATCAGAAGATGTCGATTGACATTACATTTGAATATTTGATGATTATAACGATCAGGGAAGCAAGTAAAAGGAAGGGATGTCCACTGTCGTGAAGTGCGAACGAAGAAGCTGTTGGTGCAGAAGAGGCACTTTCGTTTAAATGTTTGGACAGGGAAAGGTGGGACCGTGATGCCAACCTAGAAGAACGCTTAAATTCATACAGTTGGCTACCAACAAGCTCCCGCTGTCTATATAAAGATTCCGCTGCATGTCCCTCACATAGCCTCTGACAACAAACCCCAGCTCCAAGTCGGAGAATAGCGCCTCATAACCAGCTGCATCAGGTAGATGGAATTGGACAGTCCAGGAAAGCAATCTATCTAGGGGAAGGAAAACCTCTGCTCCCCTGTGGTCATATCTAAATACGGAAATGGCTATAAAAATAAATGCAGACAGAAAACCCGGAGTTGAGCCTCGAAGACGGTTCGCTGTCTCATTGATAACTTTCCGGTAAATCCTGCAGCTAATGTGTCCACAAATATATATATATATATATATATATATATATATATATATATATATATATATATATATATATATGTTATGGGATCTTACCCATAATAATAATAATGGACTATTCCATATTTAATAAATACTGCGCCTCAGGAGTAGTTCAAGTCGAGTCAGTAGTTCAAGTCGAGTCAAGAGTCGAGTCAAGAGTCGAGTCAGAGGCAGTCCGAAACAGAGTCGCGTTCAGACAATTACTGCAAGACATTGGAATAGTGATACTGGTCGAGACTACATTGTTCTCTCTACTAAACCTGATTGTTCATACTAACACTCTACTTCTCTGTATATTCCTGTTTGTAATATATCTGTGTTATTCCATACCTGTGTTCGAGTTCTTCTTTATTGGTTCTACCTTGGATTATCACCGTGGTACAAGGAACCGGACCATAACAAGTGGCGACGAAGAAACCAACTCTCTACGCGGAGGACATACCTTTTCTTTTTTTTTTTTTTTTTTTTTTTGCTATCCGTCGCGCATAACAATTGGCGAGGAAGTAACTCAGGAAACCAACTCTCTACGCTGAGGACATAACTTTTTTTTGCTATCCGTCGCGCATCACAAGTGGCGACGAGGAAACCCTAAAAGGATAATACGAACCTAATTCTAAAAAAAAAAAAAAATTTCTTTTTTTTTTTAAATATCAAATTTTCACTGACAACAAAGGAAAGTTTTTTTGGTTGCGTGCACAGGCTACAGAATATCAGGTTATACAAAAAAAATACGTTAACATGGAAGATTTTAAGTCAACCATTATGGAACTTATCAAAATCCAATTTGAACAGGAACAAAGGTACGAACATAATCATCTAGAATTGCAAGAATTATTATTACGTGCAATGACAAATAGGGAGCAAAAATCCGAGAACGAAACAGTTCTCTCACAAGACGCTATTTGGAGTAATATCGACGAAGATAAAACTTGCAAATTACTTCCGAAGGTATGAAGATCTATATGATTTTGACTGCAAAGATTGGTCACACGCACGTAAAGTACGCCTATTACTAAGAAAATTAGGCATAGGCGAATATACCAAATTCGTAGATTATATCCTTCCCAGAAAAACAAGCGAGTTAACGTTCAAAGAATCCATAAAACTGCTAACGGAACTTTTCAGCCGCAATACTTCACTATTCCATAAAAGATGGAAATGCTTGAACCTTACAAAAAAGGACAGCGAAGATTACATAACTTTCGCATTTGTTAACAAATATTGTGACGACTTCAAATTATCGGAACTCAGCGCGGACAATTTCAAATGCTTAATTTACGTCCAAGGCCTGGTTTCAACCAAAGACGCGGAAATGAGACGCAGAAAACTTACTAAATTGAAGAGTGAACAAGATCTGACACTTTTATTTTGTCGCAAAAAAACTGCTTAGTTTGAACTCTTGTCATTAATTGATTGATTTTCTACGGTTTATCATCCCTTTGGAGATTATTTAAAGCCAAACAATTTTTAAATAGCAATAATTTTTTTGAGAAAATAATTATTATTTTTTAATCTATAGCTGGGGGAGAATAGGTGGATTAATACCTTTTCCAAGAGAAATTGAGCGTAAGTGAACCTACCGAACACAATAAGAACTGGAAATTAGCTAGGTACAGATCATGCTGGACGTTGCTTAACTTCGGCGATCGTACAAGAACCGGCTAATGAACTCTCAAATTTACGAAAAATTGACAACATCCAAAGAAAACTGTTTACTTTCAAACTTCAAAGTTAACCCTATTTATTTACATAAAACTTCATTTGCTTACTTTGAACGGAGGCTGAACTCTTCTGGTTAAGTTATTGTTTCGTTTTTTTTGTTTTGTTTTTGTTTTGTTTTTTGTTTTTTTTTCGGTTTTTTATGGCTTATCAAACCAATTCCAGATTAATTAATGCCAGAATTTCATTTAGATAGTAATTTTTTTAAATAATGTTTTAGTGGTACTAGTATTAATATTTAGCCCAAAGCCGGGGAAGAAAAGGTAGATTCATACTATTCACAAGCCAACTCGAATTGGAATTCGACTCACCGATCAAAAATTCCAAGCCATTATCCATTGCACCATCCGTACATCCATGCTTACAGAAGCTTTTATTCCCAAGCGGTCACCCATCTAGGCCGTGCTCTCTTCATATCCTGCTTCCATCTTTATTATTCTGGGAAATCCCTTAAGTACATGGAACCGATGGTGCCGATGTTCTTCTATTGTAAGCATCAGCAATTTTACATTCGCCTAATTTCTCAAAGACTTGCAGACGGGGCTGCTTTCGGGAATAGTATGCCCTGTTTAATGTTTGGTCAACCTTAGACATTTCGCGTTAAATATCAAAATGTTTACACTCGGCTGACTGCACATTCAGTTTGATATGCCATCAATCTCACAGCGCCGATTCAACGCTTTTCTCCACGAATTCCTTCAATAACAAAAATAAGTAGAATGGAGGAAATGTGGCCGGACCACTGAAACAATCCTTCAAGGAATATTTGCATGCTACGTTAATGGCGTCAGCTGCCTTGGTTTTGAGGGATAATTTACCAACAAATGCTATACACGTGGCCGGTGAAGGGAGAGGGGAATGGATAAAAGCGCCTCTGATCTCGCGTTCAAGATAATTATTAGTGTGTAACTTTAAGCTATAATTTCGTTTAGAAATGTTTATAGACATTTGTAGTTGAAAATATTCAGTCAAAGGGAATACACACACAGCGCCGCTGAAAGAGTCCCAAAAATAGGCTAAAGACATTCCTGGAAAAACTTCTATATAATATTTATAACCCTATTTTATAAATGACTATTGAGCCTAATACTAAATGTTACCTGGAAACAATATATATCCAGTAAAGAACTACATGCCAAAGACAACGGACTCACTCTGTAAAAGTGAGTGGAAGTTGTGCGTCAGCTTCAGTCAGTCATGTGCCATATGTGATAGACGCTTAGGCCATCATGTATCTCTAGATACATGACTGACGAGGCAGATTTTTTCCCACAGTAGGTTGCCATTACTTTCTGCTGTAGACCAGTTTCCATCCAAGGCTATATAAACCGATCTGTTCTCTATTGACATTATTCGGATTATTGTCCTCCTCTTTGTCGCCATATTTATTACAACGTTTCGGCCTTGTCCGCTCCGGCCTTCTTCAGGTGGTTGAAATCTCGAACTGAACCGTTTATTTCGCTGACTGGGATAGATTGTTCTAGTTCTACGTGCCATGTTTAATGGATGCCATTTGTCAGTTATCTCCTGTTAATTCCCCTCTCCAAGTTCTCCACTGCCTTAAACAGGTATTGAACTCACACTCTTTGGGTCTTGTCACTGGATCTAACTAACGCCTTCATCCACTGTGTCATGTATCCTTGAAGACATATGGCACAGACGCTTATGCGATCATGTATCTCTCGATACATGACTGACAAAGCATTTTCCCGCAGTAGGTTGCCATTTCTTTCTGCGGTAGACCAGTTGCCAACCAAGGCTATAGATCCCGGTCTGTCCAGTTACTTACCCATAGCTGGGGAGCGGGCGGAAAGGAAGAGGATTAATATTTGAAGTTGGAATTCAGTCAGTTATGTTACATGGATGATCCACGCTTAGGCGATCATGTATATATCTCTCAATACTTGACTGACAAGGCAGATTTTTTCCCGCAATAGGTAGCCATTACTTTCTGCGATAGACCAGTTTCCACCCAAGGCTATGGAAACCGGTTTGTCTTGCTATTTACCCATAGAATGGGGGAGAAGAAGAGGATTCATACCTTTCCCGAGGGTATTAGCGCGTAATTGAATGTAATAGATTCGACTGGAATTCGAACTCGGCTCTCCGGTTCCTCAATCCGAGCCACTATGTGTCAGCTTACTGGATCAAAATTATGGTGAAAATCAAGCGGTAGACCAGTAAGAAGCTATGAATTACAGAAATGGCAGTAAATAAGTGGTCCGAAGTGTTCGTTAGACGACGATCTGATAGATAGATAGATAGATAGATAGATAGATAGATAGATAGATAGATGTGAACTGGCTGAGATAGATAGATAGATAGATAGATAGATAGATATTGTTTTTACGGTTATCAACCTTTTGTAGGTTATTTAAAGGCCAAAAATATTTTTAGATTGTGACAGTTTTTAGAGATAATAATGATTTTTACTGATAGCAGTCCTACCAATTAACCCATAGCCGTGGAAGAAGAGGTGGTTTCATACCTTTCCCAGAGGTATGTGCTCGTTATCGAATATAACGAAATCGATTGGAATTAGAACTCCTCTCCCCAATTTTCAGTTCCGAGCCGCTATCTATTGCACCACGCAAAATCCAGTCCTTACTGCGCATGGTGGTTCACAAGCTGTTACCCCCCCCCCCGCTCTAGATACTGGGCAGACTCGAGCTTGATTAACTTTGGTGATCGTACGAAAAGTTCAGCGTTAAGTGACCGTAAGTAGATAGATAGATAGATAGATAGATAGATAGATAGATAGATAGATAGATAGATAGATAGATACGGAATAGACTGATTTAGATAGATAGATAGATAGATAGATAGATAGATAGATAGATAGAGAATAAACTGATTTAGATAGATAGATAGATAGATAGATAGATAGATAGATAGATAGATAGATAGATAGATAGATACGGAATAGAGTGATTTAGATAGGTAGATACTGAATAGATAGATAGATAGATAGATAGATAGATAGATAGATAGATAGATAGATAGATAGATAGATACAGAATAGAGTGATTTAGATAGATAGATAGATAGATAGATAGATAGATAGAGAATAGACTGATTTAGATAGATAGATAGATAGATAGATAGATAGATAGATAGATACAGAATAGAGTGATTTAGATAGATAGATAGATAGATAGATAGATAGATAGATAGATAGATAGATAGATAGATAGATAGAGAATAGACTGATTTAGATAGATAGATAGATAGATAGATAGATAGATAGATAGATAGATAGATAGATAGATAGATAGATAGATTTGGGATCATGATCGTTGCTTAGAAGAAATTAAAGAATATGCATCATTGGATGGTATTATCAACACATTGAGAATTATTCAAAATCGATATGAGTACAGACGACAAAGTTCATAATTTTTCTTGCCATTCCATCATATCACTTTAACTCTTCCAGTTTTTCACTATATATTCTTAATGTTTTTAGTTCTATCTATTTTGAAAAGTAAAGATTTTATTTCGGGTTTTAGCGACCTACACTTTCCCTACTTTCTTACCTTGAGGATATCGTGTGTCAACATGCAATTTTCTTAAAAACCGGAAATGTACTTTCTACAAATAGTAGAAGCAGTTGCTCTTAAAGATATGATCAATACAGTCTTGGAAACTGAATCGACCTTGTTATTTTTGGTCAGTTTTTATTGAATTGAGAACACTATCAATGATAGAATATGCTCAACAACTTAAACGGTTATAAAGATGAACGATGAAATCACAATTATAGAAAGGATATAATGTCTCTAAAAACGAAACTACTCTCATTTGCTCACCATAGAGAACCTTCCCTCTATCCTATCAGAATGGCACGGGAGTGCCTCTCTGCTCCTGTTTGGTCTCACACTTTCCACCGATCTGGGATGGAACAACTACATTGAAACAATAGCTTTATCTACCATAAGGAAGTTGTTTCTCTGTGTAGCGACAGAAGGTTTTCCATACTTCAAATTAACTATTCGTCCTTGCATTGAATATAGCTGGCATATAAAGTCTGGTACCTCCGCTGTTCAAGACGAGGTCCTCGACAAAATCCAGAGACGGATATACAATGTGATAGGTCCTGATCTGGCATCTCGTCTATAGTCACTTTCTCATAGACATGATGTAGCTTCCCTCACAAATATTTCATAGCAACTGCCCTGACGATCTATTTTCACTGTTACCCCATCTGCATGAATGTAACCCAGTTTTCCGACTTCCCCCATTCTCCGATTTGAAGCTGGAGTTCTTTGTCAGAGCCTATTTGAAATGCATGCCACGGAAACATTTTATAGACAGTTGGTAGCCAACTTCATGAATTTAAGCATGCTACTGGTTCGGTATCTCGGTCTCACCCTTTCACTGTCAAATCAGTTATATGTAAGCGCCTCTCAAACACCAACAGTTTCTCACTTCCCGACAGTGGAACTCCTTTCCTTTTACTTGTTTCCCTGATAGCTATAATCTTGAAATATTCAAATTTTCTGATGCTTTGATCATGATCCCCGTTCTTCTCATTTCCTCAAATACCCCACTTTACTCTGTCGCCCCTTGCGTGCTAGTGGCACTCCCGCCTTGCTTGGGGTCATACGCTTAAAAACAAAATATATCTGTTTCACAGCACTATTTTGTCAAAATGCGATCAAATGAATATAATCTAAGCAATAAGTGTAGACAACATTTCTTTTGTAACTTTAGTTTTGGCATTATATCTTTTTTAATAAAATCTCAAATGTCATCTAAATATTATAATGCATTCCATTTAATTGATACCAGAAGGAATTTAACTTATTTGCATTATAATAGCGGGTGTATTCAAATCAATCTGTTCGTTCCAAAACATTAATTTCGCATTCAAACCGTTCAGTTTATCTGTAAACAGGTTCGCATTAAATATTTTATATAAGAATTCGAAAAATTAAGCCAATAAAAACAGACATAATTAAAACAGGCAATAGAAAAATCAACTACTGTAGTTGACAAGACGAAAATAGGAGTAAGAAAAGAAAAGAAAAAATAAACACAATAATTCTATAAAAATTGCTAACATGTTATCATTCGCCATACTTCCGAACTTGACAGAGTAGTTACATTTTCTACACATTGCTTAAAAAATGGAATATAAAGAAGAAAATACTTGCTTATCAATAATATATTGACACTAGTCGATTTATAAACAATTACATTCGGACCTAAACACAATAATTTGGGGAAAAAAATGATGGTCTTGATTTAATAAAAATAATTTCAATGACTTAAATCGGGATAGTGTGGGCATATCCTCCGGTTTGTGCAAATCACATTCTAATTATCATTTAAACGTCATTGAAATTAGTTTTATTTTAATCCTTCCAACCAATATTATGCAATAAATCCTAAAAAATGCAAGCAAGCAACAAATAAATGACTTAACGTGAAGTTAGAAAAAAAAACTGCAGAGCATGCATATAGCAGGTACGCATAAAGATGGTAAAAAGTTGGTCAGAAAAGGTACTCGTCAAAAGGAACAACTGTTTCTTCTGAACTGAATAATAGAAAAGGGAAAGATACTATAAAGATAGAACAAATACTTTGGAGCTCTTCTACAACAGAAGAGAGAAAATCTATAATAAATGAAAAGAAATAGAAGGACGCGTATTTTTTTTAAATCTTAAGATCACGAGACGAGATTTTAATAGAGACGCTGACATCCTTAAACATTTTCGGGGTTGATAAGGTGACGAAATGATAAATGAAATATATGACAGTGTTGAAATACCGGAAGAATTCAGTAAATCATCATGAATCTAAACCAAATGCAAATGACCTAACAACTTAATCAATATATAAAATATATAAATAATGATCATTAAATAATTCATTCATTTCTTAGAAATTACTTAAGATGCTACAAAAACATAAAATTAACTTACGAACTAGAGTCATGTTCTAGAGGCCGATATGTGTCCAGATCGATCATAAATGCCTAAACTATCAGCTATAGACGACTATTTTTTTTTCAAATCAGTGCTTAAAAAAGCTAATGAACCCCATGGTTCTAGAAGTAGAATGTCTTTCATTGGACTTTGTGGAGACATGCTATTATATAATTTCAAATAACTGAAACGACATCACCTGAATAGATTCAGCAAGAGTAACAACTAGAACGGATAGTGATAGATTGAGACACTATGAGAGAAGCAGACACTGTATGAGAGATTGAGGCACCATATGATAGTGTAAGACACTGTATGAGAGAATGAGACACTGTATGATAGTATGAGACGCGGTAGGATAGAGACACCGTATTATAGTGTGAGATACTACTATGAGAGACACTGTATGATAGTGTGAAACACCGTATGATAGAGTGAGACAATATGAGACAGTGAGGCACTGAATGATAGTGTGAGACAGCGTATTTTCGTGTGAGACACCGTATGATATTGTGAGACACTATATGAGAGATTGAGACACTGAATGATAATGTGAAACACCGTATGATAGTGTGATACACCATATGATACTGTGAAACACTGTATGAGAGTTTGAGACTCTGAATGATAGTGTAAGACAACGTATGATAGATTGAGACACAGTATGATAATGTGAGACACAGTATGAGAGATTGAGACACCGTATGAGAGAATGAGACACCGTATTAAAGATTGAGACAGTGTATGGTAGTGTGAGACACCGTTTGATACAGTGAGACACTATGAGAGATTGAGACACTGAATGATAGTGTAAAACACCGTATGATAGAGTGAGACACAGTATGAGAGTGAGATACTGAATGATAGTGTGAGACACCGTATGATAGTGTGATACACTATATGATACAGTGAAACACTATATGAGAGTTTGAGACTCTGAATGATAGTGTAAGACGCCGTATGATAGATTGAGACACCGTATGATAATGTAAGACAGTATGAGAGATTGGGACACTTAACGATAGTGTGACACACCGTATGAGAGAGTGAGGCACCCTATAGTTTCTTACACGTTAGGTCTCTGTGATTACCAGCGGCTCTGTAAATGTGTCTTAAACAAGTCTACGTTATTTCTTTGAGTTTTGAGTGTTATCATCTACTGCTGATAAAGCAGAATACTATGCTCGTAAATAGTCGTACAATTCTATTCTCATCAAGAGTATCTTTGCACGATTTTCCACCTTTTACAGAGTCTCACCTCTGTGATAAATGCATATAACTCCGTCTATGATCTCTGAACAAAATCCACACAAGGTATGAGTACTTGATGGTATCTCTGCTATTGCCCTAAAGACATTTTGTTCCTGAACTGGCCCCTGTTCTCTCAAAACTCTACCTACAATAAATTCATTTCTTGCTATCCTGATTGTAGGATATTTTCTTCTGTAGATCTTGTTTTTAAGAACCAGGCGTAACCGCCTGATCCTTCGATATATCGATCTTTTAGATTTCTTGCTCTTTTTGGCAAAGTAAAAGCGGATCTAATCAACTCCGAATTGCCTAAGCATTTCCCTTGATACAGTCTTCAGACAAACAATATGGCATTCGCTTTTCAATCGCTGATGTGTTAATGGTTATGACTGAATGTTTTAGGTAAGAACGGCGAAGCTCGTGTTGGGGCTTTAGATGTCTTCAATGCATTTATCTCGCTTTTGCATTCTGGACTTCTTCAAAAGCTTAAGGACTATGTTGTCCAGGCGAATTTTTGATTTTATCCAATCTTTCTAAACAAACCGGTTAATGAAAGTAATGTCGAACGGCCATTCTTCTAGATTCTTTCCCAGTAATGCGAATGTCCTCCACTACCCGATCCTTGGACCTACTTTGTTTCTAAATATGATCAACGACCTTCCTGATGTCTTCAGTTCTCAACTCGGGATCTAGGCTTATGACACAAATATTTACTTATGTCTTAATAGCAAGGCCGATAGGTTTGATAATGTAAAACTGGCAGCTGATCTTGAAATCGACCATCAATCCGACGGACATTTGGCTGACGGACATTGGCCGACGGACATTGGCCGACGGACATTTGGCTGACGGATATTTGGCCGACGGACATTGGCCGACGAACATTTGAGCGACGGACATTGGCTGACGAAAGTTTGGCCGACGGACATTGGCCGGCGAACATTTGGGCGAAGGACATTTGGCCGACGGACATTGGCTGACGGATATTTGGCCGACGGGCATTTGGCCGACGGACATTGGCCGACGAACATTTGGCCGACGGACATTTGGCCGACGGACATTGGCCGACGGACATTTGGCCGACGGACATTGGCCGACGGACATTTGGCCGACGGACATTGGCCGACGAACTTTTGGGCGACGGACATTTGGCCGACGGATATTTAGCCAACGAACATTTGGCCGACGGACATTGGCCGACGGACATTGACCGACGAACATTTGGCAAACGGACATTGGCCGACGGACATTTGGCTGACGGACATTTGGCCGACGGACATTTGGCCGACGGACATTGGCCGACGGACATTGACCGACGAACATTTGTCTGACGGATATTTGGCCGACGGGCATTTGGCCGACGGACATTGACCGACGAACATTTGGCCGACGGACATTTGGCCGACGGACATTGGCCGACGGACATTTGGCCGACGGACATTGGCCGACGAACATTTGGCCGACGGACATTGGCCGACGAACTTTTGGCCGACGGATATTGGCCGACGGACATTTGGCCGACGGATATTTAGCCAACGAACATTTGGCCGACGGATATTGGCCGACGAACATTTGGCCGATGGACATTGGCCGACTAAAATTTGGCCGACGGACATTTGGCCGACAGACATTGGCTGACGAACATTTGGCTGACGAACATTTTAAAGGGGGATATTTTACCGACGGACATTTTACCGAAAAAGTGGATTTCCAAGAAACATGCAAGCAAGTGGCAGCCAGACATTTCTTGAATAGTTTAGAGGAAACAGAATCTAACAAAGGGTCACTTTTATTAAAGACTATTAGAAGGATATTATCAGATCCAAATATTTTGTGGGAATCCATATTAGAAATGATAGCGGAAACCATGGAGAAACTTTTGCATATCACTCAAAAGAACCTCAGTTCCAAGTTGAATGTCAGGCAAATTTACTCCAGTTGAGTCAAAGCAGACCTTTATCTGCAGAAGACGTTAACACTTCAAAATAAGTGAAGAGAGAAGGAACAGATATGATGGTCGTTATGCGAACAAATTTCATTGAGCTTCGATAAGTGACAATTTAACTTACGACAGAATGTAGTGCTTGTGGGTTAAATATAAGAATTTAATATTATTTTTTATTATTGTTATTGCAGATGCAATACGTGGTCGACAGACAAGTAACAATAGTACCAAGCAATACTTTAAGTATTTTAATTAGCAGTATTATAAGGTAGAATAGGATTAATAATTACCACTGAATTTTAAGTGATTAAATTACTAAATCTAAATTTAAAATTAAAAGTTTTCTTATTTCAATATCTATTTATTGAAATAAGTATTTTTTAAAAATATTTGAGTATATTTGGTTAAAAGGTAGCACCTAATTATTTAAATTCGTATTTAGCAGTAAGATAAAAGCTAGTTCATCCCTTTAAGATAATGATCAATAAATGTGTTGTGGATTCCGAGATGAATTCGGTCTCCAAGGAATGACAAACGCAATAATTAAATATAAGAAATAAAATGTATTTACACAATCATACAAAGAGTAATACTGTTAGTAAGTCCAGGAACGTGGTTAGTAGCAAATACAGATAGATATATACAGTCTCGAAATAGGACTTCCTTAGAGTCTACGTGCTTGTAACTGACTTCGACAAGAGGTTACCTCACACTATCTCCGTTCGTATATTCTCACACTCTCCGACTGCCGACTACTACCTTACGACTACCCTCACTGACTGTAACTCTGGGTATTTAACGGCAGCAGTCCAGGTACACTTGGTAGAGTCCACTTATATGAAAAAGGGGTTGACCCTATAACAAAAAGCGAAATTGAAAGATCTACCATGTCGTAAAAGCTTAAGATTTTTGCTGTAGTAAAATGTGCTTTTTCTCAAAATACTTAACATCTTAGAGTAATAATTGAAGTGGAATATAATATATACATAATAGATTTTTTAAAAAGCTTGCCAAAAACAAAAAACGAAAAATAAATTAATACATTAAATTAATATAAATATATGTAGTACGTTACAATAAAGAGTTTGACTTACATGTAAATTTCCATTCGGTTAAATGTCCGTCGGTCAAATGTCCGAGGAGTAACCTGCTGTTAACTGAAAAATGACCTCCTAGCCCCTAGATATAAATACTCACAGAATATCAGTGGCTAACCCTGATATATAAACAGATAGTGGATCCAACTACGATAAGAATATGCACACGTTGGATAAAAAGGATAACATGTATAAGAGCGTCCCCTTACATTCTTGTGAAAAGTATCCACGATCGTAGAGACTCCCACCTACTGATAAAGTCTGAAGTTCAATGAACAATAATTTCACAAATGAGAGACTCAGTATCGTGTTCTTTTTAGCTTTTACAACGATAACATTTAAATTATTTTATTTTCACGAACCAAACAAATCTATGTCTTTTGTAATATTTTAGAAATTGATTTGGTTTGTTTTGTTTTACGGCATATCAACACCTCAATGGGTCATTTAATGCCAACAACTTTTTTTTTCTAGTAATATATTTGTTTTTTCAAAAATCTATTTCTGTTAATATTTTTTCCTCAAAAACGTATAGCTGGTAATAATATTTTTTTCAAAAACGTATAGCTGGTAATAGTTTTTTTCAAGAAAATATTACTGGTAATATTTCTTTTCTTCAAAATTTTATTTCTGGAAATAATTTTTACAAAACTATTTTTACACTTTTATAATGCCTTTTACCACAGTTTCTGGGTTTACTATTTGCCTACATCTGGGACCCTAACAGGTGCTACCACCCCAGGTCAGGGCGGACATGGGGACATCAGCAATTAAGAGGTCGTTCCACGATCCTCGAAGCCTCCAGATCAAAGGCCTTGCTGTTGGACGTAGTTTATCGTCTTACCCTGAAAGCGGATGTAGTTTATCGTCATACCCAGGACTCGGATGTAGTTTATCGTTTACCCTGGAGGCGGATGTAGTTTATCGTCATACCCAGCACGCGGACTTAGTGCATCGTCTTACCCAGGACGCGGATGTAGTTTATCGTTTACCCTGGACGCGGATATATTTTATCGTCATACCCTGGACGCGGACGTAATTTATCGTTTTACCCTGGAGGCGGATGTAGTTTATCATCATACCCAGGACGCGGATGTAGTTTATCGTCTTACCCTGGGCGCGGATGTAGTTTATCGTCATACCCAGAACGCAATATTTTAGAAAAGGGTAAAGAATATCTGTAAGGATAAAGAGAAGAATGAGATGATGCAACCAACTGGGAGAGAAACTAGTGGAATATGCAGGGGTTCAGCTAGTAGAATTATAATTTTATGATAACAATTTAACATCATCGCATCTTCAAACGTTACAGTAAGAGATTAATTATAAATTTCACAGGGGCAAGCGTTCAAAATGATTACTATCTTTTTTAAGGGCAGAACCAGCCATAATCGAATTAATTTTTCTAAGATCCTTAATAAAGAATGAAACAGTTTTATGTGAGAAAAAGAAACAAAGAAAATAAATGCCACTGTGAATAAGTTAAACCATACGCCTCTGTTGAAAAGAATAAAAAAACATACAAAAAATTCAACAAGAGAAAGATTCCTATTCTTTAAACCCTTGATTCATCTTCAAATATTAACGCTTAATGAGTGGCATCTTTGTCCAGCAAAGTATGTCAGCTATAATAAACATCAATTTTAAGACCACTGCGCATGCCTATAAGTGGTTTGTCAATCACGCAGCCAACATTGCTGCGCCGAGCATGCGCACAAGGTTGTTCATGACACATGCACGTAATTTGAATTGATGGCAGAGTCTTAATTTATTTACAACGTTTGGCTTGTGGAATTACAAAGTTAATTAATAATTTCTGAATCATATAAATCATGAGTATAAAAAAGCCCCGGAGCTATCAACTGTGCAAGAGCAGTTTCCTTAACTGGGGAAAGAAAGGTCGCCCACAAGATCAAAAAGATCTCTAATTGATATATTATTGGAGGAG